>CM053603.1:129241219-129327943 GCA_028646535.1 Procyon lotor | reverse complement strand
TTTTCCTATTTCTGATTGTGCAAATCTTTCCAAGATTGCATATCTCTTTTGAATTATGATGCTTAGTAAAAGTAAGCAGACATGGGGCGCCTGGGTGGCTCAGTCGTTAAGCGTCTGCCTTCGGCCCAGGTCAGATCCCAGGGTCCTGGGATCGAGCCCCGCATCGGGCTCCCTGCTCCGCGGGAAGCCTGCTTCTCCCCCTACCATTCCCTCTGCTTGTGCTCCCTCTCTCACTGTGTCTTTCGCTGTCAAATAAATAAAATCTTTAAAAAAAAAAAAAAAAAAAGTAAGCAGACAACTTTAATTCTGATGTTATTTTTTTCTCTTTCAAAAAGATTATCTTGTAGCAAAAATCGACTGTTTGGATATAAGACTGAATTCTCCTATACGTAAGTGTCTGAATGCTGGTTAAAACAAAAAACAATTGGGGAGGGTATGTGCTGTTAAGTGCTGTGAAATGTGTAAGCCTGATGATTCACAGACATGTACCCTGGGGCAAATAATACATTATATGTTAATAAAAATTAATTAAAAAAAAACACCAAAAAACCAAAAAACAAAAAGTTCCTGAGCAGGATTATCTGATCTACCAAATATGGTGTAAGTTAATGCTTGGTTACTCAGAAATCTCTCTTTTTCAATGAGGGGAGCTACTAGAATAGAATAAAGTAGTAGAATAGAAAGAACATTTGGAATCCAAATCACAGAAATTATCCTGGAAAAGGAATTATTTTAATGAGAAGACTATCTGGGGAAAAATTTAGCAATCCTGGGAGTCCTTTTATAAAGAATTCAATAGTCAAATAATAACAATTTCCAACAGAGTCTAATGATGGAGAAAAGAAAATAAGGTGAAGAAAGGGTAGAGTGTGTCAGAGCAAATTTAAATCTTGTCCTTTCTATTTAAGTCAAGAATTGAGAGAAATTAGCGTGTGGTTGTCAGTTATGACTCAATGTCTGCTCCTATCAATGCTTTGGAGTGTACACAGACAGAAAGGATGCCAAACCTTAGTAGTTACTGTAACTTTATCAGAAAAATATCTGATGTTCTAAAAAATAACTAAGCCCACTATTTCAAAATTATATAAATTCTCTGTGGGTATCATTAATCAGAGTACACAACTAGCATATTAAATTTATATTTTCAGACCTATTTCTCACTTTGAAACTCAAATAATTTCCAGAATTCTAGGGACATGAAGCCTTTCAATTATTTGGGCAAATTAAATTTCTAAAACACACCGTACTGTTTTCAAAAATGCTTTTGAAAGGAGAAAAGAAACTAATGTTGAATTTTAAGCAAAACTATAGTGTTTAAAAGTTCTTGTGATATGTTTCTGTCAACAGTGCACTTCTGTTCATCGGGCTTGGAACAATTCTATTTTTTTTAATGTTTGACAAATATCAAAACAGAAAACTCATTTATAGAATTTATAGAATTCTTCCTTTCCTTTTTGTTTCAAGATTTTATTTATTTATTTGACAGAGAGAGAGAGATCACAAGTAGGCAGAGAGGCAGGCGAGACAGAGGGGGAAGCAGGCTCCCCACTGAGCAGAGAGCCTGATGTGGGGCTCGATCCCAGGACCCTGAGATCATGACCTGAGCCAAAGGCAGAGGCTTTAACCCACTGAGCCACCCAGGTGCCCCCTTCCTTTCCTTTCTGTTTAGCATTAATCCACCAATGTTAAATTTGCTTCTTAGAAAGGTATCTTGATTCTCCAATCCTTAGGGATACTGAAGTGGGTACCTTTTTTCTAGCAAGGGCCAGAGACCCGCTGAAAAAACAGATGAGACCTTTAGTGCCAATAACTTTAACCACAGGTAAAAATGTTTTGCTTCTCCGCCCAAATAAAAATGACATTAAGGAGGGGCGACTTGGTGGCTTAGCTGGTTAGGCGTCTGCCTTTGGCTCATGTCATGATCAGGGTCCTGGGATCCAGCCCCGAATAGGACTCCTTGCTCAGTGGGGAGCCTGCTTCTCCCTCTCCCTCTGCCTGCTGCTTCCCCTGCTTGTGCTCTGTCTCGCTTGTTATCTCTGTCAAATAAATAAATATTTTTAAAAATGACATTAAAAATAACAAAAATATAAATTTGTTCTACATTATGGTTGGTTAAAGGAGATGGAATTCCAGTAAGACACCTTTGTACAAGAAGGCAGGAAATAGGAAGAGAAACACAGAAAGATAAGAACCATACACGTGTGGACAAAGAAAGTAGTTTTCTTGAGGGAGCATCCCCATATCAAATCATTTTTAAATATTATCACTCACCACAAGCTTTTAAAGTACATGAACCACACGAATCTCATTGTCACTATCTGGCTTCAAGCAAGTGACTAATACTAAATCTCAGTGTCTTCATCTGTTAAAAAAGGCAGGGGGCATGAATCAGGCCATTGCCCAGGTTGTTTCTACCTCTAAGATTGTGTTTTTACTTCTAAGATTTTATTTCTACACGACCCTTTTAGCCTACAGTAAACTAGAATTTAAATTTGGAACATGGCCTGAACCGTTACCAATTTTTATCAGTAAACAGAAATGGAGCGTAAAACTGAAAAATGAAAAACACTGACAAAAAAGATCCCATAGACAACTGGAGCCAAAGGTACAATGACCAAAAAGCATAGTTAATTACCTAGAAAATCAGGTCAACCATGTAAACAGCTTTGACCAATCCCCCTGATGGTATATGCAACAGAAGTCAGAAGGATTAGATTCTAGGAGCACCTAGGTGGCTCAGTGGGTTAAAGCCTCTGCCTTCGGCTCAGGTCATAATCTCACGGTCCTGGGATCAAGCCCGACATTGGGCTCTCAGTTCAGTGAGGAGCCTGCTTCCTCCTCTCTCTCTGCCTGCCTCTCTGCCTACTTGTGATCTCTCTCTGTCAAATAAATAAAAAAAAGCAACAACAACAAAAAGAAGGATTAGATTCTAGCCCTATTCTGTCACAGTGGAAAATTCTTGCGTTGGGACTCAGATCCCAAAGATTAAATCCAGTTCTACCACTCATTGCTTTGGGTTCTTATAACTTAACCCCTCAAAGCCTCAGTTTCTTCCTCTCATCTCACCGAAGCATTATGAGAATTAAAAAGGATATTTAGAGCCTCTACTACAGGGCCTATAGCATTATAAGTACTCGATAAACAGGATTTTTGCCTATCTTTCCCCCCATGTGATGGAAATAATTGCTCTAGGTTTTTCTTTATATTAAGAAGACTCAAATGAGAAGTTTGGAATTATGTAACTTCAAAATTAGGAGGAACCAAGGACTGTCAATTTTATGTCTAAATCTCTGTCCTATTTCTTAATATCTTTCCTAGCATCACCTTGGTGTAAGTAACCATCATCTCTCATTCTACCAGAATGATCTACTTCTAACCAGTCCTCAAAATCTCTTTTCATCCCTCCACCCTCTACCCACTCCATTGCTGCACAGCAACAAGGCTGATGTGCTTAAAACTTTCCCATGTGTTCTTAGAATAAAATCCAAACTTTATCACGGCTTTCAAGATCCAACATGGCCTGGGACTGGTCCAAGTTTATGTTTGCCAAATTTCACTCTTGGCCACTTTCTCACTATGCTCTAGTACAATTTTCTCCTTTCAAAATGTTGGCCTTCAGTCCCCCTTGCCTTCTGGCGTTTACATGCACTGTTCCTTTTACCTAGACTGAACCCACCCCACTTTCTCCTAGTTAATTCTTATTCTTCCTTCAAAATTCTCAATTCTCCATTCTCAATTCAGATGTTACCTCTTCACGGACCAAACTAAGTCAGGTCCCTCTGTTATTTCAAGGCCCTCCATTTGTCTTCAGAGAACTTATAAAAACTGTAATTAAAAAAATGAGGTTTATAATTCATTGTTTAATGTCTCCTATCAGTATGTTAATTTCATGAGAATAGGACCATGTTCACTACTGTATTCCCAGTACCTAGGACAGTGCCTGATACATGGTAAGTACTTCATAAATATCTGTTGATTAGTCAGTGAATATCTTGTCCAAATACCTTATTTTGCAGATTCGGAAGCTGTGGTCAGGATATGTTAAGTGACCTGCCTGAGGCTGGGACACCAAGAGTTCTTATTCTCAGGCCAATGTTCTTTTCACTATACTTATCTCTTTCTAGCTCTAATATTCTGTTATCTCAGAAAACTCAATAAAGCATGTGGAAATATTTTACAGATGACAAATATTTTTTTTTTTTTCACTTTGGACAATACACTTGCTCTTGCTCTATTTCTCACACCCCTGCAGAGCACTTTTAGGAAACTTTTGCTATCCTGCTTCTCTGCTTCCTCCTTCCATTTAATTCAACATCTATTTACTGAATAATCTGGTGAGGCAGACCTCTGAACAAGGAATTACAATCAATAAGGTAAATGCAATGGCAGGACAAATGAGGTACACAGGAAGTCCAGCTCAGTTACACTGTCCAGGAACCAGTAAAGGAAGAAAAGAGACAACCCTGGAAATAGGTTCTGATGTATGAATAGGAGTTCACCAGGTGCAGGCAACATTCCAGGCAAAGGGAACTGCACATGGACAGAGGCCTTGCACCTATTCACGTATTTAGTAAGTGCCCGTACGGTGCTGGTAAACTGCATGGCTCACTGAATTTCATGAACAGTGCTAGTATTGCTACAGAGAAAGGATAGCAGGAAATGGAGCAGGAAGCAAGGGTTTGGTCAGAGTAATTGTTTATCACGCTAAAAGGCATGGAAAACCACAGACGTCAGAGCAAGGAAGTGACCACCTCAGACTGACATTTGTTTGAGCGCCTACTCAGTTGGAATCACTACCCCTCCACCCTCACACCAAGAAAAAAGAAAAACTGCCTCGAAAATCTGCTTAGGGCAAACACAATCCCAAACGCTGTCACACACACGATCTTACCGGATCTTCACTTCTACTCGCTGAGATGGCGCGGCAGTGACCTCTGCCAAAGAGTTAAAGAGCGAGCCTGGAAGCAGGCGGTTGGTTACGTGACAAATGACCGGCGCCCAGACCAGGCCTAGGGCTCCGGCGCTCCCGGACACCGCCCCTGGCTTCCCTACGCTGGGGCCGGGCCCCCGCTCACCTCTGCAAGTTCTCGATCTCGGCCGGGATGCTCTGCAGCTGGTTGCCACCCAGACTGAGGGTCTGCAGCGCGCGGAGCTCCAGCAACGACGCGGGCACCTCCTGGAAGCAGTTCCCGCTGAGGTTGAGCATCTGGAGGGTGCGGCAGAGCGGCGACTGGGCCAGGCCCTTGGGCAGCGCGCCGGGCCCGCCGAGCCGGTTGTTCTTGGCCAGCAGCGTGCGCAGGCCGCTCAGCGCGAGCAGCTCCGGCCCGAGCGCGGTCAACGCGTTGCCGCTCACGTCCAACAGCTGGAGGTGCGGGAAGCCGCTGCCCAGCGCCCGCGGCAGCGACACCAGACGGTTATGAGGCAGCAGCAGCCGGAGCAGCGCCTCACGGGCGCCGCGCCGCTCCTCGCCCCGCGCCTCCAGCTCCAGCTCCAGAGTCTCCGGGGACAGGCTGAGGCGGGACAAGTTCAGTTCGGCCTCCCCCGCCGTTGCCACCGCCGCTCCGGCCTCCTCCATCCCGGCCGCCGCGGGGCCCCCGGCCCCGGAACCGAAGGGCGCCGCGCGCGATCCACAGGCCAGGAGCTCCGCGGCGCCCCGGAACTTGAACCGAGAGCTGCGTCGGAAGTGGCGCTGGCGGCCGCTAACCCCGCGCGCCCCAGCCCAGTCACGCGACGCTGGGGGCAGGGGGCGGGGGGGGGGAGCTGTGTCTCACGTGGCGCGCGGCACGAAGAGGGGGTGCGGGCGGGGGCAAAGGCCGGGTCGCCGCGAAGTTGTTCTTTGAACCCCGGGGAGTTTGAACTGCGGCGGTTTACAGTCCCTGGAGTCTGGTTGACGTGTCCCCAGAGTGCAGGACTGCCTCGGTAAACAACCCGAGGACTGCTTGCTTATCTGGCCTTGAGGGTTTGCGCGTCATGGTGCACCGCCCCCTTGGTTCCCAGTTTAGGAGTGGGGCCCCTACTCTGCCGGATTGACTGAGAACGCAGGAATTTAGTGGTGAGTCAGCTTCATTACAGCCAGCCCCAGGAATTTAAAGGCGCGGGATTAACCACGCCGACTTCAAAGTGCAAAGACAGCTGGACTAGAAATCAGAACCCCTAGATCCTGCCTGGGGTTCTGCTATTAAATAAACCATGTGTTCTTGGACAAAGAATTTGATTTCAGTTTCTCCATCCGTAGAGTATGGATAATATATTCTTGCCCTGTTTGCCCTGCAGGATTAATTTCTTTTTAAAACACGATAAAAGTAAAGTATACCAAGTAAGGGCGTTTCTATATTTTAACTATAGAAGCATTTCTGTGGTTTTTGGTTTAAGTTGTTGTGGCTAGAAATGAATTTGGGAGCGATGGAAGAGGTTAGATAGCTCAAATTGATCAGTTTGAGAACTAAGAAAACAGTGAGATTTTACTGCAGGTTAAATAAAACTACAATTATCTGGCAAAATCCCGACTCTGGCTTTAATTTAGTACTTCTAATTAACATATTTGCCCTAATCTCGGACTTTTCTGAAATTACTTTTTATAATTTGAGGAAGTCATGAGTAGAAACGAGAAAAATACTTAGCAATTTTTTTTACAAACCTTAAGCGTATAAATGTTCAAAATGTGTATAAAGTTAATGACGTTAAGTTGCCTTCCTCCTAAAAAGAATAAAGTAACTTTTTTCTTGCCACTCATTTCTGTGAGAAACTTTTACCTGCTGCCAAATTTTAATTTCTGCTTGAGTTACAGTAAGCAGGAGGATATACTTTGTTAGTTTAAATCAGAAATAGAATGTGTTTTAAGACTGTTTTAAGACCAGAAATAGAATGTTTTAAAACCTGTTTCAAAAAGGTACTCTTAAAAATTAGACTTTGTCTTGGATCAAGAACACATATCAGCAAGAACCCTCATATGTGAAAAGTGCAAATACTCAAAATAATACAGTTTTTTGCTTTTAAAATGTGCTATGTGTCTGTGATAAAAATTAAGTGACAAGAATTTAACATGAGAAAAAAATGATTTGAATGTGATTCAGAAATAGTTAAGATTACAAATCAGTGAAATGAAGGGGGAAGATGGAAATAGCCATCATTCTCATCAAATAGTAGAGAATGAAGCTGCCTGATAGAAAGTCTTGAAGAAGTGTTCAAATTAATGTGAGAGTCCCCTTATTTTCTCATTATAATAAGCCCTATCTCAGCTACCATGGATGGATCTCTCTTCCTTGCAGCCAGATAAGTCTAAACTCGGCAGTGGGCCTTAAAACTATCCAGGCAGCTTGTGGAGTTCTGAAAACCCTGTGGGAGGTGAAGGAGCATTTGTGTCTTCTCGTCCTTCCCAGTGATGGGCTCTGTCTTGGGGCTTAGCTGAAGGAGGTGTCAGAGACGCAGTGAGGGCACTGGAGAGTGTGAAGGGAAGAGGAGACAGCATAATGCATTATCTAGGGAGAGGGATATGGATTTCAGGAAACTGTGAGAGTATAGGGCATATTTGTCCACTTATCAAAACTTAGCCATCAAGCGACTCTTGGGTCAAACTGACTGTATTTCAGGATAAGTCTGATTAGGATGTTATTGAAAAAAGAAGGGACATCAAATGAAGGGCGCTTCCTCCTTCAGCCATCCTATCTGCATTTCCTGGGGGCAGGAACTGTGTCTATTTACCATGGCAACCCTCCCTGAGACATAGTATGTGCTCAATAAATAGTAAATGAAATAAATGCATGAATAGGTTTGGGCATACCTGATTAAGATGGCCTTATTGCCCAACTGACTACAGAAAAACCAGGAAATAAGCTAAGTGGAGAATCCTTTCCTAAACCAAACGAGCTGGCAGGCAACATACTGCTGTTAAAAGTATGGGTTTTTGGCTTTTATGAGATCTAGGTTTCAGATCCTACCTCTAAAAATCAGATTTCTCTTATTTAATTCTGATTTTGTTATTCAATCTCTTTAAGCTTTGATTATGAAGACTATTGTCTGTTTCTAGAGTCATTGTAAGGCTATATCTAAACTGCTTACCATAGTACACAGTTCAAAGTAAATACTCCATGAGTAGTGGTGATTATTATTATTATTATTAGCAGTAATAATAATAGTTATTGTTGTAACTATTACTCTCTCACACTTGTTTTATCATGATCAGGTAAAGAGAAAGTTGAGAACAGGTTTCACTCCTGATGGCACAATTTCTTGCATAAACTGTGGTTTTCTGCCTGGGTCATGCCATCTTTTAGGGATTACAATTTGAGAGGTTGGTCTGAACTCTCCTTGCCCCTGAGTTTTAACTCTCCAAATTTGTGCTTATTGTCCTGTCCCCTAGTTATATCAAGACAGCAGGCCTCCTAAACTGGATTTCTACCTTCATTCCAGCTACCTCTGGATTCCAGTAGACACTCTGAAGCACTGCCTTCGTTATTTCAATCCATCTCTCTCCCACCTCCCCTAACTCCAGGTCTCCTCATTAGTTGTTGGATGAAGGTCAGTTGCCTTGAGTTCTTTCCATTGCTGAATCCCTCTCAGTTTCGTTTATCCAATTTGGCCTGGATGGCTTAAAATTCTGCCATCTTCCTACCAACCGTAGCCCAGATCTCAAAAAGTCAGTTACTCTCTCTTTAAAGCAGCAGTGAAAGCAGAGGGAGCCGTAGTCTTTGAATCCATCATGAGGAGGCAATGGCCTCTATATTTACATGGGCCCAGAGTGAGTTTGCAGCCAATTTTGTCAGTTAAGGTCTACAGTTTGGTTATCCTTAGCCCTTTCTTTCTCTGCCTTAGTGTACTCTTGTTGGAGAATTGATATATTACAAGGCTAACCTGAGTATCTTTCTCTATACTAGTCTTCTTTATTGAAATTTTTTGAAGATTCAAATAATGACATGGCGTTTTTGGATCTAGATGTCTTTGGCTAAGCTTTGTTAGAGCCATAAAAGCATGCTGATGATTATTCCCATTGAAGTCACTCCATGGGTTTTTCTCATACCTGAGGAGGTGTTTTCCTCCATGACTGTTTTGGAAATTTCAGTGGCTATGTATCTTTTTAATTTTATCCACTTGCTCAGCATATGTTCCATAATTGGGTTGTTTTATCTTTTGATAAATAGCTAGTCATAGCAACAACTATAAACAAGTTAAAATACTTCTATTCTCTAGTTTATTCATTCTCAAATACTCATGGAGCACCTCTTGTATGTAAAAATGTTAACTCTACATTGGAAATGTATAGAGATAACTAATAATATTGGCTAACATTTACTGGTTTTTTCTAAGTGCCAGGCACTGTCCTGAGGGCTTTGTAGTCATTATTTTATTTAATCCTCATTCTATAAGGTAGGTATTTTTACCCCTATTTTACAGATAAGGAAACTGAACTGTGGGAAAATTAAGTAACTTTCCAAGTGACATAGTTCTGATGGGGCTGGATAACCAAATAGTGGAATAAGACTCCAAAGTTTATGATTTTGTCCAAATACAATCACTGCCTTTAAAATACTTAAAGTAACAGAAATTAAACATCAATCTATAATAAAACAAATAATTCAGTTTAAAAATGGGCAAAGGATCTGAATGACATTTCTTCAAAGAAGATGTACAAATAGCCAATAAATTCATGAAAAGATGCTCAGTATGATTAGCAAATGCAAATCAAAACTACGAAGAGAGGGGCACCTGGGTGGTTCAGTGGGTTAAAGCCTCTGCCTTTGGCTCAGGTCATGATCTCAGGGTCCTGGGATCGAGCCCCGCATTGGGTTCTTTGCTCCACATGGAGCCTGCTTCCCCCTCTCTCTCTGCCTGCCTCTCTGCCTACTTGTGATCTCTCTATGTCAAATAAATAAATAAAGTCTTTAAAAAAAAATAAGTAAGATCTTAAAAAAAACAAACTATGAAGAGATACCATTCACACCCACTAGGATGGCTAAAACCAAAAAATAGTGAGTGTTAGTGAGGATGTAGAGAAATTGGAACCCTCTTACACTGCTGCTGGAGATATAATATGGTGTCATTACTCTGGAAACCAGGCTGGTAGTTCCTCAAAAGGTTAATTAAAAAAAAGAATTACCATGTAACCCAGCAGTTCCATTCATAGGTATAGATCCAAGAGAACTGAAAACATGTTCACACAAAAATTTATACACAAATGTTAATGGTGGCATTATTCATCGTAGTCAAAACATGGCAACAATCCAAAGTTATATCAGCTGATAAATTGACAAATAAAATGTGGTTATCCATACAATGGAATTTTATTTGGCAATAAAAATAAATGGACGGCTGATACATGTTGCAGCATGGATAAATTTTAAAAACATTATGAGAACATGTAAATGAAAGAAACCAGTCACAAAAGACCCTATAATGTGTCATTCCATTTCTAGGAAATGTCCAAAATAAGCAAATCTATAAAAACAGAAAATAGATCAGTGGCTGCCAGGGACTGAGAAGTGACTGCTTGATACAGAGTTTCTTTTTGGGGTGATGAAAATGTTCTAAAATTGAGTGTGATTATGGTTGTTCAACATGTGAATATACTAAGAAACCATGGAATTATATACTCTTTAGACAAATGAATTGTATGGTGTATGAATTTTATCTCAATAAAACTATTATAAACCTAAAGTTACTAAAATAGAAAGTAGCATTTGGTATCTGTATGCCAGCTACAGATGCATAACCAATGAAAATTCAGAGTAAAGGTACCTTTCCAGGCTGCTGCAATTAGAAAACTTTTGATAGAAATGGGATGAGACATATGGAATTGGAGGAAAGGAAAAGAAGGTATTTCTTGAGAAAGAATGACAAAAACAAGAGGGAAATGACAGCCTGTGTCTGGGAAATAGTGAAGTGTCTGGTTTGGCTGATGTGCTTTGTGCCAGTGGTTACAATTGCCAAGTGTTGCCACACTTTGGAGACTAATGAGAGAGAGTATTTAAAATTGTGACTTTGCCCCCCAAATCTGGGGTATGCTCTTATAATATGGTGTAAAGGAAGAGTGAAGCTTGAAATGATAAATTGGTCTAGATCATGGTGGGAGAGGTATGAATACCAGGTGAGGACACCTATCTCTGATTCTTTTTTTCTGGAAGCTCTACATCCCATTTCCTTATTAGTTCATGTAGACGTCCGTGAAAAGATTGCCAGACTTGTGGAAAGTAGCACCTGTAGAAAGAGCCTTATATCTGAGTACAATGTATTCTTCCTGGTTTCTTGGTACTGTGGTAGCATCAGGATGTTCCTCCTCTGTGTCAGAGGGGAAGTCAAATGTATGTCAAGTCTCAATCCCTATAGCATGAGTTAGAGAGGTGATAAAAACTGATCACAATTATTTCACTCTATGATGTTCCCCTTTATAGTTATTTTATTGAGCATACTATGTAAAAACAAATCTATGCTAGATGTTGTAGGAGCTTAAAAAGAGACATCACTCAACAGTTCATGTCAATGGATGTAGTTTTAAGTTTGTTTTGAAATTTCATACGTGTTTTCTACACTCAGCCACTAAAAGTGATTGGAGGAACTGAGAGGTTCTGAAGACCCAAAGCAAGGAACTAATGGTCAGGTGGGGTGAGGGATCCAAGGAGAGGCTGCCTCTGGCCCCCATCCTCAGCGGGAGTTCTCCTGTTCCTGTCTATCTTCTTGGCTTTGTTCTATCAAGTCTGCTTCAAGGAGAAGTGTTCCTTCAGACTCTAGTCAAGAGTCCACCTGAGCTATGTAGTGAGTGTAAGGATGCGGCAGCCCAATTCAGACCCAGACCCAGTAATCCATGTGCTGTGGGGGAAAGGCACCCTAAAAAGATGGCCACTATAGAACTTGAGCTTAAAGGTTAATGGAGATACAAATCATACTTAACCCTAAGAAGATAGAGACTAAATTTCATGTCCTATCCTTCCTGTACCTTCACTGTCTGTACATTATCTGTGTAAGGTCTATTTCCTTATTTTTCTATTTATAAAGTATTTATCATAATGTAAATATAAAAGGTCACTATAGAAAATTCAGAAATATGTAATGAAAACAACTAAAATCACACATAATCTCACCATCCAGAAGTAACCAGTGCTAACATTTTGGCATATTACCTTCCTTTTCTAGATGCACATAGTTTTTTTCCACAAGGTTGAAATCATACAACATGTATAAACATATATTGTTTTGTATTTTTATTTTTCACTAAAAATTGTATAGTGAACATTTTCTGTGTCACTTAATTCTTTTTCAAAAATGTGATTTTTTTTTAATACCACCCAATGATTCCCCAGGATTAGACATTATGGTGTTCTTTTGGTTTCGCTCTTTCACCATAATGCCTTGCAAACTTTTCCTTTCTTGAAAAAGCCAACAAATGCAGCTATTAGAACTACTAAGTCTCATGGAGCTCTTTACTGACCTTTTGCTGCAATAGCTTGGTAGTTACAGTATCACCGAGCCTTCTTCCTGGGGACTACCACACAACTGCCCTTTTGAAGACATGCTGACTCCTCCTCACTGTCTTCCCACCTGGTTGATCAGAGGGACCAGCTGCCATACAGGTAAGCTCTTTCAATAAACAGACTATTTAGAGAGATTGTTGGCTATGACTGTGAACCGGAGAGCCGAATGGAGGGTAATGTTACTGAAGCATTTAGGTGTCCACTCCAACTATATCTGGTTCCTTTACACATATGTTTCTGCATAGAGCTCGTTCATAGACGTCTCATAGTTTCTCTGTAGATGAGAGGTGCAAAGGGAAGCAGCCCTAGAGACAATACCTGGGTGTACTGTTGGAGTTCTCTGTTTTGGTATAGTTAATACTCTTCTTTTGTAGGGTATGAATTGCTTTTTTCTGTTTTTTTTTTTTTTCTTTCTCTTTCCTGTTATATAGTAAACTTTGTAACACCAGATCCAATTTAATTTTGATTATGTGTTAAAATTACTTCTGGGCGCCTCAAACATATGGAACACCGTGAGGGACATATGGAAGACAAAGAGAATCCACCCTTTCCCTCAGGGAACTTACAGTCCAGTAGGGGTGGTAAGATATGCATACAAATAATTTTTGTATTTTTGTATTATATGTATACAAATAATTTTGTTCACAAAACAGTGTCATGAGGAAAATTAAGCTGGACACTAACTGTATGTATACACAAACTGAGTTCTCTTTAAAAAGTACACATATAAAAGACTGAAAGAGAATATTCCAAAACACTAATAGTGGTTGTCTGGGTGATGGACTTAAAAAAGATTGTAATATTCTTTTTTATTCTTTCAAACATGTTTTTACAATGAATCTGTATTACTGTTATAATGAATCTAATTACTATTAAAATAAAATATGCTTTATTAAATGAGGAGTACTGTATAAAAGTACAACATAATGGAAGTAGGGAAGAACAAAGATTGTATCTACTGGGGTGGGGCAATTGAGAAGGCTTTAAGACTTATGTCTTTCCTAATGATGAAAAACTTGCCTTGGAAATAAATATCTTGGAAATGGATAATGAAATTTTATTGAGTTGAAAAGGCATATCGCATTCCTACAACTTTTTTTCTCCATGACATTTGTCTGCAAACTCTCTCTCTTTCTCTCTCTCTGTGGATTATAGCTCTGGTAGCCATTAGCTGCATATTGCCTTTTAAATTTTATATTACTTTAGATATGTCTTTCAAATTTTTTACTATATATACAACAGGGAGATATTTTCTGAATCTAGTCGTTCACTAGTCATATTCCTAGTTAGAATATATAAGCTTGGTAAAGAATCTTTCCACTTGTCCCACTGACCCCAGAAGTATTTTATTTGGTCATTAGCTGGTGAGGGTTGCTCCTTTATTCTCTTGTTCTTCTGTATCTGTTCATGGTTTAGCCACAGGGTGCATATTCTCCAAGATCTAATAGGCCTCTAAGAAAGAGACTTACTGTAATATTCCACAATCCACCTGCTTCAACAATGGATGGGCTTCCTCTTCTCTTGCTGGATGCTCTGGGTAGTAGGACTTCCCACAGTGTGTGGTGAAGTTCCAGAGCTTTGTCAGGACAGAATTTATGTGACATGCCCAGATTTCAGCTAACCTGAAAGGTGAGAGTCTTGATTCTGTATGACCTTGGATAAATTACCTTTTCTGCTTTTGTTTCTTCACTTGTAAAATGAAAACAATAATGGCACCTATTACATGGGCTTACTTTTAAGATTAAATTTGTCATTCATAGGCATGCGATATATAGTTGCTATATAGTTGCTATGGTGTATCATAGACCTGGAGGACTGTGGTGGATTTTTTTTTCTCCTTAATAGATTATAGGCAGAAGAGTAGGCAGGAAAGTATGCTGAAAGGGTACGATCATTTTACCTTTCTTTTGTTCTCCAAAATAGTAGGGGACAAAAGAACATGTACAGAAATAATTGCTCTACAATGTGATCTCTGCAATGACAAAAGTATGTTCAAAATATAGAAGGGGGAATAAGGAACCAGACTGGGATCAGGGAGGACTTTGGGAAGAAGTGCCACTTGGGCAGAGTTTTGAATGATAAGTGGGTGTGGGGAGGGGCAGGTGAGGGTGGTGATGATCGGGAATGTGCCAGGTGAGGACAGTTGGCTTAGCACTATGACTTAGGGATGGTGCTGGTGGAACTTGGACAGTGGGGGAGCCTTGAGAGATGAGACCGGAGAGGGAGACTGGATCTAGCCAGTGAATAAGACTGACTTCACCCATATGGAGGTGTACGTTTGTGTCAGGGCTTCTCAAAGGGACAGAGTGCTCCCGGAGCCCTTTCCCCTACCTCTTCCAGAGCTGCCCTAAGCTTGTTAATTCCATTCCTATTAAAGTGCAGCCCTGGCTGAGCAGACTGGTTTAGTACTGTCTCTAGGTCATTTTTCACTGTTTGGGAAGCATCACTCCATAAATTCCCAGACACACCTGCATGTCTACTCTTATACCTTCTCCACTGCTAACTTTCCCCCGGCAACATCCAGAAAATCAGCAACAATTGGAAAGCTGCCCCTGACCCCTCAAATATCATCTTGGGGCTAACTCTGATCCAGATGAATTCAAATGTGACTCACCTAGAGAGACAGATTTGCACATTATAGAAATAGAGTTCCGAGTTCATATAGCAAATCCAACAAATAAGCACAGTATCAGCCTGAGTGACCTGGATTCAGCAGGCATCCCATAGAGAATGCTGAGGTGTGGCAGCCTGTCTGCTGACAGTACATGTGGTGGGTGTGCAGCCTGGAGCGGTGCCCTCGAGGCCTTCCTCATACGCAGCAGGACGTGGCTGGGTTATGCTGGCCCATAATCTTTCTCGGCTGAGACAAATTTTCTACCTTTCTTTTTGTTCCTTACAGAATGTCTTTCTTTTCGGTGATTGTCGACATACTGCTGCTAGTTCATGAAGCAGGTGAGTCACTTTTGAAAAAAACTTTGTGGATATTTCTGAAATAGCACTGGGAATAGTGAGGAATATAGTGATTTGGAGATTTTAAAAAGATCAAGCTAATGATTTAATCTCTCTGAACCTCAGTCTTTTCATTTTTTTTTTTTTAAAGATTTTATTTATTTGACAGAGAGAAACACAGCGAGAGAGGGAACACAAGCAGAGGGAATGTTAGCAGGAGAAGCAGGCTCCCCGTTAAGCAAGGAGCCCGATGCAGGGCTCGATCCCAGGACTCGATCCCAGGACTCGATCCCAGGACTCTGAGGGACCTGAGCCAAAGGCAGACGCTTAACCACTGAGCCACCCAGGCGCCCCAGTCTTTTCATTTGTTAAATGGGCATAATAATGCTATGTTTGTTTCACAGGTAATACTGAAGAACAGATGGGAAAATCTAACAGACACAAATTGTGAAACATTTTTTTTTTAAGATTTTATTTATTTGAGAGAGAGAGAGATAGAGAGAGAGGACAGCAGTGAGGAGAGGGAGAAGCAGGCTCCCCACCAAGCAGGGAACCTAACATGGGGCTCAGTCCCAGGACCCTGGGATCATGACCTGAGCTGAAGGCAGACCCTTAACTGGCTAAGCCACCCAGGTGCCCCCAAAAGTTATTTTTTTAATGAGAACCCCCCCAGTTCGGTTTGTCCATTTGAGTCTATATTAGATAATTACAGTTATTCACACCTATGATTGGAACAAAAATATCTAGATTTTCCTCCCCACTTCAAGTGATTCTGACAAGTGTCAATTTGGGGTACAGTATCACAGAATATTTGAGATCAGGCCTGTCCTGAAAAATCTGGGTGGGCAGTCAATGCAGGGTTTTTTAAATAATTCTTCAGTCTCAGTTCTTCAGAAATATTGGGATGAACAGTGTATAGATATTGAAACTGTTAATGTAGTTCAACTAACCAAAAGTATCTATGCAAAACTGCTTTATAGAAACACATATGTCCAAAACCTGCAATATAACTACTCCACAAAGTGATCAAGCATATTTACAGTTTTCAGGCATAGACCATCTCTCAGGAACCTGCAGCAGTTCTGCCAAAGGTAGCAGCAGCTTGAAGAAGTCCTCAAGCTCCAGAGATCTACTCAGAGTTAGTGTAAGGCCTGGTCCATCCAAATTACATTTACTGGCTTTTTTCTTTTGATGTTTGGTTACTCTGTGTTTGTGTGTAAGGAGGCAATCCACTCATAGCCAAGAAAAACTCAACTAGATGAGGTGTGTTTATAGGTGAGAAGGAGAAAGGTGTATTCTAATAATTTTTTATAATTTTTATAGCAATATTGTTAGCTTAATACTGTGTGCTAGGTACTATAGTAGTACTTTAGACATAGTACCTTTCTACAGTTTTGAAAGTGTTTTCTCACATTATTAACTGTTTGCTGAGCTTTTGCCTCAGTTTCTTAGGCATTGGGAAGCTAAAGACACAATGTTCTAGAAACAGCAGATTGAAATAGACAAAAGAGTGATTCAGATTTAAGTAGCACCATCTGCAGACACATCAGTCAGAAGTTGACTTTTATATTACCAATTACACCATCAGTAGATTGTGTTTCTTGGTTCCTTGCCTAGAGTCTTCAGATTCCTGAGTCTGAGACCCTTTCCCTTGGGACAGGGTTTTATCTGTTATTAGGTTTTATCTGTTATTAAAGCCTACCTGATACAGACCAGAAGGGGTTCAGCTGCAACAAGACCTCCTGGGTATAACCTGAGAAGCTAGAAAAAGGACTCTCATGAGTAAGCTACATATTTTTATGAGATTGGGAAGAGGGGCAGCTTACTAAGGCAATCTGGTCCTCTTTTTCTGTTTCTCTGGAAAATGACTGAGCCATCTCATAAAAACAGCCCCTAAGATCCCAAGGTATTTTGTAACAGCCCAAGGGCAGGTATTTTTTATCATAATTATACACTAGGAAACTGTAACTCAGAATAAGTGACTTGCCCTTGCCAAATGACTAGTAATGGGGGCTTAGAACTAGAACACCGGGGGCACCTGGGTGGCTGTCAGTTAAGCAGCCGACTTTTGATCTCAGCTCAGGTCTTGATCTCAGGGTTGTGAGTTTGGGCCCCACTTTGGGCTCTGTGATGGGCATGGAGCTTACTTAAAAAAAAAAAAAGACCTAAAACTTAGATTTACAGATCTTCAGATAGGAAGTTTTTAATAACTATAATCCACTGTTTCTTGATTCTAACCATATCAAAACATTTCATGTTTTACATGCATATCCATCCTTCTGAAGGTTATGCAGGTTGTTTCTCCTTGCCTTCTTTCCATTTTCATCGGTCTTCCTTTATATTCATTCATTTATTTAATTAAACGTTGATTCATTCATCAAGTTTAGGATGAGCGTCTACTGTTAGATGGAAGAACACAGTTCGGATGGAGGTCTGTGGGGACAGACTGCCTGGGTTTGAATCGCAGCTCTACCACTTACTAGCTGTGTGTCCCTGAGCAACTTACTTCACCCCACTGTGCCTTGGTTTTCTCAGTAGTAAATTGGGGATAATAAGAGAAACTACCTCCATGTTAGTGTGCCGATTAAATGAATTAAATTCAGGAAAATCTCTTAGAATATGTCTGATGCATTGTAAACACTTGATAAATGTCACCTGATATATTAGAAATCTCAGAGCAACAGAACCAACAAAATCTGTATGAAGAGCTCATGTGATTATGGAGGTGAGAAGATTATGGAGGATCTCTACAGTGGGCAAGCGGGAGACCCAGGAAAGTGATGGTATAGTTCCAGTCCCGGTCTGAAGGCTTAAGACCCAAAAAGAGTCTCTGTTTCAGTTTGAAGTGTAGCTCATACAGCCAGACTGCAGTTCCCTATTACTTAAGGGAGGGTCAGGCTTTTTGTTCCATTCAGGCCTTTGACTGATTGGTTGACAGCCACCCACATTAGAAAGGGCTGTCAGCTTAGTTTTCCAGCTCAAATATTGACTGCATCCAAAAAATACCTTCAAAGACATGCCCAGAATAATGTTGGACCAAATAAATACCTGGGCACCCTGTGACCTGGTCACATTGGCACATAAAATCATATTGAATATATATATATATTTTTAAAGATTTTATTTATTTGACAGAGAGAAACACAGAGGGAGAGGGAACACAAGCAGAGGGAATGGTAGCGGGAGAAGCAGGCTTCCTGCTGAGCAAGGAGCCTGATGCGGGGCTCGATCCCAGGACCCTGGGATCATGACCTGGGCCGAAGGCAGACACCCAACGACTGAGCCACCCAGGTGCCCCTGAATATATTTTTTAACTGCATCAAGTCCTTTGCTAGGCACTGGTGAAACGGGATGGTTAAGATATGGTCTCTGCACTCTGGTGACTGTCTGTGCCCAGCCACACCGAGAGCCACCTGATTGCTACTGAGGAATGAGCCGATTGCATCTATGGTTAGTTGGAGTGGACCCTACTGCATATCTCTCTGGCTGCTTTTTGCTGGGTGTGTGGCTTGGAATCTTCCTTGCCTATGAACTTTCACCATTTGAATTTTCCCTTCCCCTATTTTTTTCCTTCTATTTCATCTCGTCTCATTATATCAAACACTATCCTTGGAAGCCCAATTTATAAAATAAATTAGAGAGGGGTTGTCCTGATTGAATTGGTGAAGGGGTGGAGGTCTCACTGATTTGGTCTTTGCCCGTCTGTCAGTGACAACTTCTGGCGAGGGCTTTAGAAAAAAATCATTTTGAAAAGATTGAATCGGATGATCTCTAAGCCTTCTTCCAGCTCCAACATATCAGGAATGTATTCCATGTCATGATTCCATGAGTAATATTGAGTGCTTGGGTGTATTCTTTGGAGCCCTCAGCTCCTACTCATGAATACTCTGCCCAGACCAGTAGGTATTTGTGGCAGGTAGAATAGACTGACTTACTAAAAATTTGTTTCTGCCTTTCTGATTTGCCTTCGTGGCTTACTGAGACTAGAGTAAAAAACTACACTTCCAAGATTGCTTTGCAGTTTGGGTGCTGGGGACGGCTTAAACTCTGCCCATCAGATACATTTGCTCCAGCGTTAAACTGCCAAGTGATTTAAGTGGAGAGAATGGTGATAGTGCACGAAGCACGCATGTGCTTTCTCTTGCCAGTGTGAATCTAGCAAGGGCAGTTTGGCTCTGGAGTCCCCATTTGTAGTGATGACTTCCTGATTTGCCAGCTTCCTTGTATGGCAGAGACAGCAGCTGCACTGAAGGGCTGCCAGCTCTGAAGAGCTCTGAAGGGCTCTGAAGGGCTGCCCTGTACCCAGAATAATGTGAGGTAGGACAGGACACACACACCGCTAGTCTCACCTTCTATGCCCTACTTTGGGCTCATTCCTCCAGCCTTCTAATGATTTTGTAAATGTCTAATTCTCTGTACTAAATTCCTGCCTACTTGAAATAGCTAGAATGATTTGTTTTATCTGTTATTAAAGCCTACCTGATACAGCATTCACTGGCCTTTATAAATACTTCACTAACTTCCTTTCTTCTTTGAGATGCTCGGTGTGTACAGAGGAGTCACAGGTCCACCCTTTCACAGATGTTACCCTCTCCTGCCATTTCTCCTTTGGGGAGGGCATAGAAAATACTGAGTTTTCTTGGGAAAGGGAAGACATTAAAGAAGAATATGAGGTAGAAAAGGAAAAAGCGTATTACCACTTTCTCACATACTGTGATTTTTTTTGAAGTTTTCCCAGAGTTGGTTTACCAGTTTCATAATAACACTGAGCAACTAGAGGATCAGAGCTCCTTGTATGAGGGAAGAGTCTCTATGGATGGGGCTGAAATTTCTGAGGGGAAAGCACTTTTACTGAGAAATGTGAATTTCATGGATGAAGCTGTCTCCAAGTGCTCAGCCATCACACCAAATGGAAGAGGCGAAAGTACAATTAAGCTACTAGTAGATGGTAAGGGAATTTATTGGATGAACTTGGTTTCAAGCTCTGTCTCTGTTTATAGGGATAAATTTTAAGTTTCCTCTTCTGGTGTTCTCAGTTTTTCTCTTCTCAAGTCATTATAGGCTCTTCTGATATCCATCATAAGATTCAGGTGTTTGCACTGTCAGTTCATCTTAGCTGAGAATACTGCTCTGAACCAAAGTTGCTGTATCTGCATCTGACTATATTACTCATTCATTCAAACAAGCAAACAAAATATGTATACAAAAAACCCCAAAAAACAAAAAGCCCCACAATATATTGGCCGTATCCCAGACTCACCAAACCAATTATAACACTGAAAACCTAAAATGTTACATGACATAATTCTTCTCTGTGAAAACCCTGAGATAGGAAATGTGGTTCAGTGAAAATAGCCCTGCAATGGGAATGAAGAGGCCCAAGTTCTAATTTTGGATGACTCTGACAACTCGTTTAGGTTTTCCAGGCTTCATTTTCTCACTGTTAAAATGTGAGATTGGGCCAATGGATCTCCACAGTGCCCAGGGATGCTGGCCCTTCTCAGGATTACATGGAGAGTGGTCTTCTCCCTGCCAGGGATCTGTGGGTAGAGGGAGGTGTAGCAGAATCCCTCTGGAAAAAGAGCTGTAAGAGATGAGAAGATGGTGGTGAGAACCATTTGTTATCGGCTGTGATTCTCAGCAGGGCGTCTGAGGTCAGCTGAGAGTCTGCAATGAAGCTCTGAAGAGGGAAGGATTCCACAAGTAAATACAGTGGTGCTGGATGAGACCTGCAGGACTGGAGCAGACGTGTATTGTGACTTTCTCTCAATGCCTCTGTCAAAAATTTAACTACAGTGAACCTCAAGATCTGTTGCTTCCAGAAGGATTAATGTAAGAGCTCAGGGCAAGATTTCTGCTTGCTTGATCCTCCCCAGGGGGCAATTTAAAAAGGAACTAATTATTTTGTTATTTTTTCCCACCAGACTTTGAAATGCCCCAGGTGCAGTTTGATAAGATTGATGATGAGGATGTGGCAGGGTGCATCTCTAAGGGCTGGTACCTCGTGCCCAGTGTGGCCTGGCTTGACCCGGCAGGGAGGGACCTGAGCAACCACAGTACCACGGAGGTCTTGGAGGAACAGATGAATGGCTTCCACAGGGTGCTGTCTTGAAATGCTGTGTCAAGTTAAATGAGAAATATGTCTGCTGCATAACAGAGGTAGATGTGAACAACCAGCCTTTCAGAATCATCCAAAAATACCCAAGTAAGTGAGGGAAAGCAGAGTATATTTCACTACAAAGAAAGGAAGTATAATAATAATAATAATAATAATAATAATAATAATTAGTAGTAGTAGTAACAATTGTTATTTTTGCATGATAGGATTATAGATCATTTTTATTTTCTTCTTTGTACTTGTCTGTCTTATACAACATTCTATAATGAACATATATTATCTTTATAGTCCAAAAAAACTATAAAAAATCTTTTTAAACATCTTTACAAAATATAATTCACATGCCATAAAATTTACCCATTTAAAATGTACAATTCATTTTAGTATATTCACTATATATACTTGTTGTTCATCTATCACTCCTATCTAATTTTAGAACATTTTCATTACTCTAAAAAGAAACTCCATATCTATCATCAGTCACTCTCCATTCCTATCTTCATCCTGTCCCCTAGTCATAAGCCAACACCTACTTTCTGATGATATAGATTTGCCTATTTGGACCTTTCACGTAAATGGAATGATACAATAGGTGGTAATTGATGTCTTTCATTCAGCATGGTGTTTTCAAGGTTCATCATGTTGTAGCTTTTACTGGCACTTCATTTATTTTTATTGCTGAATAATATTCCATTGTATGGCTATACCATATTCTAGAATCTTATCCATTAATCAGTAGATGGAAATTTTGGTTGTTTCTGTCTATTGGCTACAATAAATGATGCTGCAATGAACACTGGTGTATAATTTTTTGTGTGAATATGTGTTTTTATTTATCTTGGTTTATACCTAGGAGTGGAGTTGCTGGATCATATGGTAACTATTTTTAACCTTTTGTGGAATTGCCAGGCTCTTTTCCAAAGTAGCTGCTTCGTTTACACTCCTACCAATGAAGGTTCCAGTTTCTCAACATCTCCTTGTCAGTGTTCATTATTGTTTGTTTTTTTTTTTAGTTTTAGTCATTCTAGTGGATATGGGTAATATCTCATTGTGGTTTTGATTTGCATTTCCCTGATGGCTAATGATGTTGAGCATCTTTCCATGTGCTTATTGGTGATTCATATATGTTTTTTGAAGAAATATCCGTTCAAGTCCTTTGCCCATAAAAAAATGAATTATCTTTTTATAATTAAGTTGTAAGACTTCTTTATATATTTTAGATACCTGTCCCTTATCCAATGTATGATTTGCAAGTACTTCCTCCCCTTCTGTGGGTTATCTTTTTACTTCTTGATGATGTCCTTTTGAGCAATAAAGTTTCTGATTTTTATAAAGTCCAGTTTATCTATTTTTATTGTCACTTGTGCTTTTTGATGTCATATCTAAGATATAATTGCCTAATCCAAGATCACAAAGATTTATTGGTATGTTTTCTTCTGAGAGTCTTAGGATTTTAGCTCCTACATTCAGGTCTATGATCCATTTTAAGTTAATTTTTATGTATGATATGAGATAGGGGTCCAACATCATTTTTTATGTAGAGGTATTCAGTCTTCCCAGGACCACTTATTGTAAAGACTATTCTTTCTCCATCGAATTGTCTTGACTTCCTGGTTAGAAATCATCTGACCATAAATATAGGGTTTATTCCTGGATTCTCAATTCTATTCCCTCGAACTATGTATCTGTCCTTATGCCAGGCCACACTGTCTTGATTGGTATATATACCTTTTTTTTTTAGTAAATTTTGACACAGGGAAGTGTTAGTCCTCCAAATTTATTCTTCTTTTTCAAGATTTTCTTGGCTATTCTTTTTTTTTAAACATTTCTTTTTTTAAAAAAGTTTATTTTAAGTAGGCCCCACACCCAATGTGGGGTTTGAACTCATGACCCTGAGATCAAGAATTCCATGCTCCACCCTCTGAGCCAGTCAGGTTGCCCCTGTTTTGGCTGTTCTTGTTTTGACATTTCCATCCGAACTTTAGGATTGACTTCTCAGTTTCTGCACAAAAGGCATCTGGGATTTTGATAGGGAATGTGTTGAATCTATACATAATTTTTGGAGCACTGCCATCTTAACAATAGTGTCTTCCAATCTATGAACATAGATGTCTTTCCATTTATTTAGGTCTTCCTTAATTTCTTTCAATGATGTTTTATAGTTTTCAATGTATAAGTTTGGTACTTATTTTGTTAAATTTATTACTAGGTAATTTATTCTTTTTGATGTTTGCAAATGCAATTGTTTTCTTTATTTTAGTTTTGGAATGTTTTTTGCTAGCTTAAAGAAATACAATTGATTTTTGTTTGTCGATTTTGATTCTCGCAACTTTGTTGAATTTATTTACTATTCATAGTAGTATTTTTTATGGATTCCTTAATATTTCCTATATATAAATCATGTTACCTATGAAAAAACTATGAATAGTTTTTTTTTTGTTTCCAATCTTGATTACTTGTATTTCATTTTCTTGTCTAAGTGGCCTGACTAGAACACAGAAGTAAGAGTAAACATTCTTGTTTTGTTCCTGATCTCAATGACAGAGCATTAATTCTTTAATTATTAAATGTGGTGGCAGCTGTGGATTTTTTTCATAGATGGACTGTTATCTACAGGATGAGATATAGGTTGAGAATGTTGTCTTCTAATACCAGTTTTGCTGAGTGTTTTCATCATGAATAAGTTTAGGATTTTGCCAAATGCTTTTCTTGCATCTATTCAGATGATTGTGTTATCTTTGTCCTTTATTCTGTTGATATGGTATATTACACTGATTTTTGCATATTGAACTAATCTTGAATTCCTGGAATATATCACATTTAACCATGGTATGTAATCCTTTTTCTATGTTATTGGATTCTGTTTGCCGATATTTTGTTAAAGATTTTTGCATTTATATTTATAAAAGATATTGTCTTAGAGTTTTCTCATGATGTCTTTGTCTGGTTTTGGTATCAGGATAATACTGACCTCATAGAATAAGTTGAAATGTATTCCCTTATCTTCTGTGTTGAGTGGGGGAGAGTTTGTGAAGGATTGGTGTTCTTTAACTCTTCAAATTTTGGGTTTGTTTATTTTCTCTACTGCTTTCCTATTCTCTATTTCATTTATTTTACTCTAGTCATTATTATTTCCTTCCTTCTGCTTGCTTTGGTGTTAGTTTTGTTTTCTTTTCCTAGTAAGTTAAGGTAGAAGGTTAGATTATTGATTTAAGATCTTTCTCTTTTTTATTTTTGTATTTTTAAAAGATTTATTTATTTGAGAGAGAGAGAGAGACAACTCGAGCAGAGAGAGGTACAGAAGGGAAAGGGAGGGGGGAGAGAGAGAATCTTAAGTAGACTCTGGACCTGGATGCTGGGTTCAGTCCCCATGACCATGAGATCTCAAGCTGGGCTGAAGTCAAACATTGGATGCTTGGGGCACCTGGGTGGCTCAGTCATTAAGCGTCTGCCTTTGGCTCAGGTCATGATCCCAGGGTCCTGGGATTGAGCCCCGCATCAGGATCCCTGCTCAGCAGGAAGCCTGCTTCTCCCTCTTCCACTCCCACTGCTTGTGTTCCCTCTCTTACTATGTCTCTCTGTCAAATAAATAAATAAAATCTTTAAAAAAAAAAAACAAAACAAACAAAAAACAAAAAACATTGGATGCTTAACCAACTGAGCCACCTAGGTGCCCCTCTTTCTTCTTTTTAAATATGGGCATTTACAGGAGTAAATTCCTCTGAGCACTGATTTAGCTGCATCCCATACATTTTGGTATTTCTTTCATTTTTATTCTTCCCAGAGTATTTCCTAATTTCCTTGAGACTTCTTCTTTCACCTATTGGTAATTTAGGATTGTTTTGTTTAATTTCCATATAAATTTTATTTCCTACATTTCATTGTTATTGAGTTCTAATTTCATCACATTTTAATAAGCTTTGAAAATGTGAAGTGTGAATTCTCCAATTTGTTCTTTTTTTTACCCATCCCCCCACCCACCTCCCCTCTGGCAACTACCACTTTGAGTGTTTTTTGTCTCTTTTTGTTTATTTGCTTGTTTGTTCATAACTTTGTTCTTTGTTTTCAAAGTTGTTTTGGCTCTTCTGTAGTCCTTGTCTTTCCATATGAATTTTATGATCAGCATGTCAGGTTCTAATCAAAAGCAAGGTGAGATTTTGATAGATCTATCAATCTACAATCAATCTACAGTGAATCTGTAGATTAATTTGGATGACATTGCCATCTTAACAATGTTAAGATTTTGACCCATGAATATGTGATACCTTTCCATTTATTTAAAGGTATACTTTTTAAAAAATGTGAATAAAATGTGGAGGCCCTGAGGTTTAGTTAACTTGGAGAGAAAAAAGCCCGCTATGTGACACACTGGAGAAGTGAAGTCAGCTTTAATATACTCTTGCTACTGTTGTATTGTTGAAGGGTATGATGGCTCAAGCCCATCCTGCTGCAGAAAGAAGGAGAAGAGGAAAAAATGAGGCAGAGAAAGAGAGGAATGAAAAGAAGTCAAGAGTAAGGGGCATAGGTATGGAGGGAGAGAATGCAACATGTATTGACAGGTTAGATAAAGACAAAAAATGTTTATCTCATGTAGTGGCTTGCAGATCTTTCGCGACCTTAGTGAAATGTTCAGTGGAGCAAATGCCCAGCAACCAGAGCAGAAAAGACTGAGGATTGATAATAATTGTCTTTTTCCTGGCATTTCTTATGAGGATTAAAAGATTATTAATAAAGTTAAATTTCCTAGCATAGTTCCTGGACATAGCACACTAACAATAAATGTTAAGTGTTATTGTCATTAAAAATGTTCTTGTTTTTATTTTTATTACTTCAACATATTAAGAATGTTTTTAAGAGGGTAAGATTATAGATTGTGTCCTTTATGCTTTGCTCCAGAGTCATAAAATCACTAATAATGAGCAAAATTTAAAGTAAAAATCATGAAAATCTGTTTAAATAAGGTAATCAGGTGTGATTGTGGATAAAAAGACAAAAACAAAAAAAGGAAACTCTAAAAAAAAGCATATGTTTATTTTATTTTGCATATGTACTGATTATGAAAAATTCAGACAATAATGCAAGAAGAAAGAATAATTCTTCCTTCCTGTGAGTTTAAATAATAAATATGTACTTTCCTAATTAAAGAAAAAATATAATGTGGAGGAATTAGGCCTCAGAGAAGAGAAAAAGATTCATATAGTAAAAGATCAAATAATTAGAAGCTTATTCTAAGACGAAAAGATTAGGAGATTGTTTTATTTAGGCCTTAATTATTTAAAGGACCTTTATAAAATAAATACCGACTTGTTTGTGATATTTATGGAGGAGATAATAAAATGGCATAGTCATAAAGTAAAACATCAAGATTTTAAAATATCGCTTAAAAGTTTTCAAAACTGGAGTAGGTTATGAAAATAGGGCATTGAATCTCTAGCCAGGTGTATGTGTGTGGGCGCGTGCATGTGTGTGTGTGTGTGTATGTGTGTGTTCTATGGGTGCAATAAACATAATAGTGAATACTTAAATAGAACTCTTACTTGGTTTCAGTTGCTGTTCTAGGGTTTTACATATATTTGCTTATTTAATCATTGTGGGTACCAAATGAGATTAAGTCATATTATTATCCACATATAAGTAGGTTTACCAGATTTAGTAAATAAAAATAGAGGATGCCCAGTTAAATTTGAATTTTAGATAAACAACAAATATTGCTACATATAGTCAAAATATTATTTGTTATTGATTTAAAATTCAAATTTAACAGTGTTCTATATCTTATCTGGGAAACCTACATCTAATAGATGGGGCAGCTGAAGCTCGGGGATGGTGGGGATGGAGCATTAAAACCTCACTGCAAGAACAGAAAGAAGAAACTAAAAAACTATCACTCATTCATGCTTTCTGTGCTTATCTGCAGAAGAGAGGGAGCTGGACCCATGCTCTTTGGAGACCCCTTCCTCTCCCATTGTTCTGTGTCTTTGGGAAGCCAACTGGAGTCATCTATTAATTCGACAAATATTAGTAGAATGCTAAGTTGGTGCCAGACATTGGCACTGCACCACGAAGATAAATAAGACTGAAGTAGTTCCTGCCCTTTGTGCTGTGGACAGGTTAGTGGGGAAGACACAGATTAAATGAGTGCCCACTGCAGGATGAGGGAATTATGATGGCAAGAAATTGAGTGCAGCAGGAGCAAGCAGAGGGCCTCCTCACCTGGTTTAGGAGGATAGCATTGAGTAGGGTGATGGCTCTCAAGCAGCACCCCAGACCAGCAACATTGGCACCACGTGGGAGCTTGTTGGAAATGCAGATTTTTCAAGTTCCCTCCTCCAAGACCCACTGAATCAAAATCTTTGTGGGTAGGCCTAGCAATTTGTGTTTTAACGAGGCCTCCAAGTGATTCTGACCCACTCTCAGGTACAAGAACCTCCAATATAGGGCATCAGCCCCCAGGGATGGTGAAAACACTCAAAGCATCTCTGGCCCATCCCTCCCACCCCATGAGATGAGGTGCCATCTCCTCAAAATCATGGACAGCAGCTTAGGAAAGCAGAGCTGCTGGCTCCTTGCTCCATTCCAGTAAAACAAGGATAATTAGACAGACTCAGAGATGTGAATGTCCTATTTTGAGTTGTCCTTTTCCTTAAAGGAGAAAAAAGAAGGGGTTACTTATTCTCCAGACTATTAAGCCTTTCCCACATATTCAGAAATAGAGGTCTTTGACTATTACGATGGGGGCCACAGATTCTTTCTAAGACACTACAAAGAGTTATTAATAAGCTGACTTCGAATAAATCCCTGTTTTGTGTCCCCCTAAGTGTCAACACTTAAAAATGCCTAGTGTCAAGGCACCTGAGTGGCTGAGTGGGTTAAAGCTTCTGCCTTGGGCTCAGGTCATGATCTCGGGGTCCTGGGATCGAGCCTTGCATCGGGTTCTCTGCTCAGTGGGGATCCTGCTTCCTCCTCTCTCTCTGCCTGCCTCTCTGACTACTTGTGATCTCTCTCTCTCTCTGTCATATAAATAAATAAAATATTTAAAAAAAATGCCTAGTATCCTGGAAATGCCTAGAAGGGCCCTATATTTTACTTCTCTTTCTTTCTAACTCTGTTCATGGACTTATTTATATAAAGCCCTATGAGTTCTGGCATTTGCCTATTTTTCTACCCTCATAGCTCACTGGTTTTCAATACATGGCTATTGCCATCGCTTTCAGCTGACTGACTCCTCATGCTTTTTAGACTGTGTTTCATTTTCCATTCTGCCAAGTAACTGCAGACTCTGCCTGTGCTTAGGCCGCTTTCTTTTTTGGACTGCCTCTTGGACTTCTAGTCCTCCTTCAAGATTTGGCTCTTAAATCTCATAGTCTCATTTCCATTTGTTCAGTATTTCATTCATTCACCTAATATTTGTTGGACTACACCTGTGTGCCCAATACTTTTTTAGGCATTGGGTATACAGCAATACGCAAAGCACATTCCTTCCCTCATGGAGCTTACCTGCTGTTGGTGGGGTGAAACAGGCAGTAAATAAATAGATCATTAAAATATGTGGTATGCCAGTGTACGAGTCTGCTTATATGAAATACAAAAATAGGCAAAATCAGTCTATGCTGTTAGAATAATGCTTATTACCCTTGGAGTGTGAAAGGGGAACCGTGGCTAGGAGAGAGCACGAGGAGTATCTGGAGGGGTTGGTAATACTCTGTTTATTGGTCTGGGTGCTGGTTACATGTTGTATTTACTTGTGAAAATTAATTGAGCTGGACACTTGCATGTACTTTTCTGTGTGTATATTATATTTCAATATGAAGTAAATATGTAGTATATCAGATGATAAAGAGTCGTATAGAGAAAGATAAAGCAGGGAAGACAGATTGGAAAAAAGAGAGTACAGCGGGGAGGGAAAGAGGGTTGTGATTCTACATAGGCTGTCCAGAGAAAGCCTTACTGAAAGGCTAAATTTTAACAAGGATTTGCAGGAGGTAAGGGAGCCAGGCCTTGGGATGGGCAAGGGCTGGTTGATTTGAGGAATAGCAAGGAGGATACTGGTTGGAATGGACAGAATATGTGGAGAGTGTAAAAGATCATATCAGAAAGATAGCAGGAGGCTGTGATGCATGGTGCTTCGTAGGCCACTGTAAGGGTTTTGACTTTTGCTCATACTGTGAGAAGAGATGGAAAGCTATTGGTAAGTTTCAACAGAGGAATAAAATGACCTGACCTATATTTTAAAAGTATATTTCTGGCCACTTTTGAGAGAACATCCAAGAGAGACAAGGGTGAGAGGAGTGTGACCAGTTGGGAGATCGTTACAATAATCCAGATAAGAAAAGATGATGACTTGTCCAAGATGGTAGTAGTGGAATTGGTGAGAAGAGAGTGGGTTATATACATATTTTTGAAGGCAGAGCAGACAGGATTTGCTGACAGATTAGGTGATGGGTGTGTGGGGAAAGAGAGAAGTTAATGATGACTAAGGCTTTTGCCTGGAGCAACTGGGAGAATGGAGTCACCATTTATTCTGATCAGGAAGTCTGGAATTTGGTTTGAGATCTGTTAAATTAGAGATGCCCATTTCAGAAAATTGAGGGACCATGTTGAGTTGAAGGTTGGATATGAAATTGGAGTCTAAGAGAGAAGTCCAGGCTTGAAACACACAACTGAGAATTGTTAACCTATAGATGGTATTTCAAATTATCAGATTAGATGGGTTTATAAGGGAGCACTCATAGATGGAAATGAGTAGAGGTCCAGGGAGTGAACCCTGGGAACCGCACGCCCCCCAACATGTATAGATGAGGCAGATGAAGAGAAACAGCAATGAAATGAGAAGGAGAGGACAGTAAAATAGGAGGGAAACTAGGAATGTGTTGTGACCTGGAAGCCAAATGAAGGAAATGTTTCAGGGAGGAAGGAGTGATCACTTATGTCAAAAGCTGCACACAAGTCAATAGGAGGAGGACAAAGAATAGATCATTTGAGAGAAGGAACATGGGTAGCTTTGGAGGGCTAAGAATAGATCAGTGGAGAGGTAGCACAGAGGATGGTTTGCTTCAGAGGGGAGCAGCAGAGAAATGTGTGTTAACTGAGAAAGTTATAGGGTTTCATTTTTTTTTTTAAGATTTTATTTATTTGTTTGACAGAGAGAGATACAGCGAGAGAGGGAACACAAGCGGGGGAGTGGGAGAAGGAGAAGCAGGCTCCCTGCTGAGCAGGGAGCTCAATGCGGGGCTTGATCCCAGGGTCCTGGGGTCATAACCTGAGCTGAAGGCAGACATTTAACGACTGAGCCACCCAGGCACCCCTCACTTCTTTTATTAGATGAGAGGAATAACAGCATGTTTATAAGTTGATAATGAACAAATGGAGAGGGTAAAGTTGATGTAGGAGAGGAGGAAGAATTACTCAGGAATGTTTCTCGGTAGGCAGAGGGATGGGATCTATGCACAGGTAGAAGGGTTTGTCAAGGTAAGATTATGTAAAAGGGGTAAGGCAGAGTACGTGGGCACTGATGAGAAAAGTAAATGGTGTGGTAGTGGGAGCTTGTAGCAATTCTTTTCTGCTTGCTTCTAATTTTATTAGTGAAATAAGAGGCAAATTATCAGCTGAATATGAAGCGAAGGATAATGGTATTGGAAGTTGAGGGAAAAGAATGAAATAGTCATCTAGGAGAGGAGATAAGAATAACTAAAAAGAAACATAATAGGTTTCCTGGGCAGCACAGAGGGTACGTTTGAGGCTTATGTTAGTAAATTTAATAAAGTAAGAATACTTAGCGTGGTTGTGTGTTTTTCTCCAGTCACATTCAGTTGCTTGTGTGTGGGCACAGGATGAGAGGAGAGTAGGGTTATCCAGATGATGGGGTTTTGCCATGCAGGTGTGACAAATGAAGACGGAGATGTGCTAGCAAGTGATGATGTATTCAGTGAGGGGATCTGAGCTGGGCGAGAAAGTGTAAGGGAAGTGAGGCCGGGGAAAAGACAATGAGAAGGCCATAGGATCATTGGGTTCCAAGTCCTAATGGCAGCCAGAGCACTTTTAGAGTCAGGTTCTAGAGATAGTGAGCAGGAGGGGTAGAAGATAATGGCTGAGGAGTGTCAGTACTTGAAATTGAGATAATAGAAAGGTTGTAGTTATTGCTAATGACAAAATCTAAGCTCTAACCATGGAGAGGGTGGCTAAGGTAAAATGGAAAACAGGGTGCTTGGAGGAAAGAAGGTTCCAGGTCCAAAGAAGGTCGACCATACGTGGATCGATCATACATGAGATAGTGATACCAAGAATTATGACAGAAGTAATGTTGGACAGCTTGGCAGGGCCAGCTGCTAAAATCAAGGAATGGTGGTGGGGAACAGTAGAAGATGGTAACATGGAACAGTAGGGAATAGAAAAATCTAATGAGATGCTATTTTAAGGTAGAATTGCGCAGAGAGGAGGGGGAGAGATTGATCTGGAAGCCATAATGAGAAGGAATTCACTTATATTATGTGTATGAAGGATGTTAGAAAGAAACCAGTACCACTTGGAAGGACTTAAGGAAAGAAGTGTCCTCAGAGGAAAGCCAGATTTCAGTTAGAGCAAGAAGGTGAGGGAAGTGTCAACAAAGTTGAGAATAGAAGGGCTTTGCTCATGATTAATAGTAAGTTCCAAAGGGCACCATTGAAGAGGTTCAGAATTTGGGAATGGGTTGGAATTAGGGTCAGAAAAAGGAGGGTAAGAGCCATATGGGGCTGAGAGTGAGGATATATTGGGGGTCTTGGGTTTCTTGTGATGTTAAACATGAATAGGGAAAAAGATAGGATGAGATTAGATATGGTTGTTTCAAGACAGACCCTCGTGGCAAAGCAGTGAATGTTGTAGAGGGAAAGAGAGTGAGGGTGTTGTCAGGAACACACAGAGTCTGAGGTCCCCTCTTCATTCTCTAACATGAAGGAGTGGAGGCCAGGGTTGAACAGACTTATCTGGAGCATGTGGAACTCTGAGAGTCTCTTTTGATTCTTGTGGGTGATGGTGTGGAAGCTGGAGAAAGAGCAGTAAGATAACCATATACAGTAGCTCAGGTTGTGCATATTACAAGTCAAAGGTACTTCATTTACATAGACTCTACTAGGACTTACCCTTCTGGAGGAGTGCAATGTGATGAGTGTCCTGGAGAAATACACTCTCCACAGCACCTCAAATATATCATGTTTGTAAACTTTTAACATTGTTGAGATTCGTTATTATTCATCTTGTCACAAGGCTGTGACTCCCTCACAAGCAAGAACCATCTTTCTTTTTTCTGGCCCTGAAACATGGTAGACTTTTGGAATAGGTGTTGTTGGCTCTTAATTCCCGAATCTTGTCATCGCGGCTCTAGAGGCGCAAGATAACTTGGAGCCTTGATATGGAAATGTGCGACCTCTTTATTCCTTTCCCCGGGGTCATATCAGGAACACCCTCTTCCTTTCTCCCTCTGTGGACTCACAAGCTAATAAGCAGACCCCACCTGGGAGTTGTTCCCTCCAGAGAATACTGAAACGTGCTGGGATTTGCTGACTGATGACATCAGCTCCTCTTAGGTGGGTCTCAGTCCCACAAACTTAACAGACGCAGTCATGCGATTTCGAGGCCCTAGGCCTATTTTGCCTCTGTTTCCCCTCTCTCTGAGAGTTGGTAGAAAATATCCTATCTACTTCCCTTTTCACTTTTTGTTTCTCTAAGTGTTCCCTAAACAACATTGTTGAACTGATGAGTTGGGAAATCAAAATTTTGCCTCACAAATGAAGGAGAACTACTACGATGAACAGGGGCTATTTGAATGCTGCTGTTCTCAGGGGGAACAGAGAACAGAGAAAATACATTTTTCTCAGCTGTTCTTTCCTGTGAGACTTTCAGAGATGCATTGTAGCCAGATGCAGGGTTTGCTTCTAGTACAAAACCCCAGCCTACTACATTTTCTTTCTTTTTTATGGAGAGAAAGTATCCCTGTGTGTATGACTACTATTAAGAGATTTGAATAATGTCTGCCCACGGCCCAAACTGCTTGGCCTTTAGCCTGTGGAGCTCCTGTTTTTCTCTCATGGATGATACTCTTTTCTGTTCCAGGCACCTGTCCTAAACAGAGAGAAATCAAGAGGGTGACAGGCCCAGTGTGTTGGACGTTGACTGAAACTATAGAGCTCCCCTATTTTGTCTCTCTTAGGCCTAAATGTCAAAGTCTTGTTTCTTTTTTTTTTTTTTTTAAGATTTTATTTATTTATTTGACAGAGAGAGATCACAAGTAGGCAGCGAGGCAGGTAGAGAGATAGAGAGGGAAACAGGCTCCCTGCTGAACACAGAGCCTGATGCGGGGTTCGATCCCAAGACCCTGAGATCATGACCTGAGTTGAAGGCAGAGGCTTTAATCCACTGAGCCACCCAGGTGCCCCTAAAGCCTTGTTTCTTTATCTCTAATTCTGTTTTGTGTATAAGATTTTCTTTCTTTCTTTCTTTCTTTTTTTCCTTAAGATGTTATTCATTTGAGAGAGAGAGCACAAGTGGGGGTGGGCAGTGGGGGAGAAACAGAGGGAGAGGGAGAAGCAGACTCCCCGCTGAGCAGGGAGCCCGATGCAGGGATTGATCCCAGGACCTGGAGATCATGACCTGAACTGAAGGTAGATGCTCAACCATGTGAGCCCTCCAGGCACCTCTCCCTATAAGATTTACTTTCATTTGACCTTATGCCTCTCACATTAAATGCTCTGAGTAGAATTTAAAAATCCTAGCTGAAAGAAAAAAAAAAAGATGAAAAGCCTGATGAGCTGTCTACCTTGTGTATGTTTCATTGATGTAGTATTTCAGTGACAGTCTATTGGAGAGTTCAGGGCAGAGCAGGTTTCCTCTAAACCACTTTTTCCTTTTTGGTGATGATATTGCATGGGCACTTTGCTGATACAAAGGAGGACCTGAGTAAGGGACATCTTCCGAAAACTGGTTATGGGTGGGATCATTATATTTGTAAAAGCCTTCTCTGGGCATTACTGGACAAAGGCTGTGGAAATCTTGGAAAGGCAAAGAAAGTGCGACTAACTCTCGAACTTCTCTAACTTGCCCAATTGATTGAAATCAACTCTTTATTATTCCTAAACTTCACCTTCAAATCTCTCCTCTTTCTGTGCTCTTTGTACAGATTCTCTCTCTCTGTTCTTCTGGAAGCGGTAGGGGTTGGAGGAGGCTATCTGTTTTGGGCCTTGTAGGAATCAAGATTAGGTTATGGGAGAGAGGAGGAAAAAACATGTAAGAGGAAAAAGCCAACACAGAAAACTATCTAAGAACCAGACATTTTAATTGGCACACAACTCAATTTTTTTGAATCAGTGGATTCAGGTGATAAAATAATTTCAGTGGAGATAAGATGTATATCCGCTTCTAAAACCTTTGTGTAGAATGTCACCGGAAGCAGGCACACCAAGGAGATTGATATCAGCATTCTGAAGGTAAGTTTTCACCAGGCCAAAACTTGAGATGTGTGCTGGAGGTTGTGGGGGATCACAGTGGCTGGCATGACTCTTGGATGTATCATCCCTGGGGAGACCAATTTGGACTGGGGATCACATTTATGGGAACTTCAGAGGCCTGGCCTGAACTGCACTCACATATCTACTTAAACAAACAAACAACAAAGTGAGAAGATATGCAGACAGTTATTAGAACTAAATGAAGGAACTTATGAATTACTTATATGTGCTCAGTAATTATGTAATAGAGAACACTAGGAATTAATGATTCACACTGATGTGATGGTTTTTAAAATAAAGGGAAGTATTACAACAAGGTAGAATGGGTATGAGAAGGACCCAGGTTTGAATCTTTGACTGTGTTCCTTGCTAGTTGTGTGGTCTTAGACAAGTTTCTGAAATTTTTTGCAATGTATGTTTCTAATCTAGAAAATTGTTTTTTGGGGGTGCCTGGGTGGCTCAGTGGGTTAAAAGCCTCTGCCTTTGGCTCAGGTCATGATCTCAAGGTCCTGGGATCTGCCTCACATCCAGCTCTCTGCTCAGCAGGAAGCCTGCTTCCTCTTCTCTCTCTCTGCCTACTTGTGATCTCTCTCTCTCTAATAAATAAATACATCTTTAAAAAAAAAAAGGAAATTGTTTTTTTCACAGCACAGGGTCATTGTAAATATCTAAGAATATCTAATAGGTGAAAATAATTGGTAATATTTACATAGCACTCTCTTTGTTCCAGAGACTATTCAAAAAAAATCATATACTCATTGAATCCTCAAAAAAAAAGAAAAGAAAAAGAATGAGTGAAGTACTATTATTATGCCACTTTAAGGAGGAACAAGATGCAGAAAGGTTAAATAACTTCCAGAAGTATAAAGAGCCTGGTCAGGCAGAGCCAGGATTTAAACCCAGGGAGCCTGATTTTAAGCATACATTATATTGTCTCACAATAATGTATCAATTACAAGAATGTTGTTTTGATACAGGTCCATTAGAAAGAAGTTGAAACTTCTAAACATGAGACTAAGGATGACTGGCACTTATGAAAGACAAAAAGTATATGAGAATATAAATATTACTGGCTACCAGCTGTAACTGTGGAGTCTGGTGGAAGAATTTTAGAGCAGACATTTTGTTTTGAGTTGTCCCTGCTCCTCGGAAAATGACAAATTCTGCTAACGTGCATAATTTAAAACTAGGCTAGAAACTACAAGGATAAAGTCCCTTTTCTCTTGAAGGCAAAAATTTCCTTTCAAACATGTTTCATCCCTTTGACCATTTTATATAAATTTCCTGGTTAAATGTTGTATTCTTATTCATTAACAATCTTGTTCTTATTTCCCTGACAGCACTTTCTTTTTACAGGCTCTAATTATTGTCCAGTCTCTGGGTGTTTCATACCTGACCATGGCAGGTCAGAGAAGACCTGTGCATTCCAGTGATAACCAGCGGGGCGCATTTCCTGTTCCATTCTGCACTCATGTAGCCTGTTCTCCTCTCGCACTACTCGGTTCCATATGTGCATGGTGCTTCCTTCTCGGGTTTGACCTCTCGATAGAATCCACGGTATGATTTCCCATCTGAATTGTCTGCATGCTGTATATATATATCTCCTACATGAGCCCAGCCCATTATACCTTTTTTATAACTGTGTATACTTTTTGTTAATGATGCCATGAAGAAGCAGAAGAAATACGCAAACCCGAGTTTTTCAAAAGAGGTATCTTCTCTCAACTCAACATTTTTTCCCTTTCCCTCACTTGATACATTTTCCATAGACCATCTTGTCTACACAAAGGAATGCTATCTCTGTACTGTCTATTCCCAGATCTGTACCTCCAGCCCAGAGCTCTTCCAGGAGCTCTCTGTCTACCTTGCTCACAAGGTATCTCTATTTGGATGTGTTTAGGAAACTCAGCTTCAACCTGTGCAAAACCTAATTCATCATTTTCCATTCCTTCCTTCATTCCCCAGCTATGCGCCTTCTCCTATTCTTTTACCAATCTCAGGAAATAGCCTATCTACCAAGTTGTCCAAGCTGGAACCTTGGAGTCATTCTTGACTGTTACCTCTTCTTTAACTCTCACAGCTAGTCAATACCCAGCTTCTGTGAATGCTACACCCTGGACCTTCTGTTAATCCCCACTGCCCATTATCTTAATTCAAATCACAATATTTCTCACCTCATTCCTGAAATACCCTTCTATCCAAGCTACTATAGCAAGGTCTTGCCACCCTTGTGTTAGACAAAGGGCTAATAACAATATATGAAGAACTACTACAAACCAATTAGAAAAAGACCAAAAGCCAATAGAAAAATGAATAAAGAGTATGAAAGAAAAGGGCAAGAACCAATAATTCACAGAAAGATGAGACTGATCTCACAAAGGGAGTATTAAAATAAATTTAAAATAAAACAACAATGATCCACTTTTCCTCTGTAAGAGGCCCAAAGTCTAAAGACACAGTGTTTGCAAAAATGTAGGTAAATAGATATGTGTCCATTTTTTCGGTGGGAATGTAAATGGGTGCAACTTCTTTGAAGGACAATTGGTAATTCTAAGCAACTTTATAAATGCATATACCCTCTAAGAGGATGGATCTTTTAATTGTATTTTCTCTGACATACTTTATTTTTTTTTTTACCAGGTGCATTTATTATTTTTTCAATAAGAAATGTGTTAAATAATTTTATAAGTAACTTCTGTTGACAGGAAGACCCTCTCATTAGGGCAGCAGCGTGATGCCTCCTGTGTTCTAATCATGACACAGCATGCGCCCCTGGTTTCCTGCCTTCACATCACACATCCATGCTGCATCTACTCCAGAGCTCTGATGACATCTGCTTGGAGCGATCCACTCATTCATTTTCTTTCTTCTCTCCTCCCCCTTATTTCAGAGATAATTTGAGAGGACTGATGGGGGTTTCATACAGGTGCTTTAAAACTAAAGCTAATCAAAGTAATTTGTATTAATTTGCACAATTCATAGTATTATATTTTGATTATAAGGAACCATTTGAATTAAGCTTCTTTCAGGCTATTTTTATTTTTTTAGAGATTTTATTTATTTGACAGAAAGAGAGCACAAGCGGGGGGACCTGCAGGCAGAGGGAGAAGGGGAAGCAGGCTTTACCCGCTGAGCAAGGAGCCCAATGCAGGACTGGATCCCAGAACCCTGAGATCATGACCTGAGCCGAAGGCAGAGGCCTTAACCCACTGAGCCACCCAGGCGCCCCTCCCCCCCGGGCTATTTTTAATTCATTTTCACTTCCTAGCACATACATACGGTAATAGCAGTGTTTCCAGAACATGGTAGAAGACTGTGAGAGGTCAGCCAGGATTTAAAAGTAGGGTGGGCAAGGTACTCTTCAAATTGGGTTTAAAATTCCCTTCTGAGAATAAAAATTTGAAGAACCAAATTGATTAGCGAGGCCAGTAATCTATAGCAATAACAACCAGAGATTGCCTTTTAATATTTGATTAGCATTTGAGTAATACCCCAAATCTAATCAAGGTAATCTGACTGTAATTTTAGAGCAGCAAGGCTTCTCCACATAGGACTACCATTAAGAAAGCTTAAGCCTCATCGAACAGAACGAGCTGTTTTGGAAGACGGAATTAGCGGGGCTATGGAGTGCAGACAGCTGTACGACTCGCACAGGGCGGTGGAAAACAGGTATGGGTCATGTGTCCCCAGGATGGAGCAGAACAGGTTTTAACCAGCCAGCATCCAGTTCACTCAGAAATGCTTATCCTTATAGGATATGTATCGGATGAAAGCCACTAAGGCTGTCCAGTCAGAGCCTGGCTCCCTGTGTCCCTTTCCCAGGTTTGGAGGGCTTTAGAAGCCGTTTACTTTAACCTCTTCCCAGTATAGGAATGCTCCCTGACTTCTCATCCCTTCCTACTTCAGACCCACTGTCCAGGACTTGTTTAAATAACCTTGTTCCATCAGTCCTTGAGTAAACCTGCCCTCCCGGCGGCAGTCCCAGATTTTATTAGGAGAAACTCTTCAGGCCTCTTTTAAGGCTCCCGAAGGCCAAATCCACTTTATGAGGTAAATGGTTAATGTTCTCACAACTTTATTTGGTCTTAATGGGAGGGAAGGAAAACAATACAATGACTATTTTAATTTCTTTATTTATCAATAGTATTCCCCCAAAAAAACCCAAAAAAACCAACAACAAAAAAGAGTCAGGAGTTACAAAAACAAGTTAAATGCAGTATGGAAGCCTACTAATACAAATACATTTCACAAACACATAGGCAACAGAAACTTGTTCGAATTTGCTTCTGGAAATTTGATTATTTAAAAACTTAAGTGTAAAGGAAAGACATTCAGATTTGTCCACATGGGCTTATTAGCAGGTGGAGGAGACCTGCTTTCTGAAAACAGTGAAGGAGTCCAGAGTCATGGCACATGAGAAGGTTTCCATGAACACTGAATCTTAACAGATGCTGTAATATGTTAAAATCATATACACACTGAGAAAGCCCAAGGAAGCTTGCGGTCTAAGTGCTGTGCCTGTAGAGAGCGAGAGGAGCTGAACCTGGTTTAATCCTATTTGCTCTATGCAAAGCTCTATGCAAGACTCCCCAAACTAGGCTACTTAGCAGCTTTCCATGAATGGTCATCAGATTGTGTGATTCTATCGTGCAGATATTAGCGGCCCTATTTACAGGAGGAATGCAGATTTGCTCTGGGGGATTCCATGTTGCAGGATAGAGTAGTCTTAGATTGCAACCACTGTCCTGAATGTAAATGGGGAGGAGTCACTCTGGCTTCTTGCTTTAAACAAACTGGTACTCCTGCCCTCTCCCTCAGTGTCCACGGGCTGGCAAAACTCAGTCAAGGTTGGGAGTTCTCCGAGGTGACTGGACAGGAAGGTGCATTTCAGGGTGTACAAGCGGGGCTCGAAGAGAGCTTTTAAATGGGATGTATATAAAAGCTCAGGATTCTAAACAAAATGGAATGTTCTCCTTTCAAAGGAGAACAAGGAAACTTGTTTAGAAGAATTCCACATTCGAGCACAACTTTCTCAGAGTGGCCTGGGCAGTGTGATCTATCTAATTTCCCTCTCATGGTCTGTGACCTACTTTTGAAAATGAGCTCTTATGTCAAGTGTTTAATCTTTGTTGTTCCAAGTGCATCTTAAACATAGTAAATAGTAAGGTTAATAATCACAGAGTCCAAAAGATAGGAATGATGGCCTTCTGCTCAATCATGGTTTGAAGACTCCATTTCCATTCCCCCTGCCTCCTTAAAATGTGAAACCATCTTTTGTCCTCATCTTGAAAGGGAAAGCTATTTCTGTTTCCAAGAAAGTTCGAATGGAGCGCAAAAGTGAAGGCAAAGTGGAGAGGTTCTCTTTCCCATTCTCTCCCTAGATAGACTTTACCAGAGGGCTCTACATCACAGCACAACTCGTGCAGCCATCCAGACTGAGGGCGGATTTGCTCATCTTGTTTTTAGCTGTCAGACTCTTTTAACAGTAAGGTTTCATTTATCCTAAGGAGAAGAGAAATCATAGGAACCTGTATCCTTCTGGACCAATATCTGAACCACAGAACTTAAAATTTATCAGATTGAAAGGTCACTGCATCCCTACTTGTTCACTAGGAAACTGAGGCCCCCAAATAGGAAGAGACAGGCAGGGCCAAAGTCCCTCTCCTAGTTAGTGGTGGATCAGAGAGTACATCGACAGGCTAAGCCTTGCTTGGCTACACTTGTTTCCCTCCTTTGGAATACTGATTTGCATGAACTTATCAGAATAAATGGAAACAAATGAGCTTTTTGGACCTAAAAGCTTTGTATGGAGACGCTTCGCATTCCCCCGGCTTCTATCTGAGGCACCTGCTGGCAGACTGCCGATCCACTGGAGGCCAGGGGGACAGAACTGCGGGCTGCAGCTAATATGTGGCAGGGTGGGTGGAGTCTGGGTTGTAGCGGCCCCTGCACCGGAAAGAACCCCAAGCTCTCCCACCCCTGAAATGGTAGGACTACTGAGAAGTAATTACAAAAGCTTAATTTCTAGTCAAGAAAATAAAATATTAAAAAACAACAATAATATAACGATAATAACTGAAGAGTGAAGTCAACTTGCCAACAAAAGTTTTACAGAAAAATAGCACCTTTGGTAAAAAGTATTTTAAAAATTTGGTTCGGTCTCTAAGGGGCTCAAAGTGGACAAGTAACTGCATCATTTGCGTGTATCCTCCCCGAGAAACTCCCAAGTCTCAGGGACACCGGGTACCTAGAAGGACGGCCGTGCATCTAGAGGCAGTGGCTGGGGGCGTGGGAAGCACAGATGCCGGAGGCCTGCTGTGCTGATGGCGACGGGAAGGGCTGGGAAGGGCTGGGCGCAGAGTGCCTTCCTCCCCACCGAGCCTCTCAAAGGCCTCCTCTGGGGCAGCCTGCACTGCCCGCACTCCCTGCAGCATGTTTACCTCGAGGCAGACTGTGCTTCAGATCTGGGTCCGCTCCTCTCCCAACCCCGATGCAGTTTCCTTACTTGTCTCCAGCCCCTGAGCACCATTTACAGTTTCTCTGAAAGCACTCCTAGAAATGAAGGCGATGGCCCTTCCCCTCCTAGCCAGCCACCCCCATTTCCTTTATTGCAAAACAAATAGACAAAATAAAAACTCATTGCTATATAAGCAAATACTGGTGATTGGGCGATTGTAGCAGACACTTGCATATACTCGACTCAGCAATGAAGTAGAAGAGAAGGTGCCAGGCTCTGGACACCCTTCCCAGGCGCCTCCTCTTTAGATTTCTTTGGTGCTCATTTTCTTGGTCTTTTCAGCGGTTTCCTTTGAGAAGCAGGAGAAAATAAGTATTGTGAATTATAAAAAAAAAAAAAAAATCACTGGCACCTATCTAGTCCTTAAGATTTTATGTAGCATTGACAGAGACATGCTTCTGCTAAATTTTCATTCTGTTTACTTGTCTGTCTCTTCCGTGGATGATGACAACCTGAGGGCAAAGACCATGCCTTATTTTTGACATGGTTACATAGAGGCTGTCACTGAGTTAAGAGCTGAGCCCATTTGAATGCCTATGAAACCACAGGTCAGACACAATTATCCCCATTTAAAAGATGAAGTAAAGGAGGCTAAATGCAAGTGCTACAAGATGTGCCCAAAATCCCAGCCCAGAGAGGGGTTAAGGGCAATAGTGTCTGGAGACAGACTGTCCGAACTTCAGTCAGGGATGTGCTCCTTTCAGGCAAATTATGAAAACTGTGCCTCAGTGTCTTCATCTACAAGATGAGGGTAATAAAGCACCACCTCTTACAACATGTCACATTCCTCCAAAGAAGCCATTCCTACTTATGGCCAGTAAGCACACAAGAAAATTGTTCAGCATCATTACTCATCAGGGAAATACAAGTCTACAATGAGATGCCATTCACACCCACTGGGATGGCTAAAAGAAAACATAAGGGACAATGACAAATGTGGTGAGTTTGTGGAAAAACAGGAACACTGCTGGCGAGGACATAAAATGGTACAGCCACTTGGAAAACAATCTGCACGTTCCTCAAAAGATCAATCACAGAGTTACCATATGATCCAGCAATTGCACTCCTAGAGACCTAAGAGACCTGAAAAGGTATGTCCACACAAAAACTTGAACAAGAATGTTCACAGCTGCACTACTCATCACAGCCAAAAGGGGGAAACAACCAAAATATCTATCAGCTGGTGAGCAGACCCACAAAATGTGGCTTATCCACACAATGGAATGTTATGTAGCCATGAAAAGGAATGAAGTACCGACTGATGTTAAAACAAGGACAAGCCTCGAATGCATTATGCTGGGTGAAGGAAGTCACACCAAGAATGCCATATAGTGTATGATTCCACTTGTCTATGTCCAGAAAGGCAAAGCCTTAGAGCTGGAACATAGGTGAGTGGCTGCCAGGGGCTGGGAGAAGAGAGAATGGGGGGGGGGTCACTTCTAATGGGGTTTCCTTCTGGGCTAATGAAAATGTTCTGGAATCAGACAGTAGTGATGGTTGATCATCTAGTGAATATACTAAAAATCACTGGATTGCATACTTTAAAAGGGCGAATTTTATGGCATATAAATTATATCTCAATAAAAATTAATTAGGAAATAAAAACCAACAGTGCCTGGCATCGAGCAGACACTGTTGGTTTCCCATCCGTCGCCCCTTTAGCATTTCGGTACGCTGGTAGGGCTTCTTCCTGCCTGCATCTGCACCCCTTTGCCTGAGACTTTGTCTGGCTGCTGGAGCCTGCTCTGCCCACACACGTTGGAGGGCCAGAGATGCTGGGGAATTCATGTTGCTGGTGGCGGCTGGGAGTTTGTGGAGGAATACTGTTGCTCCCTTCCCCCTTGGGCACGAGAACTCTGGTCCCAGCCCTCCACGGCAGGACTAAGCGCCACATGCCCACAGTGGTAACATGCCCGGATCTACACTCTTTATTGCTTCCTTCCCTTCCTGGGCTTGCTTCCCAACTCTCCTTCTGGTGTCTCCTAGGATTGCTAAATCAACTATTTGTACTTGAGTCCTTGCCTTAGCGTCTGCTTTCTGAGGGAACTCACATAAAACGCATAAAAATGTTAGCTATTATAATTCACTCCCCACTGTCTACTCTGATCACTTCCCCACCCCAGAGGAAAGGAATTCCTATTAAATTCTTTTTTTCTTTTATGTGGTCGGACTCTTCTGGAAACTCAAGGCTGATGAAATATGGAAAAACAGAAGGCTAGGAGCTTCTGCTTTGGCTTAAAAAACTGACTTGAGTTTTCTACGTTATCAGTGACAATAGTGACAAAATGCATATTAAAAAACCATAAATAAATATGAGCAATTATTTTTGAGCACTTAATAATTATTTTCAAGTCAAACACTTCATCTCAATAGCATTTCTCACAACTGTTACATTCCCTCAGAATTTAAGTCAGAGAGAAGATCGAGTCTTCGGCCCAATACCCTTTGTGAACTACATGGTAAGCCAGCAGGAAGATAGGTCCTTAGAGCCCGCATCTCCGTGTTTTCTCTCCAGCCCTTACCAAAGTATGTCAGTGAATTGCTATTCTGCCAAGAGTCTTTTTCCCAAGAAGGCCTTCAACTTAATGACACAGCACCTGAGCAGAATTCCTATTTATATTATCTTCTCAAGTCTCCAGGAAGCAGACCCTCTAAGTACTCTGGGTTTGTCAATCCCAGGCTATTTTCTAACCAGCTTGGCATTTATCTGAAATCCTTTCTGCTGTGGTCTACATTCACTAATTTCCTGCTCACTGCCCCAAGGAGCACCTAGTCTTTGGGTCCGGGCGCTGCTTGTGATGGGAAACAGTAACACGGCTCATTTGCAAGCCACCGCCAACCTATTTGCAGATCACTGCCTGCCTAATTCTTACCTATAAAACAATTTACCATGTGGTAGCCTATATCTGTGCAGACCTGCTGGACCTTGGAGGAACTCCATTAGGGAACTGTCTAAATCATGGTTTGATACTGTGGGTTTACCATTCCAGACTCACTGTATGGACCAGACTGGCCCCTTGGTCTCTGGGAGCATTAGGCAATATCTGAATAGTGGAAGGGCCCAGGAGCAGCAGCAGAACCAGAGCCAGCAGAGAGGCGGCCACTCACCTGGTGCTTTTGGAGCTCCTGGGCGTATCTGGTCATCTCTTCCTCTGTCTGGCTCTGGGCCCCCTTCTGATTCTTTCCTGCAAGAAGAACCAAAGCTCAGAGCCAGGGTCACTGAGGGAAGCCAGTTCAGGATCCCACCAGCAGCTATCTTTTAGGCTCTCAATTTCCTCTCCCATCTAACCTATGGAAAGAAGGGTGAATTGCCTGCATTTCTGTGAATATGAAGTGTCCCAATGCAACAGACACCTTCAAAGTAACACGCTGTGAACAGAGCAATTTCCTCCCCTTTCCCCCGCCTCTGCTCCTGGTGTCTGCCTCCCCCACTTCCGGGGCAGCCATGCCGGGGGTGGAGCCTGCAGGGAAGCTCTGGGGAGTTCTCTGGGTCCTGACTCAGGAGCTCCTCTAGGCCAGTGACTCTCAGACATTCCCACACCCGCAAAATATCCCACAGAACTTTTCAAGATACGATTGTTTAAATTCTACTTTTAGATGCTGGTTTAACTGCTATTGGGCACCAGGATTTTATAAAGGCTCTAGGTGATTCTAATGTGCAGCCGGTGTCGATAACCACTGCTTTGAGCAATGTTTCCCAAATTTACAGGGTAGCTAAAAAAAAATAATAATAATAATAAATCATAGAATACATCCTAAAAATGTAGGTTCCCAAGCTACCCTTTTGTGGATTCTGATTCAGTAGGTTTGGGATGGAATCTGTACGTTTATCAAGCACGTTTACGTTTACATTTTCCTTGAGTTCGGCATTAATCTGCCCCTCGCAGCAGTTTTCCTCAGCTCTGGTTCCCCCTGGTTTCCCATCTCGATGCCCCTTGTTCTTTCCCCCATTGGGATTTGTGATCTAAGATCAGCCTGCCTTTCAGGTACTGACTTTGGAATGCCACCTCTGCAATGTGTTCTTAGATCCATGGCCCACGTACCAAGACAGGCTCACCTTGGGGCGCCCCCATCTCTGGTGCTCTTCACACCCACAGAGGGCCGTGAACCTGCGCCACCTGGAGAGGGAGGACGAGCTGTCCAGTGTGGCTGTGGAAATGGGCATTGTCCCATGGAGGCGATCATTTGGGTTTTTGTCTGATGTGTGTGATGGGGCTTATTACCCAGAAGATCAAGCTTATTCTGTAAGCCAGCTATTTAACAATTGCCTAGGTCTTAGGAATGGATGGCTACCCTTACAAAGCCAGACCAGGCGCAGTTAGGTGTTGAGAGCTACTGCGGGGTTTTGGGGAAGATAAATATAGGATGCTTGATTGAGGCAGGTTGGGTAGTATTTTGAGAAGTTCTCTTGGCTTCAATAGCTACTGTGTGCTTTGCCTGGCTATGCTGACTTAGTTTTGACTTCCAGCAACTTCTAGGATTTCTGGTTTCTAAACAACCTCTTCCCGCTCTTCCATTTGTCTCTGGAATTGTGTTGGCTTCTTGCCTTCCCACACTGAGAAGAGACTTGGCCCCGGGCAGTGACAGACTAGGGATCCCCTGGTAGGACTGAGTTCATTTTGTACTGTTGCTGCTGCCTAGGCTTCTGGAGTCTGTTTCTTGCTCCCAGTCCCTGCACTCTTCTCCATCATTCCCACCCTGACTCCTCCTATGTTGAGTTCGCAAAAGAAGGGCTCTCCTCGCCGTGCCTTCCTTCTGCCTGAGGGACAGCTCACCGTCACAGGTCATAGCTGTGCAGACCCAGTTTCCGCAGGCACAGACGCAACGGTTACAGTCCACCTCGGTCTCCGCTCCGTCTGCGTATGTCTCATCCTCCAGGGCACACTCTGTTGGGACCGGAAATAAGGGGCGATGGTTTAGGGTAAGGGTGGAACAGGACATGTTGGCTACTCTCTGTGCACTTTACTCCTTTCCCCAGACAAGACCTGCTTCTGCTTATCTTTCAGGGGCAACATATCTGGGTAAATGACCCCATCCATCCAAAGATTTTTGGACCCTAAGCTCAGCATGTTGGTGATGGGCTAGGGCCCAGTCTAAAATTGTGGAGGGGAATTTTTTTATAAAGATTTTATTTATTTATTTGACAAAGAGAGAGAGATCACAAGTAGGCAGAGAGGCAGGCGGGGTGGGGGGAAGCCGAGCAGAGAGCCCGATGCGGGGCTCGATCCCAGGACCCTGAGATCATGACCCGAGCCGAAGGCAGAGGCTTTAATCCCCTGAACCACCCAGGTGCCCCGGAAAGGAATTTTCTTAGCAAGCTCTGGAAAATTCCATCAAGTCTCTCTCTCTCTTGGCCCTCCCCAAAGGCCCCCATTCCCTACAGCTTCATATTTCTTAGGTGAAGCATACTCTTCTCCGGAGGATTGAAGGTTGGGTTGAGGCACTTGAGGAACTCTTGGAAGCTGAGTTTCCAGTCAGCGTTTTCGTCAGACAGTTCGATGAGAGCATCAACACAGAGTCCTCTGGAACGAAACACAGGAGAAATGTGTCATCCAGACCTCAGCTTCACTCCCACAGAAATGAACTAAACATCGGGACCACATACACCTGGGGCCTCCAGAGGAGGCCAAGGGGGCGGCTGTTAATTGAACAACTTTCTGCACTGCCTTCCCACAAGCATCATCCATCCTGACTCCTGTAAGCATCCAACATTTATTTTGTTATACTTGATGTCAGATCATTCACACTGTTCAAATGTTCTACAGCCCAAGACGACTAAAGTCTCCTCAATGTTTTTGTTCACTTTGACTGATAAGTGTTCTCACTGCCTATGCAGCACCTTCCATGAATACTTTCCCCACAGTATTGGTTAGGTCAACCAAACTAGGGAAATCAAAAACAGAAGGGAGATGAATAGATGGTAGGAATGGAATGTGTGATGGAGTTTAAGCATTATGATCGTCACTATCACTACTCTAGAAAGATAAAGATATGTTTAGAAAAGTTTTATGGAACTTCGGTTCCCTCACGCTCCCCTTGGCTTGGATTTGAGCCCTGGTTCAGTCACTTCCTACCCAAATGGCCTTGAGCTAGCTCTTCAACTTTTCTGAGCTTGTTTTCTCATCTGTAAAATGAGGACAGGGAGCCCTCCTTCACTGGGATGTTAGGAAGATCAAACGTTGAACTTATAAAATATTATCTAATTTCAAGTTATCAAAATCTGAAGGATTTTCAGATATTATACAGTAAGGTCATGGACTGCTAAGAAGGAATCATTCTAGAATCCGGGCTTCATGCTTTCGATTTCTTCTGAACAAAAGAGGTGCTGTTCCTATTTTTAATTCTTGCTGATGTACTGGAACCACACTGGCGGTTTCTTGGGGGTTAATTTTAATTAATATCTACTCTGGAATAATGTCAGAAAAGGACAGGGACATGCTCTCATTTGTTGACAATTAGGGTTCTCTATGTGAAACAGCACCAATTATCTTAAAAGTCAGAAATAAAGCTATTTTAGACTTGCAGTTAAATAATACAGTAATGTAATTCCTTTAGAAAATTAACCATTAAAACATTACTCACGATGCTCAGAAACACTTTTACTCTGATGTGACCTTGATAATTTATTTTAAGATTACATTCTATTGCTTACAAGTTCTGGCCAAAAACAGTAACTATTTGATCGGATACCAGAGGTGTTCAACATATTCTATTAGTTCATAATGTTCACAAAATAGACCAGGACAAAATTCTTACTTTGCTTTTTACTTTACATTTGCACTGGCAGCTCCTTGCAGGTAGGAAGGGGTCCAAATTCCCTTACCTATCCAGCCTGGCCTCGTGGACCACCCCCTGAGCCCTCAACTCCACTCACCTAAGCAGTTTGTTATTCTCCTGGTCTGTGTACGTGGTGATGTTGATGGCCGTTTCATTCTGCTCCACAAATTTCAGTAATTCGCTGGAGTCCAAGCGAGAGTCACCATTATCAGCGTTCTAGAAAGAGGATGAAGAGCTCTCTCAGCAACATTTTGTAGAACTGTCTCCCACTCAGCTTGACCCATCTTTGGCTCATCTCGCTCATTCCAACCTTGCCCTGGCCTCAGAGCTCCAGCCTGAGGCTTGAAGATGTGAGATGGCACCTGCACCCTAAGATGAGAGAGTGGAAGTGTGCGGGGAGAGGCCACTGAGGGCCTTTCAGACCCAGAGCCTCTCCGAAGGGCAGCTGGGGCACAGGCCTGTGTTTGCCCAAGCAGCCTGGGGTGCTTGATGGTGCTCTGCAGCCTCATTCCCGACACTGTCCTACAGACATTCTCCATGGAACATCTGGGTTCAGGCCAGCCACCATACCCTGTCCTCAAACCTCAGTGGACATGTAACAACAACGTTCTAAATGAGAATCTGTGGCAGAGCCCAGGATGTGTATTTCTAACAAGCTGCTTGGGAACAGCAATGCAGGTGACTCTCAGAGCTCACTCTGGGAGTCACAAGACCACTTCCTGCTGCTTGATTTCCCTGGCATGCTCTCATGCTTAACATTCACACTGGTACCCCTAACCAAGCACATCAGTGAAAAGTCACAAGCCAAGGCCCTGAATTGATAACCTGCAGGCAGAGGTGCTTCAAAGCCTCCCACACCTCTGCTGTGGGCTAGGGGCCCCACTGCAAATGTGTATGACGTCCTTGGCTTACAGAGCACAGGCTGTCCTCATGACCCAGCTGACATCCCACAAGCACGAGGCGAGGGTACCTGAGTAAGCTCAGGCATTACCCCTCTTTGGCAAGATGCTAAACCTAGACCATAGCCATTTGAGACCATTCAACATACCCAGGCCCCCACTGCAGGAGGATGGTGTTGAGGTCAAGCCTATCAAATTCTAAGTTGATATTGCTGCTCTCCTAAATAGTTCCAGTGGGGGAAAATGTTTTTGAAAATTTTTTTCCCTAGGCTGCCTCGTCCTGCTGCCTTGGGAAATACTCAGCGTTCCCATATTACTTTCAAGGTGGCTCCCCAGATGGTGTAAGGGCTTCTGGAAGAAAAATCTGTCCAGGCTCCTAGGTAGAAGGGACTCTCCTTCGATGACTGTCATATGTCACATGCATCCTACGCTAAGGTTATAAATCTTTCCATAGTATGTATAATGCCAGGTATGTTTATAACAAAGCATGGCAGCCCTTGCTCAATGCTTTTTCATCATTTTTGTCCTAATTCCCAGCAACAGGTCTCAGATGTTCTCTAATCCCTATACATCCACCCTGAGGAAAACACCCTTCACCTTGTGAAGGCTTGATTAACTAATGGAGAGAAAGGACATAAGGTTGGCCAGGGTTCATTCTTAGCAGTGCAGAACATTCTTGAATCCAAATGTTCCTAATGCCGGACAGACAGACGCAGCCTTCACAAACCCCAACAGCATCACAGCCTGATGAGGAGCTGCACAGCCGAGGCTGCAGACCCGGGGCCCCACGGCCCCTGGAGGCATGAGGAATCTGCCCCCACGGCCCAGGCAGCTCCCAAAGGGCAGCACTCAGTGCCCACAATGCACGTTCAGTAGGGCCAGAATCCAGGCCTGAAGCTGAGGGGAGAGCTAGCCGGCCTGCATGTTCGTCTCAGGAGGGATTAAGCAGGCATCCCAGGCCAGCTCTGCATGTGGATCCACAGGAAAACAGGAGTCCAACAGGAGTCCAAGCGAGACTGGTACCTGCCCCAGAAATAGCCTGGACTGCCCAGGGGCCTGCCTTGGAGGCTGTGATCTTGGACCATGAACCAACCTACTTCACTCGGCCTCTGTTCAGCCAAGCAGTGACAGAAGGCACAGTACCTCTGTGTGCCTGCCTCTCCCAGCTCTATGCATACTTGACGTAGCACCTTTTTCTTCTAACTCCAGGGCTGTAGGAAGGCAGGAAGGTGTGTGACACAAAACCCATGTTCGCGACTTATTGCCAAGTTTGGAGACTGTTCAGAGGATGGGCTAGGACAGGCCCTCGCTCACACACAGCTGCTGTGGTGATGGGGGACATGGTACCAGGGTAAGGGAAGTAGGAAGTCTGGCTTCAACTGTGGCCCTGGCCACCAGGGGTCTGCCACCAGGAGTCCAGCGTGTCCCTGATGTGGCCATGACAGGCTCTCTCTCTCACTGGAGAAATCATGAATGAATCACTGGGTGAAGTCAGAGTCTGGTTTTGGTCTTATCTAAAATCTGACTAGATTTTCTTTTCAACTAATTTTGACGTAAGGAATACCAGCTGGGCTGGAGGGCAGTTCCTGGTTCAGAAACAGTTTCTCTGAGATATCCGCTCTCTCACCAACAGGCAGTTACGTGCCTAGTGGAAGGCATCTCCCTTTGAGGACTGCACCACACAGGACTCTAATAATCATCAAAAAGTGGATAGTGAAACCCCTATGTTCTCGGAGGACACTGCCAGAGTGTCTGGGAAAAGCAAGCCTTGTTGTGTGTGTCAGTCATGATCAAGCTTTCGTGGTCAGGAGCGAGGATGCCCTGGAGGAAGCTACTTTCTCAGGGGGTCTCCAATGGGAGCCTATTGGAGAAGTTATTGCCAGAGCAGGGGTGGGGTGAGAGAGGTGTGGCGGGGGAAAGGGCGGCCAGGTACTCAGGAATCAAATTAATAGCAGGTGCCACCACGGGGCCACTAGGAATGACTACAAGGTTCCAAGAGGCCTCTTGGAAAGTTTCTGGGTCTCCTGGGCCTCAGCGGCCATGGCCACTCACTGCACACAACCACCCGGCAGGTGCTGCTCACTCATAAATCATTTTCCTCAAGTTACTTTCTGCTCCTGTGCTAATGTCTTGTCTCTGCACGATCATGTGTTTCTCTGGAGATGAGGAACCACCCTCTGCCCCATGGGCCCTGTAACGTTGGGGGATCGAGGCAGAGGATAGACTGAGAAGGGCTGTGCCTTCTCAGCCAGGTGTGATCTTGAACACTTGGAACCCAGAGACACATATTTTCTGCCACGGGAGAGACAACTCGCCGAAGACAGGAACACAAGCAAAGTCTTAAATGACCAGATACGCAATCCAGTATTTCTCCCTCTGTGGGGTCCATAAAGTCAGTTAGGAAGAGGAATCCCCAGACTAGGCTGGTTTTGACCACATGTGGTGGCCACAGAGCCGCCAAGAAACCCCTTACGTGTCTGGGGTTGCTTCTGAGTCCGGGCTGGTGACAGCCTTGGACAGCAGGCCCTGGAGACACGTAAGAACATGTCTGTCTGAGGGCATCTACCTAGAGATATGTGCTTGTAAGTAAAGGGGGCTTTCTGCTTAGGTGGCAGAGTGGCCATGTGAATGTGTGTCTGTGAGGAGGCTGTCTCTGTGAGGTGTGTGCATCTCTGTATGTGGGATGTGTGTGTGTGGTGTGCATGCTTCTTCTGCTTGTGGCACTTTTACCTCTGGGTGGGATGTACATGTGTGTGTCTGTGTTCTTGTCAATCTGCTGGAAGAGTGTCCTTAACTGCTTCTTTAACGATATCTCAGGCTCTCTGAAAAATCTCCAAGCCATGGGAGCCCTACTCATCGCTAACTAGTATTTCTGATCTTTTTCAAAGCAGCATCTCTCCTGTCCCCCATTGGAACAACCTGTCTCTTAAACTAAGTGATGGGACAAGCAATATGTAGATTTGTGAACAATCCTGGACCCATGGAATGCCGGTCCGTGGACTCTTCTCAGATGAGGAGAAGCTCTACAGGCCAGGGACGATCAAGTTAATGACTTAGAGAAATGTCAACCTGGGTGGTAAATGCCTGGGTCTGGGTGAGATCAGAAGGTATACTGTATCAAAGGCCTGCTCTGTGAGGTAGAGGGGAGGGGGACACATACAGGATAGCGGGATACAGCCTGGCTACATACACATGCATTAGATCCCAAAGGCTCTACTGCTGGAATCCCACTGATCAAACTAGTCAGAAAGCAACTGTCATAGCTTCACGCGATGATGTGAAGATGTGAAGAGGCAATGGGACAGGAAGTCTCCCTTTGTCTGGGGCTGAACAGTCTTTGACTCCACCCCTGGATTACCTTAAAATACTTGTCCAAGATTTCACTGTAGTTGCTGCCTTTAGAGAACCAGCCATCTGGAATAATCTCTGCTTCCAGCCATTGGATGATGCGACGCCGCAGCTCATCACGGTTGGACTGATAGCAAACGACTGCAGGAGAGGGGAGGGAGGTCAGCTGAGCAGTGAGGACCCCAGTGTCACCCAGCATCCACTATACGGGAGATTCTGTGCTTGGGGCTCTGCATGCGACATCTCATTGATTTTCATAGCACTCCAATAACAGAATTATCACACACATTTTATAGGAGTCAACCCAGGGTAGACAACTGGAGAGTGACTAGACTAGGATTCAAGCTTATGTTTCTAAAAAACTTATTAAGAACTGAGAATATGGAAACAGAGAGGCTATGTTGCTTAGGTGAGAAAAACATCGGCAGAAAAATAAAGGATATCTGCATTAACTTCAGGAAGCTGAGGAGGGAAAAATCAATCAGTAAACAACTCTCTTGGCTCAAAGATGAGCTGAAGGAGCACATCATAATTTTTCATGCCACCAGATCTTAAATTCTCTCTCTATAGCTTTTTCCTCTTACCAACTGGGTCTTTCAAAACTCTCCCACTTAAAATTTTACACTGTCTGCATTAACCCTTTGTTCTAAACCACAGAAAACCAAGTCAAGAAAGGGCCATGCTGAAACCTTGCTCTTTGGACAGCTGTTGCAAGACACATGCAATAACAGGTGGGGCGGAGAGTTGGGGACGGGGGAGGGAGAGCCTTGGCAAGAGGAAATTCTTGGAAGACAACACACACTGGGATGTGCTAAGGGCCCTGAGCCAGGGGAATGGAAATCTGGGCTGTCATTTCCAAGTTGTGTAATGCAGGGAAATTCACTTAACCTCTCTGAGCCTCCATTTCCTCATCCATGAGGTCATTATAATAAAGTCTACCTCACAAGATTACTATAAAGACCTAAGGACGAGCATATGCTAAAGGTTCTGTAGCTATAATGATGAAATTTTAACACTGATTCACAGAAAACCACAGAAAAAAGGCGTACTGGCATTTCCAATTATCTCCTTTCAAAAAAAGTTGTGGCTTCTGATTCTGTGCCTCTGTGACATCAGCCTATGTTACAGAGCACTGAAGGAAAGCTTCAGGGGCTTTCCTGTCCTTTTAATGCAATCACTACTCAGCAAAAATGGGAAACACAATCAACATTCTGACCCAACCAGCTGCTTCAAATGTCAAGCACATGTGCATGTGCACGCACATGTGCACGTACACACACACACACACACACACACACACAGAAGCAGTTTTGCAGGTTTTCTGAGCTGTATTGAGGAGTGACCAGTTCTGGGTCACAAGTTCTGACACACAGGATCTTGTGAGCTTCAGCAGGGAATGTGAAACACAAAATTCCATCACAAAAAGAATTTCTTCTCTAAAAGGCACCCTGGAGAAAAAAACAGGCTCTCACCTGGACTGGCAGAAGGACTTACGGATTTCTTCTCTGCAAGACAAAAAGAGAAAATGCATAAGGCCAAGTGAGGACCAAAGAACACTTCTGTGTATTGCTTGGATTAAAATCATCCCACATTAAGGGGACCACTTATAACCTTTTCCTTATTTTTGTCCTGGTTCCCTGTCTCCTTTTCTTCTCTAAGGCCTAAGTATGGAGACCTTTTTTCCCTGCTTTATTTGACCTTTTTGGGCCACTGAATTGCCCTCCTGGTCTCATACCTCCTCCTTTTAGGTTGAGGGGTGGGGATGAGTTGCTGGGACTTTGAGAATTCATATGGAATCACTATACAGAGAGAAGTGGAGTGGAAACCTGCATGTGGAAACAGTGTCTTGTTTCACCAGGGCAGTTCAAGGCTGGGAGGGGCTGCGGCTTGACAGGGAGCTGGTGTCTAATTAGCAATGAGCTTGGGATCCCCTGCCTCTTATCCTAATGGCAATAGTTTGAGTACAAAGTAGAGGAAATATATATACCAGGGCTGAGAGGTGCCTAAATTTAAAAAGTGAATTTTGGGGTGCCTGGGTGGCTCAGTAGGTTAAGCATCTGAGTCTTGGTTTTGGCTCAGGTTGCGAACTCACAGTCATGAGATCGAGCCCCGTGCCAGGCTCTGTGCTCAGTGTGAGGTCTGCTTGATCTTCTCTCTCTCTCCTTCTCCTTTTGCCCCACCCCATAGCACTCTCTCTCTAAAATAAGTAAATAAATATTTAAGAACTAAAAAGTGAAATTCACCTGTTTTTTAAACAGGTGTAGAGTTCATTTAAACACTTCCTTATTACTGTTGATTATTGATGTGGTTCCTACCCACTGCATACAGTACTGGAAGCTCCCCTGGGAGGCTGATGCAGGAAACCCTGGGCACAGGCCTGGGCAAAGCCAGCATCCAGGGCAAAGCGAGCAGGCTCATGAGAGCCAAGAGGACGCCTCTCCAAGCAGCTGGGTGGTGTCCGTGGCTTTGAGTGCTGTGGCCCAGTGGAAAGCAGTGTTGGAAGCCAGGCCACACTGCCGCGCCCCCTGGCTCCTCTGGCTGAAGCTGGGAGATGGTGGTAACAGCACTCCTTACCTTTGCAGTGTCCATCGTAATCGACCTGGATTTTGGATCCAGTGAGGCAGGCATCTCGATGCAGCTCACAGTGGTTGAGGTAGGTCTTGCCGTTGCTGCCGCACACAGGCCTCTTGTGAGGTTTGCATTGCTGAAACAGACCCGAAGAAGAGATCCATGCAGTCAGGTGCCAACCCAGGCACGTGAGCACAACATACGTGCAGCTTGTGGGTACACCCTGGTAGGGGCCGCAGCTCTGGCCATCCGGGACTCTACCCTGCTTGGTGCTGGAGGTGCCCCCTCATTTTGCAGCCCTGCATGGCCCCCCCATTCAGATCCCGGTTCAGGGCCATCTCTTCTACTCAGTGAAGGAACAGACGACCCTGACCCTTTCAAATCAACAGGAAGGGCATTTTATTAGAAGCCAGGAATCTAGATGCTCTGTCACTTTGGGGAAACTCACTCAATGTTTTTGGATGATCTCAGATCCCTTAAAACACCAACATTCTATGACATAAGAGCCAGAACTGAGAGCAGGGGATATGGAGACTGACAGGCAGGCGCACAGACTGGCATGTGCATGTGTGCACGCAAAAACACACACACACACACACACACACACACACACACACACACACACACACACACCACAATGCTCCAGTTCTGGGATTTAACTAGAAGGATCTTTGCTCTCTCGATTTGTGCAGCATTTGGGGGCCATTTTGTTTTCCTCCTGATCTCTCGAGGACTGTTGTGAGGAAGGCTGGGGATGCTGGGTGTCTGTGAAGTACTGCAGAGAATCGTTATGGACATGGAAATGGACTCAAGGTCACTTGGCAACTCGGCTCTACACTGGCTATTTAAAGGGCCATGGTCACAGGCAAGCTCGGTTTCTTCAGACTTTCGTGGATTTTAAAGGCGGTAAGGGTAACTTAGTTCAACTAAGCCCTAATGAAGACACCAAAGCCAGAAAGAGCAGAGGCAAGAAGAAACAGAACCCTGGAGCTGGAAGGCAGCCCTGCCTCTCTGATTTTAGATGAAAATACCAAAGTCTGGGAAGACAAACTTTATTTAACCAATATTTATTAGTGAGTTCTTACTAAATATTCTACATGCTGGGCAAACATGGTCTCTTGTCTTTGCAGCATCCAGTGGCAACTAACTTGTTCAAAATCATACAAACGTATGTGGTCAAGGTGAGACTAGACACCAGGTTTCCTGACTCTAAGTACGGGCTCATGTCACCACACTGTGGCCAGCTACATCTCTGGGGAGAGCCTCCTAGGTGTCCCAGTGGATCTGGTTTTCACGTTTCTAAGTTTCACGTTTCTAGTTTCTGAGACAATGGATCAGATCTTTCACCTGGGGACTAAATTAGCTGTATTTTATTGCAGAAAGGCAAATATATTTCTAGGTTTGTGTTGGTTTGACAGAAAGGGAAACGAAGGTATTTATGTTTGTCTGAAGAGTGAGAACTTGTCAGAATCCTGCTTAGAAAAGAAGTAGTCTTCAAAAGCTCACATTACTTTTAAAACCTCATTAAAAACAAATGAAAACCCCTAAAAAAAAAAACAACTTGATTTCATCTAGTAGTTTTCTAAGAACATCCATATTCTTTGACTTGGCAAACCCTAGTGGGAATCAATCCTATAGAAATAAAGGCTGCAGCATTTAAGGATATTTCCACAAGGATGTTATTGTTTTAGTGGCAAACAACTCAGGAAACAACCTAAATGTTCACCTATGGGAAAATTATTACATAAATATCATGCCATTACAAAATATTTATTATGATCCCGTTTTTGTATAAAATGGGGGGGGGGCGGAACCCTGTACATTTATAAAGGGGCAGAGAAAACAAGTGGAATAATATATACCGAACCGTGAACACTGGTCATCTCAGACTAATCAGATTTGAGGGTTATGGGGAAGATTATTAATTTTATATTTATACAAATGTCTGTATTATTTGACTTTATATATGAAGCATTATTAAAATTTTGACTTAAAAATCTTATAAAACTAAACATCTTTTTAAAAAAGAAAGAATATCCCTGCATTTGCATTTGGTTTTTAACTTCTGGGATGAAAATCCCTTGTCCTTCAGATAGACACGGTGTGCTTTAATAAAGGTGATAAAATCTTTGGCTCTGCCGTGCTGACCAGTGGCTCCAGCATTTGGAGCCAAATTCGCCATTTGGCCTTGGCTATTGTCCGCTGGCTCCTGACCTCAGGACTTACCTCGATGCAGAGGCAGGTGGGCTCGCCCTTCTCTGTGACTGCACATTCCCGGCCGGCTCCACAAAACACATTGGCACAGATCTTGGATTTGCTCCTTAGTTCTTCCTGAAACACAAAATCATAAAGGAAACCAGGTCACGGAGATGAGCCTGTCACGGCATAAGTCAATGGTTGTGGCAGTTACTTTCCAGACTCAGGTCTTGGTCTGGAGCTGCAGCTCATGGTTGTCAGGGGGTCCTGAAACAGCTAGAAGCCATCCCCAAGAGCCAGCCCCAGACCTGCTGGCACTGCTCCAGCCCAGGCCCGGCTACCTCGGAGTCCCTCAGATTGTTTCTTAAAGAGCAAGGGACTCTTTCTTATGTGCTTCCTTTCTTTTAAAAATGGTTACCGAACACCCCTTCTATGTCAACACTACAGAAAAGAGCTATAAAGGCAGTCTCTGTCCTCAGAAGCTCCATGGCTTCCCGAGGAAGCTCCCAAATACAGATTTAGAAAGCAACATGAAGGTGCAGCAACAGGAACAACAGGAGCCAGAGGGGAGAAGGAGGGTGAGCATCAGCTGAGGCTTTCTGAAGAGAGGATGCCTTCACGAATCCCTAAAGGATAAGAAGAGTAAACCAGACAGAAACAGAGACATGTGAGAGAAATATGGACATCTGAAGGACCAAAACTCACTAAGCAGTGTTCAAGGTAATACCATTTCAAAAGGCAAAAGAAGGATAGCTAAACCATCAGGAACGTGGATTTGCTCTTATTCAGTATGGTCTTATCCAGCCCCTGTCCACATCTGCCTCTGGCTTCAAGACCAAACCACCCGACAGACAGTAGAATTATCCTCAAACCACTTGTGGTCAGACATTCCTGTTCAGACGTGCCCAGCAGAACCTACAGGCAGGGAACAGTCCCAGTCTATGCCCAGTCTGTGAGAGTGTCTGTAGGGACTAATCTGTCGGTGACACATTCCTTCTCTCACATTAATTGGTGGCTAAAAAGCAGCTTCACCTCATTTGTCACGCAGGCCAGAAGCAGCGGTGGTTGAACAAAGGAGAATGTGACTCCTCCAGCCTGTCTGACTGCCGAGCAAGCAGTCACTACAGGCCTCCCGGCTCCCTCACCCCCACACACACTGAGGCAGCGACGACTGTGACAAAACCAACAAAGATGGCAGGAGCTTTGTGTGTGTTGGGAGGGCGTCAGTAAAGGCAGAGAGGGAACCTCAGATTCCACCCGTCAGACCATGACGACTTTGTCATGCAGACAACTCTCACCCATAAAGCTCGTAATACTAAAATTCTTGTAGTCGGTAAATGTTTCATATCTAAGAGGTCAAAGAAAAAAACAAAGTAGATACTGAGAGCTGAGGGCTGTGCCCAATACAGCTAGTCTGCTGCCACCTGGAGGCTGCTTTGCAAACTCCAGGTTATTATTGTCTCCCCTCAGCCATCTTGCCTGTCATGCAGGGATCCCATTGGTCCAGAAACTCACACCATGCTTACATTTCATTGGTTCAGAGGCTGTTGCTAAATCCATTCTTTTTTGGATGTTGCTAGGGAGAATTCAATAAAGCTGGCAAGCAGGGAAGAAGAGAGGAAGTAATTCCCAGACTGCTGGGATGGCTGGAGAGCAGTTGTTTCCTAAACCAGGAGAGGAGATAAAATCAAGCATATTCTCCAGGCAGGCCCTAACTGTGCCTGGGAAGGGAAAGCAGCTCTAGAAAGGAAAACGCTATCGCTGAGCAGTGTAAACAATCTCAGATAAGACCACCCTCTCGCTCCTTCATGAAACAACACTCTAACCGAGAGATACAAATTAATAAAAGGCATGCCCTGACATAAGCCTGCACTCAGAAGACACCAGTACACAGCTCCAACAGCACACCTTTTACACTTGGCTGTGCGTCTGTAACTAGTCCCTTTAATTCTCTGAACCTCAGTGTCCTCATCTGTAAAATAGGGGTAAACACCAGCCCTGCCTTGTGAAGATCAAACAGTGTATTTGGAAGGGCATCAAAAACTAAAAGCAAGCAGAGCTTCCTGCAGCATAGCCTGTGGCACACACAGAGCTCCTTTTACCTTCTGTTGCTGTTTTTAGTGAATATTAAAAAGAAAAGCTTTTAGGGGCACCTGGGTGGCTCAGTGGGTTAAAGCCTCTGCCTTCGGCTCAGGTCATGATCTCAGGGTCCTGGGATTGAGCCCCACATAGGACTCTCTGCTCAGCAGGGAGCCTGCTTCCCCCTCTCCCTCTGCCTGCCTCTCTGCCTGCTTGTGATCTCTGTCAAATACATAAATAAAATCTTTAAAAAAAAAAAAAAAGATCATAAAATGAAAAGCTTTTTACTTCCAGATTGAATTAAACTCAAGTCACTTTTTTTTTTTAAGATTTTATTTATTTATTTGACACAGAGAGAGAGATCACAAGTAGGCAGACAGGAGGCAGAAAGAGAGGGGGAAGCAGGTTCCCTGCTGAGCAGAGAGCCTGATGTGGGGCTTGATCCCAGGACCCTGAGATCATGACCTGAGCCGAAGGCAGAGGCTTTAACCCACTGAGCCACCCAGGCGCCCCTCAAATCACTTTTTCAGAAGTAGTTTTCCAAAATCATCTGAAGAAACAGATACTCTCTATTTAAAATATAAAGCCTCATATTTGAACAGTCCAGTTCAAATTTACAAAATGTTTTCACACATACGATTTCATCTCACTGTATGAACAACCCTGCAAGGACATGTCTATTATTATTTTATAGAAGAGGGAACTGAAGATCAGAAAGGTCAAGTGACTTGCCCAAAGGTCCCAGAGCTAAAACTGAGAGGAGCTAGGATTCCAACCTGGATCTTCAGACAACAGATGAGTAAGTTCCCATTTATCAATACCTGGCACTCTGTGAGCTGATCTGGATTACATGTTATCTCACTTAAGCCCTAGGATAACACCATGAGTTAGACATCATAATGTTCCCTATTTCATAGATGAGGGAACTGAGCCTTAAAGGTTAAACAACTAGAACACGACAGAGCTGAACTCCTACCCAACCAAAAGGAAAGTAGGTCCTTTATATGTGATTTACTTTCATAGCCAAAAAATTTAAGGTTAAGGAGATTATGATAACGATGTGACCTGCATAATTAGCACATGTGAGAAAGTGCCTACAAGGGCATCAGAGAGCGATATTTGAACTCCCACACGCCACCTCTGCTCCTTCCTTGCCAGGGCCACGGGCAAGGTACTTTCTTTAGACCTGGGTTTCCTCACGTATGAAATGGGACCACTCATCCCCGCAAGGGGTGTGTGAGCAGTAAAGGAGTCATACAGCCTGCAGCAGCACCGCCTGCCTTGTAGCTGACTGAAAGCTGCCGTGGTTGCTGCCTCTCAGACAATTTCCCCGAGTGCTGTTCCCACCTCGGCTGTCATGTTCCCCACCCAGCCACTGTTACCCTGAAATAATACTGAGAGCGGAGGACTGACTGAATGGAAAAAACCAAGGACTAACCGCCCGCCTCCTTTCCCGGTTGAGACCAGAGAGAAAGGGGGGCCGTGCTAGTCACACAAGCATTCCTCTTTGCAGGTGGCACATCTGTCAATAGGTGGCAATCTCCCTCTTTGTCTTGCAGAACCCGCTGCCGCAATGCAGAGATGCAGCCTCCGCTCTCCCGCAGCTCCACCCTCCCAGCCGGCCAGCTCTGGGGCAGGAGGTGGGAGAGCGGGCCGAGCACCCTACAGCCACAGGCAGCGAGTACAAAGAATGGGATTTTTGCCGACTTGGGAAAGAATGTTCTACCTGAAGCCCTCATCCTCCCCAGTTGGTTCCCATTCACGGGCGTGCTTCCATGCAGAAAACAACAATGAAAATTTTCTACCTAGAGGGGGCCTCTTTGTACCATGGAAAGCCCTTCTCCAAGCCCTCTCTTCCGGAGGAGTTGGTCAGGGGCACCCCTGAGGCTCATAGAAAGTTCTTTAGCATTGTAGGTGGTCTTACCCCTCTGCTGAGTGGAGGAGATGAATGTCTTGAGAGGAGATGCATATGGCATAAACAGGCTCCCGGGACAGGAAAATCAATGGCTGTCTTTTGGGGAGGGGTGTGGTGAGGGAGGCAGAAAAGAGGCAGGACAGCAGGTGACATGGAGAATGTGGTGCTTTGGAATATTAATTTGTGTCTGGTCTTTTCCACCTCAGAAATTCTGACTGAAAGTGCAGGGAGCCTGGATGGAGAGAGGCTGGAGGCAGGGGAACCTGCCAAGTGGAAGGTCGTGCTCTAGTGGGGCCTAGGGTCCAATGCTAATATTAATTAGAGTACCTACAACTGAGTGAGGCTCTTCATAGTGATCTCTGTCCCCACAACATCTGTACAAGTTTCCATATTTTTAGTCCTGTCTAACAGATGGGGTCTGTTCCAAGGGTCAGAAAAGCTCTGTGACATACAGAGGCCACATAATGAGGCAGAGCTGAGTCAGGACTGGAAGACAGGTCGACCTGACTCTGGAGCCTCAGGGAACGGTCAAAGAAGGGAGGTGCGGGCAGAGGTGACAGCTACAAGGGCTGGTACTGTGAGAGGCCACAGGGCACAAGGTAGTTCTTTTAGGAATTAGGTTCCAAAGCTATATGAGAAATTCATCTATGAATAGACAACCACATTGGCTTATGAATTTGCTCCAGGAGTGGGGGGTTACAGGTGTACAAACCCCTAAGTCTGAGAGCACCTGTGAAAATGTGATGCACTGGATGGGGTTGGGGAGGGGGGCATGTTCTGAAAGTGTGGACCCTGACATGTTGATAAAAGTCAACAGAATACTTGCTTCCAGTGGAGAAACACTGGGTTTCTAGCTTTGACTTTTTGCATCATCACCCTGACTTGCTTCTGTGTCGTTTCCATTATGCATTGCAAGCCATGCTCTGGGGCTCCGGCCTCGTGGTTAAACTTCACAAGGCAAAATCCCCTTGGTGAAAAACTGGGAACATTGCTAACTTTTACTAGGGGAAAACCTTGCTCCCTGAGCAACTGTTAGCCATTGCATGATAATAATACTTTATACTAGCACAGCAATTTCAATTAGTCTGTGATTTTCACTCTCATTTTTAATTCTCAAAACCCTTTAGGATGGGCAGGCAGGAGTTACCTCTAAGGCACTTCCAGACTTAACATCCAACGATGAAGAAGAAGAAACTGAGGCTCAGCGTTACCTGTGACGGGTCTAAGCCCTCACAGCCGCAGAGCTGGGTCCTGCCCCAAGGTCTCCAGGTTCCAATTCCAGCCCTCTTTCCACAAACCACTTTGCCTCATTACAAATCAAAGCTAGAAAAGGTGTTGCTGCGGACCTAAGGTCTAAAAAAATAGATTAGTTTTGCAATTAAAAACAAAGTGCAAAGCAAGTTATTTGCAAAACTGCCAGAAAAGGTGATGGGGCATCTGAGTCTCTGGGCTGACCAGCATCACATCTGAACACAAACTACACTTTAAATATTTAAAAAAGAAAAGCCTTCTGAAGTCAAACAATTTCTAGAAGAACAGTGTGCTTTGGCAAGGGAGGAAGCTTGCAAGCAAAATCATAAAACTGTCAGCCTAATATATCATCATTTCACTGAAGTGAACTGGGTCAGCTCTGAAACCCCCATCCTCTTCCTCCTTCCCAACTTTCTTTTTGGGAAAAAAAAAAAAAGCCCTACTTATGCCAAGGTGGAATTCTGGCTCCACTGGCCACTATTTTGTGACAGAGCGGCTTTGTTGACGTGAGAAAGGCTCTCCCTGCTTTGCCAGAATTAGTCATGGAAACTTCACAGGAACACCAGGGCCCCTCGGATACACTGAGCACCATGGAGCTTGGGACAAAGGAATTCACAGAACTGGGGAGAGCCTGGGGGAGGCCTGGGTGGGGCACCGGGTGGGAGGCTGGCTGCTCTCAGGCGTTCTGGAATGGAACCCAGTAGCACAGGCTTGAGAGCCAACCCTCTTCAGGACCTTGAAATCTAGCTGGAGTGCCATGTGACCTTGTTCAAGTCTCTCCAATTATTTTGCTCCAAAAAGAAATATCTTGCTGCATCCCACCTATGTTAAGGAAAGAGGTGAAGAGCGATTTCTAGCAGCTCTTCTGAAGCAGGAGACAGGAGCTCTGCATCTGCAGGGACCGTGTGCCTCCCTAGACGTGCTGACAACCAGCCCCTCACTTCAAGGGGAATGCATCAGGGCCAGATCCAGGTTCGAAGGATCCTGAAGCTTAAACAACTTGAGGGACCCTCCCTGAGGAAAAGAATACACGATTATGCGAAATTGGGCATGGAGCCTTGTGAGTAAGGTCTGAAACTAAAGTTTAATTAGTTCACAATAAATCTGACTCTCCACCTACCCTATTATTTTCTTCATAAGCAAGAAGGCTTTGGGGCCTTTAGTCTATTAGAGCCCTCTTTAGTATTTTATACACGTATAGCTTATCTCAAGTGAACTCCAAGTGCTTGCACATTTTGGTTTCTGACACACCCACCACAGTGCGCTGCCTGAGAAAATCTGCAATAAATATATTTTACATTAAATTTCACTGGCGGGGGGAGGGGTCCAAGTTAGTGCCAATGTTAGTGGCCAGTGACAGTGGCACTAAGGATATTTGGGGGAAAGTGTGGCTGGCCTTCATGACATCAAAATAAGGGATGTACCACTGCAAGAGGATTAGCTTTAAGATTAAAAAAAAAATCAAAAATCTATTATGGATCTGTCATTTAAGAACTACCTAATTCTCCTTTATATTAATTTCTTCTTTTTAAAAAAGATCTTATTTATTTGTCAGAGAGAGAGAGAGAGAGAGCGTGAGCAGGGTGAGTGGCAGGCAGAGGGAGAAGCAGGCTCCCCGCTGAGCAAAGAGCCCCATGAGGGACTTGATCCCAGGAGCCTGGGATTAGGACCTGAGCTGAAGGCAGATGCTTAACCAACTGAGCCACCCAGGTGCCCCTTTGTATAACTTCTATGTTTAGCTTCTACACAGCGTATGGGATTAACATGTTTCTGACATTTTCTTCTCATTAGGTAATATACTGTGTGTCTAGAAATTACTACTTTCAAATTTCCAAAGGGACAAGGCTGTTTACCTTAACCATTATCTTACGAATTGTCATATTCTCTGTGTCTGTCCTGTCAGACTGAAGGATCTAAACGGCTCACAGGGAAGCTCCCTCACTCTCCGAGTGGCACATTCTCCGCCTCTGGAATGCCTCCCACTCCATATACTTAGGTCTTTCTTGAGGTGGCCCAGCCCCAGCACGGCAGACTAGATGCTTGGTTTCTATATAATGCTAAGTTCAGTTTTCTGTGATGGCCTTGTCTAGTCCTAGTGGCAGTATAGCAGCATTTAGTAAACACAGAGTTGGAAATATATTAGGTCCTCTCACCCAGGACTGAGAAAAATCCCACCCAGGTCTCTGAGGTCTGAGGATTCATCCCTGTTGGCAGTGAGGAGGCTCTGAGTCCAGCACCCTGGGAGGGCGCTTCTGCTCTCATGCCCTCACAGCATGGGTCACAGTGATGTATTGGGAAGTCCCTGTGGAGTGCCACGCTGTCACCCCAGCTTAGGGACATCGGTGACTGCACTCTGACTGACAGGGTCTACCAGGCTCCCCAGTATCCGTCTACAGTTCTCAGAGTGATTCCTGGGAGTTTCCAAGATATCCTGTCAGTCTTCCTAAGAAGTGTTTTTGGTAAGACCCCTAGTTGTACAACTGTACTCTTCAGTTTCTTTAGAATTCCTTGGTGGGACCTTTTAAGCCAAACCACTTTTTGCCCTGAATTAGTTTGTTAGGTTTGATCATGGTATTCATTTTCCATTCTCCAACCATGTGCCTAAGATTTGTCCGCTTTAAAGGACAATATTGGGGGTACGGATAGTCCTACAGTCTTCTTTAGTAAAGACCAGGACAAGTAATTAAAATCTACTAGAGAACATATTTGATAAATGCCTATAAAAAACCCCATGAATGATAAGAGCCTGTGACCAGTGTGATGCAAGCTTCATGTAATAAACCCAAAAGGGGGGCAGGACATGGTCTCCACCTTCTCAGGAGTTTCTAACCTCGTCAGGGCAATGAAACACTCAAACGTAGATCAAAGTGCAGTCCTGAGTAAAGGGGGCTGCTGACTCCAGGAGATGGGGCATCATGGATGAGAGGGGACATGAACTGAGCCCTAAAAAATGGTAGGATCTAGATGGAAAAACCGTAGATTTTTGAGCAGGAGGGTCTTAAGACCAGTTTATCAGTGGTACATGGGAAGAAGTGGGTGAGGCGGAATTGGGAAAAGGAAACCGGGTAGAAAGTGCCTCGAATGATGAAAGTCTCATGGGTGGTGGTGGCATGGATACAGAGAAAGGAGGGAGAAAATTCTAAAGGACAGAGATCTAGCAACAAACCAGACAGAAGAGAGGAAGGTGAGAACCTAGGGAACTGCCAAGATCCTTGGCTTTGAGAAGCTGAAGCCTGGTGGTGTGTTTCCCAGAATCACAGACCAGGCAGAGGCCCAGTAGGGGAGAGGTCAGCGAGGATGAGTCAGTTAAGGACTTAAGTCTAAGAAGACAGCACAACATCCCACTGACAGCTGAAAATAAGGGACTAGAAAAGCACATCTGGACATGATCCAGGTAGGAGTGAGAAACGGGCCAAGGGCACAAATGAGCTCAGGAAGGAAGGGTGGGCACGGAGGGCTGAGGGTGGCCAAGGAACAGGAACAAGAGGCTGCCAGCAGCCCACGTGGGGGCTTTCTGCAAAGGAAAGGTGCCTTCCCACCGAGGCACTTGTGACCCTGGACCAGGTTACAGGGCTCAGCAAGCCATGCAGGTTGGATTTCAGCCCCCTTCACTGTTCATGCAGTGAACAGCCGGCACGACTGTCACGAGGACTCTGAGGGCAAAGCAGCCAAGAACGCAGAGCAGGCATATTGAGAAAACTGGGAGCAAAATCAGGATGTCTAGAGAGCTCCAAGAAATGGATGAGGAATGCCACTGTATGAGAAATGATTTGGCAAATGTTGGGATGAATCAGCAAAAAACAAAACAAAACAAAACAACTTTGAACTTCTCCTGAAACCCGAACCAGAAGCCAGACCAGAGGCGGGCAGGTCCTATGTAAGGACAACTGATACAGGAACCTGGAGAGAGGCCCTGGACCTATCTTGCTCTGCCTGCAGTATTGTGTGACTTAGGGCAAGGTGCCCGACTTCTGTGGGCCTCAGTTTCCCCATCAATAAAAGGAAAGAATTGTAGATGATGCCCAAGTCCCTTAAACTGTTAACTAGAAAGCACAGACATTTGCCATTTCAGATGTTCTTGAGTCTCAAACTTTAATCCCCCAAGGAAGTTAACCCAGATGCCCAAACTGGAGCCCGGTTATGTATAGAGCCTCCTGTGAGCGTTTCGGGGTTCTTGCTGGGTTTCGGTGGTGGAATTAAAGTTGGGTTTGTAGTCAAAGGATTTTCATAAGCAATGCCTTGTTCATTCCCTCCTGAGTCATGACGGAGGAAATCAGAGGAGCAATAATAGGACACCAATTGAGTGGCCTGATTTCACTCTTAGTGGACTGGTTGGAACCCTCTGCTCCCTTTGAATGCCATTAGTGACATTTTTATTCTGTTTGTGTTTGCCTTGCAGGAAGAAAAGGGAGAGAATGGCTAAAGGAAATTCACATGAGATTCACAGTTCTTCATTCCTGCCAAGAACCTGTCACTGAGGTATGTCTGGGACTGCCAGGGCTCCCATTTACTCAGCATCCATGCTCTAATTATTTCCACATGTGGTTCAAGGCAAATGGTTGATTAAAAGTTAAAAAAAAACACACCCACACACCTAAACCCCAGTACCCTCCACTAAGGGTAGGGGAGCTCCAGGGGAGCTTTTGGAAGCTCTTTTGGAACCTTTGGGAAGTGTCCCCTGAAGACCCAGCAACATCAGACCGACATCCCCACCCCTCCCCCGCACACTCCCAGCACTCCATCCCAAGCCAGACCCTCCACCTCTCCAAGCTTCCCCACGCACTGAACCAAACATGATTCACATTCTTTGAACTTCTGAGTGGAATGTAGGACTTATTCCTGTTTGGTGGAAGGCCTAAGAGACTGGAAATAGGCTAAGAGCTACAGGTTCTCTTCACCCTTTTGGCCTGGGCTCTACTGAATTTAGGTAGACTCTGGGTAGTTCCTGATATCACACACTAGGGAAGAAATCCAGGGTGCAGAGGACAGTGGTACCTTCCTCAAGCAGCACATATCTGCAGCTCCTTTCCATGATCCCAATTTGCAAATGGCTTCCACTAAAACTGAAAGTTAACCCACTGTTCCCCGCGGTGGTTCACGTGAGCTGGCTCTGATTCAGATGCCTTCCGCTGTCATCTACTGACATCTACTTGGCCGTATTTAACAAGGCCTTTGCCACTGACTCAGTCTTCTTCCTGTCTCCTGGGTGATTTCATTGTTTGTGTGGCCTCAAGATCCTTGACTTCCTCACCTCCAGTAAGCCTCACTTCTAAGTCCTCTGGCTACGGGGAGCTTCAGGCGGTATCTGTGAGTAGAGCAGGTAACTACAGACTAAAATAAAGGGTACAGGGCTCCTGAGGCCCTACGTTTTGAAATGAAAATTCATTACCCTTCGAAAATGTCAGCACCGTGAAGTATTGTTAGATGCTTCTCTAACCTTCAAATGGGCAGAGAATGTCCCACAGGACCAGCTAAAAAAACAATGTCACCATCAGGGAAGTCTGATTTATTGTCTGAATTACACAAATTCTTCCTGTCCTTCAAGGCTCAGCTCAAGTTACACAACTCCATCCTCGGTGACCTTTCCCTTCTGAGTGTTACGGGCTCCTCCTTCCATCTCTAAACTTTCATTCTTCTCTGCACAAACTCATTTGATCACTGTTTAAAAAACATAATTGATTATGCAGACTTTGTCTTCCCAGCTGAACTGTAAGTTCCTAGAGGACAAGGCTTATGTTCTGAAGTCTTTCATGGGTCCAGGCATAGTACGCTGTGCCACGCCATCAACCTTTGTTGAAAGTATCCAAGAGCAACTGAGCCACACTGCCCTAAGGACCTAGAGCAGGGGCGAAAAGACAGCCTCTGGGCCAGTTCCTCTCCTAAGGCTGCCTCCTTTCAGGATCAGTTTTTTTTCCTTCTTTTTTTTGGGGGGGTGGGGAAATGACCTAAAGACCTCACCCACCCTTCTCCACCAGGCCATGAATAGTCGTCAGCATGTAATCTCCCTAATGAGAGATTGTCTTTGACCCACAGAAAGACACTGGGGGATGTGTGTGTGTGTGGGGGGGGGGTGATGTGGATAGGAGAGCAATGGGGGATTGGAAAGGTTTTCAGTCATTTCCTTCGTCCTCAATTAATGTATAATCTAGCACACATGCTGAGGGAACGAGACTGGGAAAAGGGAAAAGGATGGAAGAGGAGGCAATGTGGGAATGAGGGGTACCTCGAAGGAAGGCAAAAGTGGGTGGGACTTCAGAGTGTAGGGTGGAGATCGCCAAAGAGCAGACTGCCACCTTGGTGGCTGATACAAGGGAGAAGTAGAGACAAAGATAAGCAAGAGGGGCCAAGAGAAATTGTGAAAATGGGCCTGTGACCCACAGCAGCTGTTTCGTGTTAATGCTTCTCAGGAACCCTGCTCCTACATTGTCCTGCGGTAGTAGGGAGGCAAGACGGTCAGTCTGCAGAGACTAGAGAAAGAATAAACTGCCATTGTCTTGTCCCACCCTCCCCCATGTGCAGGGGCATTCTGGGGGTCTCCCTTCTGCCTCATCTGCTAGGCTGACTTTACTGTGGGCTGGAATACGCTGAAATGGGAGTGGCCAGGGAAGGGCTAGGCCTTTGCTGTGCCCAAGCGTTTTATTTTCCAGGGTGCTGGGCATCTTGAAAGGAACTCTCATGTCCAACTGAGAGCTAAGACCATGTGACAGATGGGAGGGCAGGGGGAAGAGAGCAAGGAGGTGAGAGTTGACTGGAACAAAATGGAGCAGAGAAACCCCAGAGGCCCAGCAGAGCATAACTGTGAGTCTCTACTTTAAAAACACAGACAAAGCCCTGGGACTCCGTGGGCAGTATGGCTGCAAGGCAGCTGTCGAGTTTCTAGCATCCCGGCAATTATTCTGCAGCCCGTGGAATGCATAAGAGGTTAAAACGCAGCAAGAAACTCCACACTAAATGAAGTCACCATATGTGTGGCTCCGTATGGTTCTAGGAGAAGCAGACAGATGTAATTAGAAGTTCTTAAAGACACTGTGTTGCCATGGCAACTGTCGGCCAGGAGAACCTGGAGTCCGAGGAATACAGTCTTCCAAGGAAATGCCAGAGGGGGGTGGTGCTCATCATCCTCGGGTTCCACAGGCAGGGCCTGTCTCCACTCCGCCCACCTACCCAGCTTCCCTGCCCTTGCCTGGTCCTACACTCTTGGGAACCCTCCCTCTCCAATTCTTCCTCATCTCCACTTCCTAGGCCCCAGATAGGCACCCAGAGCAACTGCAAATGCAGATGAAGCATTCCCTTCATATGGCATTCAAATGCAGCAAAAATTAAGGAGAAGTCGAATCTTGGGAGAGTTTGTGCAGGTGACATTGTTCTCTGGGCAGTCTCTGGTCTCAGAGGCTTTCTAGAGCTGAGTGTGGGGATCTCTAGGAAAAGCTGCAAGCTTAATTTACATATCACTCTGGAGCCCAGCTACTCTATGAGGCGGAGGCTGGATGGGTACCACAGGACAAGTGGGGGTACGTGAGCTTGAGCAGGGGAATGTCTGTTCTTTGTTGGCAACTGTGCATTTTATCAGCCAAACTGGAACAGTTTGAAAGTAAAAGGGGACCTTTAAAATAGATCTACTTGGACAAAAGGCATAGACTGTGACATCTGGTCACCTCAATGAACAGGCTACCTAAGGGGCAAATTATTACTTTCATTTTATGGAGTGGAAGGTTTAACCTGGTGTCTATGAGCCCCCAGAAACCCAGCTATGGATTTTGGAACTGGATTTTCCTAGAACATAACCTAGGAAAGATGAGAAACTCAAAGAAAGTACTACTCTGGGCATGAACTGCCTTAATCTCTCGATTCGACTGCAACGTGAGGATATTTGTGGGGTTCTGCTGTTGCAAAGCTGGGGAACCTGGGCAGACGGGACCACTTTCCTTCAAAATCTCAGTCATTACAAATCCTTCCAACTGCTTCTCTAAAGAGAGAAACAGTCATTTCACACTTTGTTGCCAAAGAGGGATGATTCTCTATGGATTTATGGCAATAATGTGGTCAATAGAGTGGGTTCATTCCACAGCAGAGAGACCTAATAAATCTCCCCCTGAAGAGTGGAGGTTTCCAGGTGTACATTCTTACACATTCCTTAACAACTGAACCAGAAACAGTGGCTCAGGGATTCTGTGGTCACAAAACCCAGGGAAAGGTTAGACTCTCCCAGGGAACCAGCAGAAATGATTATATTTTAGGCACAATATAACCAGCCCAGAAATTAGGAGAATGTGGTTCAGCCACAAGCTCAGTTACAGAACTGTGGGATGTTCAGGGGGTAAGGCCCACCCAGGGTGCATCCCTTAGTATTTTCTCAGGGACTGTGGGAATCACAGCCATTTGATAAAAGTTTCTGGCAGTTTCTTGACAACCGTGACTAGTCATGGCCCTCTTCTCTCAACCCTGGCTCAAGGCTGGGAACCACTGGGGCCAACCTGTCTTACTTACCTGCACTTAAATGCAGACAGGTCCTAGACATTGGGGTGCCAAACTCTGAACTTAATGTGGAACTTCCCCAAGATTTTTGGATGGCAATAAAAGACTCCTTACAACCTGTAATCATCAATTAACACCACTGCTCTCTGCTAAGCATGTATGGTGGGAAGTCCTGACACCCACTGCAGCTCCCCTGCATTTTAATAGTCCAATTTAGAGGAACATTAACCTTTCTGGAACAAATTAAGAACCTGATAAAATCAGTCCCTTTGGGGAAAAAACAAAAAACAAACAACACTGCAGGCACAAATTAATCTGCATTTCCTTAGCACTGTCCAAAGTGGAATTGGACAAAACCTATTTCCAAGCAAGTAACTGAGCAACAGAATACCAAACATCAAGCTGGATGCTGGGGACTCAAGGAAGAAAAAAAGCACAGTCCCTGTCCCTAAGCTGCTGACAGTTTAGAGTTAAGGAGATGGGATACAAATACACGGATATTTATTAGTTAGTTTGTTTGTTTGTTTGAGAGGGAGAGAGGGAGTGAGGGAAGAAGAGAATCCCAAGCAGGCTCCACACCCAGCATGATGCACGATCTTGCAAACCTGAGATCATGACCTGAGCCAAAATCAAGAGTCCGTCGCTTAACTGACTGAGCCACCCAGGCACTCCAATACATGAAATTTTATTTATTTTTTAATATTTTCTTTATTTGTTTGTGTGTGGGGGGGAGAGAGCGTGCACGAGAAGGGGGAGGGGCAGAGGGAGAAGCAGACTTCCTTCTGAGCAGGGAGCCTGGCTTGTGGCTCAAGCTCAGGACCCTGAGATCAGGACCTGAGCAGAAGGCAACTGCTTAACCAACTGAGCTACACAGGTGTCCCAATACATGGAATTTTAAGTAACAACGCAATCTAATAAGCAAAAAGTCAAGACAACATGTAGCTAAAGAATTTGTGGTTAAGCGACAAGGGTCTAGAGCAGCACTGTCCAATAGCAATATAGTATCAGTCTCAGAGGACGTGAAAATTTCTAGTAACATTTTAGAAAATCAACAGAAACAATTATTTTAATAATTTGTTTTATATAAGCCAATATTGCCAAAATATGACCATTTCAGCTTATATCCAATAGCATTAGTGAGACATTTTACATGCCTTTGTTCGTAATGAGAATCTGTTGCCTGGCATGCATTTTTCTTACAGCACATCTTAATGAGACTAGCCACACTGCAAGAGCTCAATGTCCACTTATGGCTTGAGGCTTTTCCTACGGAACAGCCCAGCTCTAATAAGCTCTGGGTGCTGACATATTACTGAGGGCTGAATTGAGGAGAGTTTAGGTAGAAAGAATAAGACTTTCTTTAACCAGGAGAGTCTTAAAAATGGTGTATATAATGGAAGTCAACAGATACTTGAACACCTCGGTAAGGCAGCATGCTGGGCTGCATGGACCAGGATACTGAAGTAATGAACATCCAGTCCTCTGAAAACAGGCAAGCGTCATGGGCAGTTAAGCCTAATTCTGGCTCTCTTTTTAATGCCTGTGGACAAGTCTCACTTCTAGTCTCCTCTATAAGGTAAAAGAGGTGCCACCTCCATTAGTACTTTGTATGGCTTATCTCACGAGACAATAAGGGCCTAATTAAACTATGTATTTTGAAACTTTTCTTAACTATTTAAATACTTTTACTCTTTTTGCATAAAAGTCCATGGACAAATTTGGCAATGTAGTGGATATCTCTTAAAACCTCCCCCCCCCCATTTCTTGGCTTAACTGTTACACTCTTGCTGCCAACTTTCAATAATATTACACACACACACACACACACACACACACACACACACACACACACAATTTTAGTGCCTTGAGATTAAAGTCAATGAAAATATGTACATTCTATTCTTGAGACATTCCTGCCTTGCATTCTTTCCTTGGAGCAGTTGGGAAGTCACAGCGGTGGGGGAGTGGGGGTGGGAGGGGGGAAGGAGCTGTAAAACCCACTAGAGCTGGCCAATCAGGCCTTATCTGGTGTCAGGAGACCCACCAATGAGAGACTGCCAAGTATTCTGCTCCACTGTAATAGCAGAACTCCCTATTTCTGCAAAGATTAAAATCCTGTGAGACTTTCAAACTGTACCAACAATGCACAAAGACCTCCTTTTCTGTTCAATGTGCTTTCCCCCAAGGACTACATTAGAAACTCTACACAAAAACCTACTAGCTTAGTTGCTACAGACAGATTACCATTTGCAGTAAAAACACTTCCTTAGTATTATGTAGCTGTTTAATTCTCAAAGCTCTGTTCTTTAACTGGTTAAACACTAGAGAAATGCCACATATTAACAGCTTTTGGTTACCCTGACTCCACTGAAAAGTGGAGCAAAATGCTTTGAAAGTCAACAAAATGGCCTGTGGGTCAACAGTAAGGGAGTTTTAGAGAATAAGGCTGCAGGACCCCACCCACTGCTGATCACTGCGCCACTGGTGGAACCTTCCCCAAGATAAAAGATACCTCTGAATATCTAAAGTGCAAATCCAGTGACACTCTTTTGCCCATACTGGGGACATCAAAGGTGCCATTCAAATGAACAGGAGATGAGCAAGAGCAGAAAGGATCTCAAAAAATAAAGGTCTCAGTAAATGGTGATGTCAGAAGAAAAAGTGACCAGAGACTTTGGGGCAAAGAATTACCAACAATAGAATTTTTTAAAAATATATTTTCTAGGGGCGCCTGGGTGGCTCAGTCGTTAAGCGGCTGCCTTCCCAGAGTCTTGGGATCGAGCCCCGCATCGGGCTCCTTGCTCGGCAGGAAGCCTGCTTCTCCCACTACCACTCCCTCTGCTTGTGTTCCCTCTCTCGCTGTGTTTCTCTCTGTCAAATAAATAAAATATTTTAAAAAATATATTTTCTAAAGGTTTTATTTATTTATTTATCAGAGAGAGAAAGAGAGAGAGGGAGAGAGTGAGTGCACAAGCAGGGGGAGCAGCAGGCAGAGGGAGAAGCGGGTTCCCCACTGAGCAAGGAGCCCAATGTGCGATTTGATCCCAGGACCCTGGGATCATGAACTGAGCCAAAGGCAGACACTTAACCAACTGAGCCACCCAGACCCCCCTACCAACAACAGAATTTAATTTAATGCTTTATTTTATATTCCTTGGGATATTAGCTTGCTCTGGGAACAATGCCCAGTTAAGTCAGAACTGCTGTTCATGGAAGGAAAGAATAAAAATATTTACTATTTAGTAAGCCTCTGCTTAAATTCCAACTTCACCTGGAGCTGAGAGAAGCAGAATCCAGGAGTCAGACTAAGCAAGCCCAGCATTACTACCATGTCCAAGGTCAAGCAAAGTATTGATGGGCAAATGCTGCCAATCATCTTCCCAGACATAGAAATACTTGGAGAATCTGATATAGAGATCAGAGATTATAAGCAGGTTACTGTGCATCTCCACATATTATGTATGAGACATTTGGATTCATTAATTAAACCATTTGACCAGTGGATCAATCAAATATTTACTGAGCACCAGTATATGCTAAGCTCAGTTCTAGGTGCTGGGGATTCATTGGTGAATGAGGCAGTAAAGGACTACATCTTGAAGAAGTACATATTCTAGAGAGAGGAGAGTGAAAATAAACTCAATTAACAAGATCATTTCAGAGTGTGATGTACATTTAGAAGAACATACCATATGTTTGCCAGAGAAATCTGGGAAAGGCAACACCACTTAGACTGAATGAGGGAATGGTCTCTTGAGCTGAGACCTAAGGATGAAAGGAACAGCTCACAATCGGAAGAAAAATGCAAAGGTTGTGACACGGGGCAGAATTTGTTATGTTCCTGGGACAGAAAAAGGCTAGTGTGGCTGCTACAAAGGATCTAGCAGTGAGAGCAGTGAGAGGTTAGCTGGGAAAAGGAGGCAAGTCATAGGACCTTATACACACTGATAAGAACTTTGTATTTTATTCTTACCAAAATGGGGAACACTGGAGGAGTTCATGTGATCAGATATGTGTTTTACAAAGATTACTCAGGCTGCTGTGTAGAGAAGTAGATGGAGAGAGGCAAAAAGAAAAAAGGGGTGAGCTGCTAAGAGGCTACTGCAATTATCCAGTGTAAAATGATGGCAGAGACTAGGGTGGTGGCAATGGAAACTGAGAACAAAGGAGAGATAATATATTCTGTCAATAGAGCCAACATGACTTGCTGATGGACTGGAAATGGATAGGAAGAGTGAAAACACCTGAAGAAGATTCCTGGGTACTTTGAGTTGATAACCTAAAAATACCTCAGCCAGTTTTTTGTAGGTATGGACATGGCCATGCCAATGGTGCAGTATGGAGTCACTTCCAGAAGGATCTTCCCTTGGACTGACCCTGGGGTCCAGATAAGTCCCATGCCTTCTCGATGAAACTGCATTACTTGAGGAAGTGAGTTCAGCAGGACCCTAAGACCTGGTGTCGGATGTAAATAGACTCTGCTAATGAAAATCTATCCGGAATTGACCTGCATTCCTAACTGTTCCATGGAACACAGCATTGAAGTATTTATAGTATTTTTTGAAATGGTGCCCTATGGTGAAATGTCTGGGAAACACTGCTTATAATACTCTCCTCCTAGAGAAGAAAGTAAATGATGCACACGAACATCGTCAAGTTCTAAAAAAAATCCTGCACCTAAAGAACCACTTAACCTAGCACATAGATTAACATCACTCACTACAGTTTGAGAAACACGGGTCTAGGCTCTGTATGTCTCTCCCTGTAGTTTAACATCCCCTGGAACTCAACCAAAAACAAGAAGAGTTGCTCCTTATTTACTGAGCACTTACTTTGTGCAAGGTACTGTATATCAATAGTTCCCTTCCTAAAAACACTATATACAGGTGCCATTTTAATTTATAGCTTTTACATTATCATTAGTTCTTATGAGTTTTGCTTTACGACCATGTGTTCACTTAGCAAAAGCAGACGTATCTTCTCTGATCATACAGAGCAGTAGTTATTCATAGTATTTCCTCATGCAGTGCTTAATATAAAGACCAGAAATTCTTCACTTTATCGCCCAATCTTCATTTACTTACCCCATTACTCACTCTCATCACTGCCTTCCTCTTCTTTCAGGCCTTGTCTTCACTGGTTTCCTTCTTATTTATCTCACTTATTATTATTTTTTAAAGATTTCATTTATTTGACAGAGAGAGAGAGAGACCACAAGCAGGCAGAAAGGCAGGCAGAGAGAGGGGGGAAGCAGGCTCCGCGCTGAGCAGAGAGTCCTATGTGGGGCTCAATCCCAGGACCCTGAGATCATGACCTGAGCCGAAGGCAGAGGCTTTAACCCAGTGAGCCACCCAGGCGCCCCTGTCTCACTTATTTCTAAGGCAAGAATCATTTGGGGGGCAGTTCACCCGCTTCGGCTTAGATTTCCCTACTTTTTGTCTCTCTCTCCAAGAAAATGTCATGGCTTTCAGAATGTGGCTATTGTCCCATCTAAACCCTCAGACTGGGGGGTGCCTGGGTGGCTCAGTTAGTTAAGTGGCTGCTTTCAGCTTAAGTCATTGATCCAGGGTCCTGGGACTGAGCCCCCAGTTGGAGCTCCCTGCTCAGCGGGGAGTCTGCCTCTCTCTCCCCTTGCCCCATAATAACCCTCAACTATCTGGGAGACAAACACACCACACACACACACACACACACACACACACACACACACACACACTCATTTCACCAACCTCAGCAGAGAGAAGACCTTTCCTGGAATCAAACAATAGATAACTGGGGAATGGGGAGGTCTTTACATTCCAGGCTACTGTAACCTGAGTCATTATGGTTACTAAATGATAATGCTATTTATTTTACACTGGGCAAAATAATCGTAGCATTACCTAGAAAAATAACCCAATCACCAACTGAAATATAGCCACTGGGGAAGATTGCAGCTCACTCTAATCCACCAGCAATTTGAGGATGCAACTTAAGCAGGAAATGAACAGCCTTCTATTTGATCAAATGTGTAAGGAGAAATTAGTGGGAAAATGCAATTTCCTAGCTGTAAAATGACCAACACTGTGGATTAACACTCTTCCGCATTGGCGGAATTCTTAGAGGATTTCACATCTTTATAGTTTCCTTATTTTAGTCTAAGCAAAGAGAATACATAAGGCATGTGATGAACACACACAAAAAAACAAATTTTATAGTTTCTTATAATCCAGGTTGTATTGTACCTGCTTTTCTCTAATTAATTTTTATTGAAGTTTAATTCACATATTATTTGTTTCAGGTATATATCATTGTGATTTGATATTTTTATACATTACGAAATAATCCCTACAGTAAGTCTTGTTACCCTTATGTTCTTTTATAGAAAACAAAGAAATGCACAAAGACAGTTGCCCAGCTGTGTCTCTCAGAGATAACGGTATTAACTTGGTACTTGTCCCTTAAACAATATGGCCCACAAGTAGTTTAGTAGTTTAGGAAATTTATTAATAAATAAGTTTGCAGTGAGTACTGAATTTACTATACGCCACAATCAGCAGACTTCAGTGTCTGGCGTCTTTACTCAAGACACTTCCCAACATCATTCTCCCTTCTAGTCTTATCCCCTCAAGAAAGGAAATTGAGAAACCCCTAACGAACTCACAGCTGAAGTAGGGTCCTTGTGTCGGGGTTTTCTTTGGTCATTAGCCAGCCTTTCGTGCCATGCAGAAAATTATACTTCTGTTGAACATGATGCAAACACCAATTAATGCATAAAGTAGGAGTCTTTACCCTTAAAATAAATAACTAAACCAAGAAGTCTGCTTCTCTGCATGTTGCTGTCAGCACGGCCATGGCCACACAGGATAAGAAAGGAAAGAAAACAGAAAATGCCAAGGACAGAAGACTAGAGGAGGGGTGGGGGAACAAAGCACAAATGGACACATTCTGGAACGATTCTTAGGACTCTGAGGGGAAGCCAGCTGAATTTCCCACTTCTGACATAGACCTCAGCCGGCCCCCAGCCAACTGTTGCATCGTAATTATAGCACGTAGCGAAGATCTGCTGACAGGGCTGCCCTTGGAGGAGTGAAGCTGAGCGTTCTGAGCTTTTGTGAAATCTGCCTGCATCCCAAAGCAAGTTTTTGTGGGCTGAGGCAGGCCACCCCAGAAACCCTACCTAGGTCCTCCCGATAAGGACCCTGGCCATGAAGGGAACTCAGGTATGTCTGAGTCTGTGGTCCGTTCAATAGCTTTTAGCTGCTCTAACAGAAACTCCACACATTTATCAATTTCTTACTAAGCTTTAGATGATACACAGGATACACAGGTATCCCTGTGAGAGTCACCAGAAATTTTTCTGTTGTTGAGTTGCTTATCTATTTTATTTTTCTCTGTGTAGGTATGCCACAAACTCGGATCCTTCTCCATAACTGAAAATAGCCCAACACTAACAGAAGCTAGCAGGACTTGCTAGCTATGGGATTTGATAGGAAAAATGGTATATACCTCTTATTTTTGGAATGAGGTAGGACATGAATGAACAAATGAATAACATACATTGATTACATTAATGTTCATTAACAAGAAAACTTCCCACCCACAAAAGTAATTCCTCTCATCACTGTTTTCTATGTCCCTTGGTTTAGAAAGGAATCAGGAGAGTATAATGGAAGTCAAATACTAAACTAAAAGCGTCACATTAAGGGAAATTTAATAACATACATGCTTCTCTTCATAAGTTCCAGTAGGAATTTGGGGTTCTTTTTGAGGGAAGTATAGTGAGCTATAGGTCGACAGTCTTATTCTCTAAGTGGTGAAATCTAATTCAATTAAGTAATGCCAATTAAGTAGTAAATTTATGTGTATGTCTGTGTGTACAGTCTATTCTGGGGCACAGCCAATTTTAATTCAATTCTGACACTATACAAGTAGATTTATTAGGAAAGCCACAGGCAACATTGGACTGCCCCTCTCACCCCCCCAGGACCGATAATGTAGCATACTGGGCTCATCTAGCAGGATTTAGGATTTGGAGTGCAGTTAAGGTACCAAGCCTTCTGTAGGACTAAAACATCTGTGTTGGCCTCTGTTTCCTTACTGAGTTCACCCTCGCAGGTCACTTGATTTACCTGCTAAGGTCAAGGCCAAAGAGTTCAAAGTCAAGGTCTCAGCTATAACAGCCCTGAACTGATTTGGAAAAGGACCTGGGGACCAGGGCAGCAACTTCATCAATACCTATTCAGGAAACCCAGGATCCTGGTCATGGGCTGGTGGCATGGTAAGGCAAGATACATTCCAGAAAACAAAATGAGGGTCCACACAGCATCTGCAAACTATTTTTTAAGCCAGTTTAATACTGCATCATTAGCTTTAAAAGAACATTTACAAAGGTCAGAAAATAATTTTGTTTTGTTTTTAAGTAAGTTCAATAGAAGCTCAAGTTTCACACTTTGGAATTGAGTTGTTTTCCTTTTTAAAAAAAATTCTTTGCTCAATCCCAAGGAGACCCAGCATCCTTCATTTCTTGCCCAGTGTTGTTGAGCAGCTGGTTTCTGAAGTGGAAAATCAAGTGATTCCTTTCTATAGAGTAACCAGCATTTGGGATTCCTGGGCACAGACTGATCGGGGGCCACATGCTGTACTATTCACGTGGCACTCGGCACACACAGGAGGAAGCGAGAGACACAAATGGCCCACTGCTTTTAGTCACTCTTTTCTTCCCATTCCTGGGCTTCTCTTGAAGCTTCTCTTTTCAAACTGCTCCCCCTCGGGGCCGTCCTTTAACACAAGAGCTAATCAAATATCTTAACTCCATTAAGAATATTTTGACAATCCAACCTAACATGTCTGCCTCCTTTCCTATGGATAGGATTTGTGGGCCAGGTTCTAGAACTCTCCTGCGCCAACTCCCATATTTTGCAGACGAGGGGTCATACGACCGGCGGAAGGCACGAGGCTCCTGCCTCAGGTGCCACAGTCTGGCATGAGTCGTTCACTCCAGCCCATCTCCAACCAGTAAGAGGAGGCTTGTCTAAAGCCGGCTCACATCAGGAAGCTCTGGAAGCTCAGCCACAGCTTCACCCAGCACTGCTGGCATTTCCATAACTCCCACCGTCTCAAGACAGCTGAAACCTGACAGCCTCATAAATTCACTCACCTGCTTCTTACGTGTGCGGCTTGGGCCAGTAAGCCCCTTCTCCCCCCGAGAGAGTGTGAGGCTGACTAAGAAAACTGGGAAAGTGAGCGAGGAGAAGCAACACAAGTCAGAGCTACAGAACTGTGCAGATCGTGCTAGAAAGGCGCGGTGCCAAGCAGACACTGTCTAGACTTTAACCGGCCCCTCCAAAGGGGGGTGTGGGAGGAGGGGGAGCGGGGCCGGAAAGCCTGCTTGCTTTTTGTTCAGCTAATGCAAACACATGACACAGCCTCTGACAGGCTCCGGGCTGGGAGTTCACTCAGTCTAAGACATTTCTTCCTCGGGGCTGGAATTCAGCTGTGGGCTGAAGGAAGTTGTGCTAATCCAGCAATCAGAGAGAAGCTGGGAATGCTTTTCCTAGTTCATGGGGAATCATAGTTCCCAAACTAGATGGAGCTGAGAAGCAGCCCAGAGGAGCACATTTGTGGGTACAAAAGAATAGATTTTTAAAAAAATTTCCATTTGTATCATCTTAGCCAAATTCATGAGGAAAACCCACAAAAATGCAGAACTGGCTTTTGATGGAGGCCTGTTACAAAAATTTTATAAGACTACTGATATTGATTTATAAAATGTACAGATGGAGAAGTGGCCACCATGGTCCAATAAGCATCACACATCTGAGAGAAAATGTTGGGCTTGGGTTGTCCACATATTGGTTAGAAAGAAGGTACCCCCTCCTCTGGGGGGACAGACAAGCTCTATACCAGGGCACAGACAGTGCAAGATGGAGTCACCCCGTTCTCCTTGACCAGCTGCACTGGCCCCAACCCACCATACCCACAGCAGCCCAGCGGGAGCTTTAGAGCAGTCCTGAACTTGGTCTGACACAATGTGGAACACTTGTGAATGCATCTGAAGGACAAAGACACTGCCTTAAAACATCCCCTGAATCACCGAGCACAATGCAGCAGGTGTTCTAACATTAGAGAAGCCGCGGAACCTGCACCAGGTGGAGGTCATACCCTACCCAGGTCCACAGAAGTGTGGATCCGGACACTTACTCCAACAAAACACAAGGAGGCTTTTGGTCTGGGGTTTTGTTGGTTGGTTTGTTTTTATTGTGTCCATGTGACCTGGCAAAAAATGGTTTTGGTTTGTTTTCAGAGTCTCTTTCAAAAATAAGACACGATGGGCCTAGCACACAGGGCAATTGCTTTGAGAGCCGAAGTCCGGATGTATATCCTGGTTTTAGTCTTTACTAGGTGGCTGATTTTGAGTAACTAACTGAATTCTCTGAGCTACGGTTTCTTCACTGATGAAGAAATTAAGATTATAATATCTTTTTATCGGGTTGTGAGATTTAAATAAGACGAGGCTCTTTCCCTCCCCTGCCGATGTCTGGCCAACTACCACTCATTTTTCACGGCGTGGCTCTGGGAGGCCTCTTGGAGGCCTTCCCAGACTCCCCAGTGATGGGGTAGGTTCTCAGGTCCGTCCTGGCACCTCCCGCCCTGGGTCACTCTGAGCCTCTGTTGTGGTCTGTCTCCCCCACTGGACAGCAGGCTCCTTTGGAACAGGGTCTACGTCTTAGTTCCCAGCTTGTGATACTTTTTACTTTTGTCCCTCGAGTTAATTTTGTGCCTTCGTGAAATTGTACTTTGTCCCGGAGGGGTGAAGCAAAACACTGCAGAAACACTTTGTGCAGGTTTGTCTCCAAATAAAATGTGAACCTGGTGGTTGGTGGATGTTTTGGCAGCTCCTGAGGTAGCTCAAACCCTCCAGGATGACCTCTCTGTAACGGTGTTGGAGGAAGAAGAGAAAGAAAAGGAGAGACAAGAAGTAGGAGGGAGAGATGAAGAGAAAAGAGCAACACGGGGAGCAATAAAGACCCAGCTCTGGGGCCTAGGATCAGTGGCCACGTGGGGCTGCAGTCAGGGCTCGCTGCCAGACACAGCAGAGCCCAGCAGAGGACTTAAGGTTTGTGTGCAAAACACCTAGAGCGTTGCCTTGGTTCTCAAAGGGACAAATCACAGCCTGTTCCAGGAATACTCCCCTACCCTGTCTTTGAGAGTAGGCATTTATGTTTCGAGCAATGAAAGCAAAGGGTTCTAGTCCTTCGCCTGATCATATTTTCCAAACCCCAAGTTTAGAATTCATGTCCCAGTAACAGTGCTATGGGGGCGACAGTAGGAATACATGAAAATGACCATCCCACAAAAAATCCAAGATATCTGCTGGCCACCTCCATAGGTAAGAAGGAGGGGCATAGGGGAGAGAAAAACTGAATGTGGGAAAACTCCAGGAGCTTTAGTCCCTCTTTTGTTTTTTCTCCTTCTTCTTCCCTTTCTGGTGTTCTCCCTGGTTCACTATGTCTTTAGGGAGAACCTGTGCTGGTTGGCACAGCCCACTGCCTGTGCACGGGAGGTGCTCAATGAGCACCCAGTTCTTTTCCTGAAGGATAGGGTTGTGGCTTCACAGAGGAAACACCATCTAGAAGTCTGAAGGCAAGATTGGCTCAGTAGAAGCAAGGGCTCTGATACAAATTCTGGACGTCAAACCATCCACTGAAATAAATATCTTAGTTGTCTTTTAAAAAGGTGATCCTTAATCTCTGGAGAGAATAAAAGAGGCGAGGAGAGTTTTCTGCAAGCCCTGGGCGTGTGCACACACACCCACACCCACATCCCAAGGGTTTTGGAGCTCTTCCAATAAATAGATGTCACAAGAATGATACTAATACCTAACAGCGCATTCTATGCGCTGACCCACTCTTCCAACTGCTTTACATGTAAGAGTTTATTTCATGCTCACAGCTAACCTATGGAGTAAATACTCTCTAGTAAAGCCCGTTTTATAGATGAGGGTACAAGCCCAGAGAGGTTAAGTAACTTCCCCAAGGTCACAGCTAGTACTGAATTCAGGTAATCTAGCTTCAAGGGCCTAGCACTAAACCATTATGCTGCCCTTCCTCTCAAAGATACATCAGAGACGAAATTCAGTGACAGCCTGAGCCAGCACACAGGTTGTGCAAATACAGACAACGCCTAGTGGATGTTAGTATGTAAATTGAGAATTCTCTTACTGAAATCATTACAAAGTCAAAAGCAGTCTTTGTCAGTGCCTAGTAGGAGCTGGGAGGAAACTCTTTATCTCTTGCAGGTGTTTGGTGTTGACTGTTCCATGAGTAGAGGAAACCCTGTCCATTATCTACTTGGATAGATAAGCAGAGAGATGGCCATTATTCCCATTTCACAGATTAGTGAAGTGGGCTCAAGGATGTTAAGTAACTTATACAAGGTCTCACGGCTAGACAAGGGCAGAATTCAAACCCAACCCAGTACCCAGAGCCCTTGCTCCTAACGGAAGCTGCAAGTCAGAGATTAGGTGGCTTAAGAAAGGGGCAGAGCAGGACTTCAAAGTCAAGGACTCTCCTAATTTTATAATGTCCTTCTAAGTGATGAGAAGGTGCTATAGCAGGATCCATGTAAAAGATAAAACCTGGAAACACCAGATATGCAAGCAAGAGAAGAGAATGAAGAAAGGGACTCCACGGAAGGCTTGAGTGATGGGAACATAAGAGAAAAGCATCTGCGCGCCAGGAATAGACAATCTCCTCATGGAAAACTGCCACCTGCTGGATGGGCTGGTCAAGTAGTCAAGATGGACAGGCAGCAAATGGCCCCAGTGACTCTCAAGCAGGGCCTCTCAAGTTCTGAGAAGGCGTCTATCCCACTGCTGCATTTCAGGGTTTTCCGGGCCAGTGGCCAGAGGTAAGGAATGGGGTGGTAATTTCTGTGAAAGCCATAAATCTGGCCCCCTAAATTTGGCCAGGTCCATTTGAGCTGCACAGGAGCTATGGTAATAGCAACTCCTTCAGAACAGGGACCTACCTGGTACTGCTTTTTAGTTCCACACTCTTCTCAGTAGCAGCATATGGGTAAAGGGACTGGCATAATGCCTGGTACATCTGTGATCAATGAATTACACTCATTTACTATCACTGAATGATCGAATCAAAGACTGGGAGGAAAGCACAAATTTTGCCTCAGACACAAAAATTCTAAGTGTTAAACAAGATAAAAAGTTAACGACAAAGAGGCAGATTCCTTATATGAATTGAAGCCAATATCCCACGACACACACATGTATAAATCGGGGCCTGCAACATGTCATGGCTTTTGCCATGTGTCACATGACTTGGCACCAGTTAAGCTGGTCAAAAATAGTGTCCGGGATTATTCAGGGAACATTTTAAGGGTCATAAATTCAGACTTAATCCTGGGAATAGCTTATTGGTGATGGCTTCCAAATGAGCACATAAAAAGTCTGTGAAGAGATTTCATGGAAATCCTCCAACCACAGCAGAAAATGCAGATTTATAGGATATATTTTGTACTCCAACTACCCAAAGAGCTTTCTATTAGCAAGTTATTGCCAGATGGCTGCTAATGCAGGAGCTGTTATCTATGACAGCAGCAGCTCGTAGAGCCTTAGCAAGAACAACTGTTTACTCCATCAGTATAGCCAAGTAAATTCTCATTAACATATTCTTGTTGATGGCCAGCATTAGAGGGTTTGGCTCCCTTTAAGGTGTTTGAATTTGTCTTAAGAAGTAAAAAGCTTGGGCCAGGAATAAACTGCTATGCTTTTTTTTTTTTTTTAATTTTCATCTATTTGCTACCCTAGTCACACCATCTATTACCCTTTGTTTTCCTTGTTTCACATAGTCCTGAACCCTGCCTTCTAATCACCTTAATTTTGCTTAAAGATAAAACCAAGGTTTGGGTTAAGACTGAATAAAACTACAAACCAGAAAAAATAAAAAAAAATTAAAAAAAAAAAGATATACCAAGGTTTGTGAGATTGATGTTTCCAGAAAGAATGGCAAATATCTTTTATCTCACACACAGACTCACTAATTGCTAGTGGCTAGCCAGAGCCTTCCCGAGGAATTTCAGTTTCTCCAGACTCAGGAGGACAGAATTCTATGATTGATTAGCAATGTCTGTAAGGGAGAGAGTAGGGGTGACACACATGCCATCTTTGTACCATCACTGCAGGCCATTTATCTCATAGTGTCATGAGATACTTATTTTTATTGCCTACAGTGTCTAGTAGGCTCACTATATACATCTGTTGATTGACTATTTCTCTGAAAGGGCTGATTTATCTTTAGATAGTAGAATCATGCTAACTTCATTCTTTCCTCCAGTCTTTCCTATATTCTCTAAGCTTTTCGTGAGCATATTACATTTTCATATTTTATCAGAAAATAACTCATTTTAAAAATTTAAATAGAATAGCATATATTAGAAGGGTAAATTCCACCTGAAAAAAAGAGAGGTCACAAGAACACTCAAGATGGATTTTAAGGCATTTTGTTATACTTCTCTATAAATCTGTATGCAATTGTGAGGATAATGCAGAGTGGAAAGTGTTCTGCTTTTTAAATTAAATTGTAATCATTTACCAGAGCCTAAAAATTTTTGTAAACACAACTTTGTTGTTAACCCTTAACTCTTTTCCTATTGTTGGATATGCAGTAGATTTTAAGTTTTTTTGCCATCAGAAATAACGTAATGGACATTATGTAGTCCCTCTGAAAGTAATAATGGCCAGGGCAAAGCGGTCAAAAAGAATTATTTGAGTTTCCTTCCTTGATTTAGTTTCTTAGTGTAGATTATATTGAGACTCCGAATATCCAGCTGCAAAAGAGCCAAGTCAGCTCCCCCAAAGCTGATCCAAAGTCTACTGGATTCATGTCAATAAAGGCTGTATTTAACTGTGTTTGCTATATGTCTGTGTAGTTAACAGGAAAAACAATTTTCTAGTATAAACACTGTTAACCACAAGCTAAGATGCTTACAATAATATCCAAATTGCAATTATCACATGGAGAGGGTCAATTTACCTTTTCATTAGTTATTAAATGTTTATTGTTAAAACATGAATTAAAAGCTTGCCAAATGTTACTAGGGCCAGACATGAAGAGACTGGACTAATTAAATGATGAGTGATACATGTAATTCTGATCATATCAACGCCTCACTCTTTTCATTGTAACTATTTCCACATACCATGAGTTCACAGCCTGCTTTCTGTACAAACTCCCTTAGTCTTGATTGGGTGGTGGCTACATGGGTTTATCTATCTGTAAAAGTTCATCAAGCTGTACCTTAAGGATTTGTGCATTGTACTAATGTAAAAAAAAAACCTTAAAAACAGGGAAGCTGAGGGGCGCCTGAGTGGCTCAGTGGTTAAGCCTCTGCCTTCGGCTCAGGTCATGATCTCAGGTTCCTGGGATCGAGCCCCACATGGGGCTCTCTGTTCGGCGGGGAGCCTGCTTCCCCTTCTCTCTCTGCCTGCTTGTGATCTCTTTCCTCTCTGTCAAATAAATAAATAAAATCTTTAAAAAAAAACCAACCAAACAAAAAACAGGGAAGCCCTACGTTAATGTAAAAAAAAAAAAAAGAGCAATAATTATAATTATAAAGATACTTGTTCATCTTGTAGGCATAACAATATTACAGCCGCCACAGTTTAAAGCATCTGGCCCATCATTAGACTGTAAG
>CM053603.1:129226765-129241119 GCA_028646535.1 Procyon lotor | reverse complement strand
ATCCTATAGTATCTGGTGTCCTTACATCATCCTGTTTATGGCTGCTAGGAATTTTGTCTTGATGTCCAGTTATTTAAAGAGGAGTAGGAAAACAACACTGACATTTTCAATTCATGGTGTGTGACTGCTGGTATTTACAGTTCATCGTTTTCTTTCTCTGTTTTCCTAGAAACACATCTTTCTGACCCACTGACTTGGAAGACTTTTTCTTCTCCAGGACATTACATTCATCACAGCGCCATGCCCTCTGCTCATCACCTCAATGCTCCTCCCCAACTAGCTCCTCTGAGGTTGGGAACTGACTCCTGCTTTCCATGGCTCAATCCAGAGACTTCTATGGGAACTGTAACACGTCCTCTTTTTAAAGACAGCTTCAGTGGCCAGGCCTCAGTGTACAGGGGGCTTGCCCATCTGTTCTGGTTATTCAGCAGAGGCTCTGCTATGTTTTAACATTCTGATTTCCAGTAATGGTCTTTAGAATCACAGTAAGTAGTTTATTTGCCAATGGATAAACAAAATATTACTTTAGTGATTAACATACAAGATGGATATTAAAATCCTAATTCTGCTGCGGCTCCAAAGAGGAGTCAGAGGATGTGGGTCAGACTCTGGTCCTCCACGAATCCATCATTAGAATAATTCTGAAGGATATAGAGAAGATCCCATATCAGCCAATAAAACTACTAGTGGTTGATTAACTTGTACATTGATAATAAGCTAAATGAGAAATCTGGATTCAGCAGGGCAAGGACCTACTAATCTTCTCATCTCTAGGGGTAATTACTCTTATTCTTCTTACTATTATCTAAAGTGAGGCACTCACAGTTCATGGGTCAAGTTTTTCCTTACTGGAGTGAGTGTTCTGATTTGTGCATCAGTCCTTTGCACATATGACTTACCATGGTGATTTTACAGACCTGGGATGCTGGCAATCAGAGTGCTTGCAGACAGAACTGCTGAGGGAGAGCGGAAGTATGCTTGGGTGCTCGAGTATGCTTGGGTGCTCGCCAAGGCTGTCTTTCAGAAGCAGGCAGTTGGGCCACAGGGTCCCCTCCAGCCTGCCATGTTAGAGTGGACTTGGATCCACCCACTGAGATTCAAAGGCATATGCTCTCATGCCTGGATTGTCAAACTTTCCTAGCCTCTGTCCAGTCACTCTCACTGAACTGTAGTAAAATTCTCGGTGGGAGGGGAATGGGTAAAGGGGAATGAGCAAGCTCACGCAGCCCCCTCCCAACAGAATCTAGAAAAGGGATAGCCTTATAACTGTTAGTTGAAGCATTCCCTCAAGCTGCTGCCACGCCCCCATTCCTCACCCATACAGATGCTAATATATGCTCTACAACAGACCTGTGCCACACTCCCCCAAATCTCCTCTCTCAAGCATAGACTGCAAAGGAGCCTAGGAATGAGGTCAGGTGGATGGAGCAGAACGTGGGGGGAGGCTGCCAGAAGGCACACATTGGTGATAAGAGTATTAAGGCAAAGAGAAAGTAAGAAAGAGAGGAAGCAATCAAAAAAGCAAGTAATAGTACCAAGTAAATAAGAGACCATGGAAAATATTTGAAATTTAACACTTTCCTTAATGAGATTTGTTAATAGTTTCTCGAATCTAACCAAACAGGATTTACAGACTAGCATTAATAATGATGACCACCTTCTCCCAAGCTTGGGACCCTTCTGTTTCTGGAGGTCTACTATTGCAAAGCCTTGGCTCCTTCCAAGGGTGGGTGAAAACCACCCACCAGGGATCTACTTCTTTTGTAATGTACCACGTGTTACTCAGGCCAGACATCATGAGACTGGATTGAGTAAAATACAATTCCTGGGGCACCTGGGTGGTTCAGTCAGTTAAGTGTCCAACTCTTGGTTTCAGTTTGGGTCATGGTCTCGTGGTGGTGGGATTGAGTCCCACTGTCAGGCTCTGCGTTCAGCGTGGGGTCTGCTTTAGATTCTCTCTCCCTCTCCCTTCTGCTTACTCTCCTTGCCCTTTCAAAAAAATAAAATCTTTAAAAAAAGGATAATTCTTAATAATCTGGAGCCATGAAATGTAACCAGGATCATACCTACTCCTCCTTACTCCTCAGGTATCCTGAGTTTGTAGCCTACTTTCTGCACCAACTCTCTCAGTTTTCATGCCTCAGCACCTCTTGATTTTGTCTGGGAATTTGGTGGGAGAACTCTGCTCTTCTACACAAAGCAGGAAATTGTTGCTGGGAGAGCTTCCTATGAGAACAAAACTTTTCCCTGCAACGCTGGTGGGGGTTGGAGTGTAGTGCAGGCTGCCTAGAATAGATCCTGGGCCTTGGGTGACAAAGCCTTTGGCCTTCGGCCTTCAGCCTTTAGCCTTCAGCCTCCTGGTGCAGGAACCAACAGCCTCCTCATACCTCACGTTTGCATTCCAGTTCAATGAATGATTTCACACTCTAGCTGGCAATTCCTAAGCCTGCCGTAAAACCAACCAGGGATTCATTCACCTCATCCATCACTGGACTGCAGCTGCCTTTTGAGGGCCACAGCAGAGACAGAAGGGTGTTCCCTAGCCAGGGCTAAATCTGCCAGCGAAGAGCCATCCTCCCTCAAATTCAAACCCTGGGGAAAAAAAAAAAAGCACGAGAAGCAGATTTGGAGTTCAAGATGGGCCCAAACACTGAGGGAGTTGGATTCAGATGTTTCTTCAGAACTAACTAGCTGTGTGACCCTGGGCACGTTATTTAATCTCCTAAATCTGTTTCCTCCTCTGTAAAATGGGGATTAAAAAAACTGATCTCATAAGGCTGGGGAAGATTTAAAAGAAATGACACACGCAGTTCAATGGCTCCATGTAAGAAGTGCCCCAAATGTGAACTCCTTCTGTGGGATAGTGGTCAAGAAGCTGGGGTATGATGCCAAACTGTCTGGGTTCGGATCCCTATCCCTACCATTTAATAGCCTAGGGCACTGGATAAATCACATAACCTCTGACTCAGTTTCTCCATCATTAAAATGGGGTTTCATTACAACACAAAGTAGATATCCAGTAAATATTAGCTTTTTAAAAATTCCATTGTGAGCTTGTGTTTCCAGTGCAACCAATAACATAATAATGAATTAACTGAGAGTTTATGTATGAATTAAGTGAGAGTGTATTTTATTTTTAACTCATGAAGACCTTGCATGGTTTTATGATTTTTTTCTGGGCACAGTCAAGCTGTGATACAAAGGGTGGGGCTAAACTGTAACATGAAGAAAAAATTCAAAGAGGGGGAAAAACCACCCACCAGGGAGCTATTTCTTTTGTAACGTACATTCCATTTCTTCTCCCTCATGCTTTTTAATTCCTTCCACATTTCCTGCCATAATTATCAAATGTTTGGTTTCTGACCTCACTCTTCTGGAGACTAGAGCCCAGGGAATTTGGAATTGTTTATTTTCTGTCCATAAACCTTTGAGTTAATGGAGGGGCTTGTGAGTGAAGGGTTTGTTGGTTTGTTTGTAGTGTCTCAGGAAGGTCACTGGAGTTGAAAGGAAAACATTACCAAAAAAGCGCTGAAATACTTTGACTGGAACCGTGGAGCCCCCAAAGAGCAGAGCAACGGATCTCTTACACTTGCGTAACGCTGGATTAAGGGAAAATTGAGCTTTTAAAAGGCTGTTATATGGCTCTGATATTAACACAAAATCCAAGGGCACTTTACAAAGAAAAAAAATGCTGGAAATCATAATCTTACTTTACAAAAAAAGAAAAAAGCATTCCGCCCTAAAAGGAAGAATCTCTTCCCTCTCCTTTCCCCCTGAGGAGTCAGCCTTGGAAGGAAAAAGCCCCCAACTATTCTTAATTTCCTCTTAAGTAAAAAAAAGAACTCAAAGGCGCCTTTTTGAACTCAGCGGCTGCTCTCGTCGCCGCCTCTGTCCCAATCCGCCCAGCTCGTCTTCTTTCCCCCTCCTCACTCTCCCTCCATATTAGCCGCGGTGGGGCTCCCGCTATGGCCCAAACTACTTTTCCTGATTTGGAGGTTTGAGTTTCGTTAAGGAGCATTTCTGCGCGGAGCGCCCCCTCACCCCACGCATGGAAACTCCCAGCCCCACCCCGGGGAACACCCCCAGGACGCACTCCCCGCGCGTCCGGCGCGCACACCCAAGTGGCCCCGGAGCCCGAGTTCGGACCTCCTCGGCCGCTCACCTACCTCGGCGTGGACCCAGGCGACCGCCACCAGCGCGAGCGCGAGCCAGCGTGTCCACATCTGCGGAAGAGAGAAGAGCGAGACTGAAGGAGCCGGGCCCCGCGCCCACCCCGGAAACTTCGCGGGGTCCCGCCGACTCGCCCCCTCCGCCCGGTCCCCCTCGGCCTCCCGAAGAGGTCGGGCCACCGCGGCCCGCGCCGCGCGCCCAGCTCTCACCATGGTCCCGTCCCGGTCTCCTGAGGGCGCGGGGCAGGGCGGCCGCAGCGAGCTCTGAGGGAAGGTGGGAGCTCCGCCGCTCGGCAGCCTCCAAGGAAATCCGACCTGCGCTCAACGCCCCTTAAGACCCCTCCTTTCCCGACTGCCTGCCCCCCGGCTCCTCCCCATTCTCCTCCCCTTCTGCAGCAGCGGCCCCCGCGGCTCCCGGCTCCGCTCGGTCCTCCCCGCCCCTCGCTCTGGGAGCCCGCGTGCGTCCTGGCGCCGACCGAACCACTCACTCTTCAGGCCCGCAGGACGCGGAGGCTGAGGCAGAGAGGGGGCGTCCAGGGGGCGCGGCAACAAAGGCGGAGAGCGGTGGGGGGCCGAAACCCCAGCCCGGGGAGGGCCAGCTGGCTTGCGGCGGCTCTGGCGGGCGGTGGGCGCGGGCTGCGGCTTGGCCAGGTGGGCGGTGCTGCCGGGGGTTCCCGGCCGGGTCTGGGGCGGGAACGTGCAGGGAAAGGGCGCCCTGCGGCCTGGGGAGCAGGAGCCGCCCCCCCACGACTGAGGGAGAGAGGGCCAGAGGTGCAGAGGGACCCTCACGGCCCAGGGACCAGGGCGTCACGGCGAACAGAGTGCGAGGAAGTGGGCGCAGGGCCCAGGAGACCAGCCAGCATGGGGAAGGCTGCTTTGGGTTCAACCGTGAATTTCCTTGGGGAAATTGGGGCGGTGGGAGCCGCCCCCCTGTGCTAAGATCTTGACTCCAACATTTGCCAGCAACCTCATCCCGTCCTTCCCTCTGGTCCAGGAGCGGTGTCCTCCTCCTTTCTTCCGCCCCCCCTCCATCACCAGTGAGCCCCCCCGCCCGTCAGCCCAGGACCCCTCCCTATTCTTGCTTCCCGTCTCCATCAAGTTCTTCCCAGGGGCCTTCAAACGTACGCTGCCTCTTTGAAGGTGTTAACTTCCCAAACTCCTAGCTGTGGCTTCTTTCCTACCTTGTGTCTGGTGTCCCCGGTGCTAAGAACAAATCCACTTGACACCTCAGATTTAACATGCCCAAGGCTGAGCGCCACTTCACACCAGCTCCCAGGCCGGCTCATCTACTTCTTTCGGAGGCGCGCCAGCAAAACGTTTCCCCACTTCCTAGACCCTGGTTTCATCGTGTTTTGGCAGTTTTCCCTTTGAGATCTCACGTGCTTCTCTTCACTGTCATTCACATTGCCACTTCTTCCCTAGGCCAGACCTTCATCCTCCCTCATTCCGGAATTCTGGAAACCACCTCTGGTTGCTTTCCAGCCCCAGACTCTCCACCCCTAGTCTCCACTGCAACCCGTTGCTCTATTTTCACTACTTGATTTCAACTGTCCTCCTCACGCTCTTCCCCTCCTCAGGAACTTTCAGCACTCTTCTTCCACATCGCATCCAGACTCTCCCCCTTTCCTGAAAGTCTCCCCTTACTGCAGGCCAACCTATTTATCTAACCATACTTCAATTACTTAATATACACCCTTTGCTCAAATCAGGCCAGTATTGTCTTTGTCCTCTGAACTTTTCATATTCATCGGTTTGTTGAGTGCCTACTGTTGTGGTTCTAGGGGGTTTCAGATAGCACCCATATTCCCCCGCACAGGTTCGCAATCCATTGAAATAGCTGTTGGAGTCAGACTGACGGAAAGGAAAATCTCAGCTTTATCCCCGGCGGGCACTGGAAGGGTGGCCAAGGCTTGGATCTGGGAGAGCAATGGATCTGCATGTACTTCACCCCAGAATTAAATAAGACATGTTAAATGGATCTCGTGGTACCTGGCAGTCCCAATTTGCTTTGTAACATTGGGAGGCTAGAACCGCCCCCCACTCCCCCATGACTGATAGAGGGCTGGAGATGGAGAGGGACCCCTTTTGTGAAAATCTGCTTTTGTAAAGTTGACTGCAGTTTTACAGTTTCTGGAAAAGCAGAAAACACATGATTTCTAGGGCAGGCGAGCTCCCCAAACCTGAGGGTCAGAGCGACACATATTTAGTTCCTCTTTCAAGCTCACCAGACAACTCATTTCTGCTTTCTTGATATGGAAAAAAGAGTGGTAGGGAATAGATGTCCTCCCCGCCCTCTGTCCCAGTCTCTGTGCTAGGACTGAAGGCAAATGAGATGTGTAAGGTTTTGCTCCTGCCCTCTAATAACTCAAAATACTTTTTATCCCTCGCACATCAACTGCACCCCCTCAGAATCTGGCATGATCTTCTTTCCTCTCTTCCTCCTTGTGTTTGTTCAAAATCAAAGTCTGTCTTTCTCTCCCCAGGACCCAAGTGAAGTTTTTTTTGCTTCTCTAGGACCATTTCTGACAATAACTTACAATAGTGGACATGAGGTTTAAAGTCTAACAAACTTGGCTTTCAATGCAGTCACTACTACTTACTAGCTGTGTGACCTTCATCAAATTACTTAAACTCTCTGAACCTGGGTTTCTGGATTTGACAGGTACCAATGATAGTATCTTGAAGAGGATTGTGAAATGTAAATGTGGTAGGTTATAGAAAGTGCCTGGTGAGTAACAGACCTCTATAAATGGTAGGCATTATTTCATTGACTCTGCTTTGCGTCTGAGTTAGTTAGTACTGTGTACTAGGTACTATGAGCCAGCCATTCAACATGTCTTATTTTATTTAACTATCACAACAAACTGAAAACCATTTTTTTTATTGCTTGCATTTTCCAAATAAGGCAACCGAAGCTCAGAAAAATTTGGATACTTTTCCAAGGTTAACAGCTGGTTATACAGCCTTACAACTATACTGTTATACAATGTTTAACACTTGTTCACATAGTTGTTGCTCTTGATTCTCCAGCTAGATTTTAAGATGCTTAGGGCATAAAAAGGTTTTTTGTTTGTTTGTTTGTTTGTTTGTTTATCTTTAGTCTCTCTACATTTGAGGCACAATCAATGGATTTGATTTCATCAAAATTACAGATTCCTGTTCAATCAAGGACACCATAAAAAATGATAAATTAGAAGGAGTTATTCAATATCTAAAACTGACATGGAACTCATAAGTACAATATAAATATAACTCCTGCAAATCAGTAAGAAAAAGACTGGAAACCCAAGAGAAAAATTGACAGAGGGTATGAACAGGCAGTTCCCAAGAAAAGGAATCCTAAATGACCAACAGGTAGAGAAAAGATGCTCAAAACCACTGGTATTATTTAAACTGCCAATGAACCTATGAAGTCAGTATTATTTTATTACCTTCATTTTACAGGTAAGGAAATTGAGACACAGAGATTTTACGTAATTTGTCCAAGGTTATACATTAAGTGGTAAATATTACTTTATAATCATCACAGAGGCAAAAAACTAGACAGTTGGACAATGCTAAATGTTTGTGAATGGGGCAGTCTTTCTGGTATATTGTTGATTAAGAGCATGGATTTAGAAGCCAAATTGCCTTGGTAGTGAATCTTGGCTTACCTACTTATTATGTAACCTTGGGCAAGCTATGTACCCTCTCTGCATCTCAGTTTCTTCACTTGTGCAGTGGGGATAATAATAGTACCGATTACATAGGGTAGGGTTATTGTACAAATTAAACGTGTAAATATATGTTAAGTACTTTTAATAGTGCCTCATACATAAGCTTATAATTATTGTTTTCTACTAAAGGAGTGATTCAATAGGAGATCCTTGCAGGTACTGATGATAATTCTGTGTTACAGAATGGTTAGTATAACTCCCTACAACAAACAAAAAGCAAAACAAACAATAACCACAAAACAAACTGCATGAAGGAGTTGACCGTTATAACAGTGAGGAATTTTTTTGGTTGCAGGTAATAGAGAAGCTGACTTATTGGAATAAGCTGACTTATTCCAATAAATGGAATTTATTGGCCATATAGCTAAAAAATCCAGAGGGTAGTTTTTCCTTCAGAAAAGACTTCATCCAGGAGCTCAAATAAGGTCACCAAGGATCCAATTTCTTGCCATCTCTCACCTTAAAGCAATCTTATTTCATCCCTGGGTTTCACACAGTGGCTCTTGGGAGTTCCAATCTATTCTCTGAGTGTGGGAAACTGGTTGTAGTGCTGGCCTCAAGTCCTTGGACCACACCATCTGGGTGAAGGAGAGAGCCTCTTTTGGGAGCTGCTACAAAAGTCTTAAGATTTGCATTCTCATGCTGATCACTGTGACTGGGGGGCTGGGCTGGGCTTGATAGGCTTAAGCCAATAAGGATGACCCAAAGGAAAATCAGGCTAATGTCAGGAAAAGAAGGGACTGAATGCTGGGACTAGCCAAACAATGTCTACTGCAGCAACAAATCACGGGCCTACACTATGAAACCAGTAGGCTCTTAAGTGATGTGTAGGTTCCCCAGAGGACATGAGAAAAGATTATTAGAACTTCTAATTTTACTTATTTCCAATCCAAAAATAGAAACTGACTTTGCAAATAAGTAGATAGACTCCAGCGCCCATATTTAATCCATATGTCAGACAGTCATGAGTTCTACTCCATTGCCAAGTACCATGAGGAGAGTGGGCGTTTTCCCACACAAAGGGACTGACAGCAGCTAGCTCTTTTTAACATATTGTAATATACTGCAGTGTGCCCACTTAAATGGATTTACATATTATACTATTTAGTTTTAATTAAACTAGATTAAAAACATTTTAGCTTTGAGGGGCGCCTGGGTGGCTCAGTCGTTAAGCGGCTGCCTTCGGCTCAGGTCATGATCCCAGGGTCCTGGGATCGAGCCCCACATCGGGCTCCCTGCTCGGCAGGAAGCCTGCTTCTACCGCTACCATTCCCTCTGCTTGTGTTCCCTCTCTCGCTGTGTTTCTCACTGTCAAATAAATAAAATCTTTAAAAAAAAAAAACAAAACATTTTAGCTTTGAAACCATAAAAAAAGGGTAAAGCTTTTTCCTAGTAATAAGAAAAGGGCAGAGCTAACATGTTTGCTACTTCTGGGAAGAGCCGTCTTTCACATAAACAAGGTAAAAGCAATAACTTGATCACATGTGAGAATAAGTCAAAAACCTCAGAAGTAACAATAAGACTATTTGAAATGTTGGTTCACGTTCATTGTTACTAGTAATACCTTCATCCTAAGTACACTTTGAGATATTAGTTAGAAATACTTAGGATTGACAAGAACTTTAGAAACTATCCAGAATATAAAGATAAATACCTACTTTTTTTTCTTGGTGATGTCTGAAGATATGAATACTCAGTTCAATCCTTCAGAAAATTTCTCTCAATTTTTCACAAATAAGTAAACAAACCATTGGAACTCTTCATTGGAAGATTTTTGAACAGACTAAAAATTTTTCTTGAAGTTTTTAAAACATGCATATATGAGAGTTTTTATGGATGCCACATCTTTATTATTTTAGACAACAAAATCACCTAATGATGAAACATTTCCAAATATCCAATTTGAGATTATTTTCTCCATAGCACAAGTTTATTTTTAAAGGCAATTACATTGTCACTCATTATTAGCATCACAAATTTTCCTTTAAGTGGTAGATTGTATGTGGATTTTTAAAAAAATCTTATGGGTAGCATTCTACTTATCACACAAAAAGACAACAAATTTGGAAGAGCTGTTTAATGTCAAAGATTTGTCTTCAAGTTCAACAACATTTACAGCCTGTGTCCCAAGGTAACCTGTGAGCCTCAGTGTAGTAAAAAATATTTTCATATCCCATATCATTTCACTTCCCATATAATTTTTTCCACATGTGATTTTTTGAAGATTTATTTATTTATTTGAGAGAGAGGAAGAGCATGCCTGCAAGTCGGGGGAGGGGAAGAGGGAGAGAACCTCAAGCAGACTTCCATTTGAGCACGGACCCCACATGGGGCTTGATCCCACAACCTAAAGATCATTACCCTTAGATCATGAACCTGAGCCAAAATCAAGACTTAGATGCTTAACTGACTGGGCCACCCATGTGCCCCTCACTTCCCTTGTGCTTTTTAAGTATTAACAAATATTCACTATATGTTAGTTTATGTATTTTTTTATTTTAATTTTTTTAATTTATTTTTTTATTAACATAAAATGTATTCTTTGCCCCAGGGTACATGTCTGTGAGTCATCAGGCTTACACATTTCACAGCACTTACCATAGCACATACCCTCCTCAATGTCCATAACTCAGCCACCCTATCCCTACCACCCCCAACCCCCAGCTACCCTCAGTTTGTTTCGTGACTTTAGGAGTCTCTTATGGTTTGTCTCCTTCTGGATCCCATCTTGTTTCATTTCTCTCCCCCACCCCCCCACGACCCCTCGCCCTGCCTCTCAAATTCTTAATATCAGAGAGATCATATGATAATTGTCTTTCTCTGAAGCTAAGCTTATTTTGTTTAGCATAATACTCTCTGGTTCCATCCAGGTCGTTGCAAATGGCAAGATTTCATTTCTCTTGATGGCTACATAGTATTACATTGTATATGCTATATGTTAATTTATAAAATTAACCTCATCATTGTCTTCCTGTATGATGCTCTGCAGCTCTGGGCCAGGTGTCCTTGCAACAGTAGCTCAGTTGTAAATGGTGCAGCAAAACATTCCAGGTGTGAGCATAGCAGTGGAACTTACCCTGAGCTGCTCCATTCAAAGAAGCCATTCCTCTGTAGTTTCACTTACATGGTTCTTGTAGAAAATACTGCTTTCACTAAAGTAGTCATTTATTATTTAGAATGTATCTTTCCTAGTTGAGGTTTTAGTTGCTCACAAAAAAAGTCAGTTCGTGGTTTATTTCATTATTGAAACAGAATGGATGATGAGAAACATTTTAAACGTCTATGTTTTCACTTACTATAGGGCAAATCTCCATGAATTTGCTCAAATAATTGTTTTCCCTGCTCATCTTCATATATATAGATATATGAAGATTACATATATACATATATATAGTTTATTGAATTTTTTACTAATTCCAATTCTAATTCCAATGGCGCACTTGAGCTTGTTACCATATTGGTTTCCCTGCACTATTTCTACTATTCCTGGTAAGAACAGGAAAACAATTGTTTCCCCTAAAGGCATGGCTTCTGCCATTAAGTCAGAAACTTAAAAGAAAGTATTAGACATTTAATATAAATTTTGACAAAATTTCTATGTGTATTTGGAGTGTATTGGTCTGCTAGGACTTCCATAAAAGAATATCAAAGACTGGGGGCACCTGGGTGGCTCAGTGGGTTAAAGCCTCTGCCTTTGGCTCATGTCAGGATCTCAGGGTCCTGGGATCTAGCCCCACATCTAGCTCTCTGCTCAGTGGGGAGCCTGCTTCCCCCCCCCTCTCTCTGCCTGCCTCTCTGTCTCATTGTGATTTCAATCTCTCTCTGTCAAATAAATAAATAAAATCTTTAAAAAAAAAAAAAAGAATATCAAAGACCGGTTGGCTACACAACAGCAATTTATTTTTCACACAGTTCTGGAGGTTGGAAGTCCAAGATCAAGGCGCTGGCCAGTTTGGTTTCGGGTAAGCTCCCTTTCCTTAGTTTGCAGAAGTCTACCTCCTGACTGTGTCCTCACCTGACCTTTTCTCTGTGTGCATGCATCTCTGGTAGTTCCTACTCTTCTCATAGGGACACCAGTCCTGTGGGATTAGGACTCTACCTTTCCGATCTCATTTAACCTTAATTGCCTTCTTTTAAGGGCCTGTTTTCAAATACAGCCACATTGGGAATTAGGACTTTGACATATAAATTTTGAGGAAATGCAATTCAATCCATCACACTGAGTTAATTTTTTTTTTTTACCTCTGATAGTTGTAAAACCAAATATCGAAATAAACTGGATTTAAACCTTCAATTCTCTCTGTCACAAAATGTTAAGCAAATGTTTCCAGATGAAATAAAAACAGCACTCTCACTAAATCTATTATTTTTTCCAGTGAGAGCAAAAAAGGTTTTTTGATCACTAATAAGCAAAATGAAGTGCTTTTAAAATGCTGATTATCTTATCTTTAACTCATTTTGTTATTTTATATTTTGTGTATGTTTTATGGTATGGATACTATATTTGCTCATTGTTATTGGTGGAGGTATGTGACCATCAAGTTTGAATACCATTGCCACAGAAAACCAAATCTCAGACCTAGGCCAAAAGAACAATTCTAGAATTGAATACGATATTTGTTACTTTTAATCACATTTATTGTGAAAATCAAATTCACTGTGACATTTTGTTTAATCATTGAGAACATCTGTGACAAGATGCTTTCATCAGCAACTTAGGGAAATAAAGGATTTATCAAATATTTACATTTATTGACATATACAGAGCAATGTATAATTTAAATGTATGCCTATTCTGCTCTGTCTAAAGGTGCTCGATCCACACAATCTCCTTCCAGTTAATTTCTGAAAATTCCATAATTGATAGTAAAAAATTTCATATTTTATTCACAAAAGTATGATGTATGATAATCAATCTACTTGTCATGAGCTTGGCAGGCCTATTAATTTGGATAAATATGAAAATTTTATATGATGAAATCCTCATGATATTCAGCACACATATACTCCTTTTTCAGCCAGCATGTTTTCATTTCCCTTCAGATACCCTATAGTTTCCCTCTAAAATCCCATTCGTTGGGCGCCTGGGTGGCTCAGTCGTTAAGCGTCTACCTTCGGCTCAGGTCATGATCCCAGGGTCCTGGGATCGAGCCCCTCATCCGGCTCTCTGCTCTGCAGGAGGCCTGCTTCTCCCGCTACCATTCCCTCTGCTTGTGCCCTCTCACTATGTTTCTCTCTGTCAAATAAATAAAATCTTTAAAAAAATAAAATAAAATCCCATTCCTCTTACACCCTTGATCTTTGTGTTCTCCTCCACTCTAGAGGTAAAGCAGTGATCTAGAGTAAGCCAATCAGTGCCTTTTATTCCCTTGGTCACAGTTCAGAAGTCAGGCCAAATCTCACACACTAAAAGAACACTTCTAGAATTGAGTACAGTATTTATTATTGTTACACATTCATTGTGACATTAGTCAAATTCATTGTGGCATTTTTGTCTAATCATTGAGAGCACCTGTGGCAAGATGCTTTCCTTACCAACTTGGGGGAATAAAGTATTTATAAAATATTTATGTGTTTATTGACCTATGGGCCAATGAGATCCAATGCCAAGATTTTTGTTCTATCCAACAAGCAAACTGCTGGCTCTTCTACTGTAGCTCTTTTACTGGCTCAAATATAAAGCAATATGAGTCTGAAGTTGCAGGAGGTCCCCTCCTGGGGCCAGAAATACTGCCAACCCTAAAGAGGCAGAACCTAGAGATGGGGCCCAATAATATCATCAGGGCCTCAAACCGAGCTATTTCTGATTGGTCTCAGACTCTTGTGCTTTGTTGTCTGCTTGTTTTTGCTCAAGTCTCTTAAGCTGTGTTTGTTTGTTTGTTTTGGGTCACAAATGGAAAAAATTCCAACTAATCATTGAGCCAATAATATAACAAATTGCTTAAAACAATAAAATAATTAGCGTGAATGACAGTCCTTTAAGTCTAATATTTATAAGAGTTATCAAACATCAAAGCTGGAAAGAGGAAATAATTTACTCAAACGCTTGCAGAATCGCAGACATTCTCTCCACTGCATGAGGCTGCTCCTCCATTCCCCAGCCTGCTGCAGACAGGAGCATGTGTATTATTTAAGACATCTTAAATGCAAGTTACTAAACTCAACTCATACTAGCCTAAGCCAAGAGGAAACTTATTGCCTGGTGAGGATACATGGGGTTAAAGGAAGAGCTGCAGGAACTAAGGTCTCAGGGACTTGAATGGGACTTATGTGGGCTAAAAATGTGCTCCCTGTCTCCTTGCCAAGATATTCACTTCCTAATCTCTGCAACCTACAAATGTTACCTTACATGCAAAAAAAGAGAATATTATATGGCACATTTTTTTAAAAAAGATTTTATTTATTGATTTGACAGAGATCACAAGTAGGCAGAAAGGCAGACAGAGACAGGAGGAAGCAGGGTCCCAAC
>CM053603.1:129205255-129226265 GCA_028646535.1 Procyon lotor | reverse complement strand
GGAGGAGGTTTTTTCCAAAGAAGGGACCCTGGGCAGACTAAAACAACAAATATCCACTGCAAGGCAGTCAGCCAGATTCCTGGGCTCTTTCCCAGCCTGGGATACCATGAGGACATGTAAGGTCGTGAACAAAAGAACAACAGACTTGTCCCTGAGATGTAGGACGTTGGATATTCCCTCCTCTAATCCAGACTTAGAAGTAAACACCTGCCTTTGGACTTTATGTGGAGACTGGAAAAGCTGCATGTTTGATCAAAAGGATGTGCCTACCCTCTATAGGTTCTAGTCAGAGTGCAACTAATCTAGACTGGAGAAGAGGGTGACCTCAGTTGTCCCATGAGGCACCATGAAGTTAACTGGCAACATCAGGTTATGGAGTGTTTGGGGGCTCTTCTGAGAAGATCCCTGGGGAGAGGGGTTTTCATGGCCAGAGCCCAAGGCTGGAGAGTTGTTCTTCATTCTCTGGCCACTTCGTGTCCCTCTTTCTCCCTTCCAGGCTCACTCTCTCTAATTCCCTCCCCCTCCTCGTTCTCTCTTCTCTTTCATCTTCCACCCTTGGGAGAAGAAGTGGCAGGCTTATGCACCAGCCATGGGCTTTGCAGAAAGCGGTTTATGCTTTTTAGTTTAGTTTTTTTTTTTTTATGCTTTGAAAAGAAAATGCCTTCCCCTGACTGGTTTTGGTGGAACACTCTATTATCAGCATAATCACTGACATTTATCATAAAACCTCACTGACTGAGATTCTCCCAGGGCCTGGGCTACTCCCTGGGAGTAAATCAAGCACTTTTGAACAATGACTGGGCTTCTTTCAGACCCTTAGGTATTATTTTTAATGTACCAGCAAAAGCTAAAAACGGAAGTGAATAAATGCAGCTGTTTAAAAGAACTGACCTGCCCATGAAGGTCATGCAGTAGAATAATTTGGCTCATTAAGAATGTGTGAACGTGGCAGAAAATGCTTATTTTTACTGGCTTTTCATAATAAATAGAAATGCTGCCATTAACCTGCCAAATACCACTCAGATTGAGCCTGCCAGAGATGTTGCTTGGATACTCCCTCCAGCTGGGCCTGCCCCCCTCAATGTCTCCTCTTTGCCCTCGTTAAATTTTTATTCACTTATGGCTACTTCCAAAGAAAGCTGACTCTTAACTTACTGACTTAAATAGCTGTAATGGATATATCGGGAAGGATGTAATATCTCTGCAAGGAAGAGACTTAAGGTTTCTTTTTTCTTTTTCTTCTCTCTTTTTTTTTAATGTGAGGAAATGGTGCCACTCCAATGTGAATAAAAATCTCTGGACCTGATTGCACGTTGGGGATCCCCAAGACCACTCTTAGATTCCAGGATTTGCTAGAAGGTCTCAGAGAACTGGGCACATACATGTGTTCATGGTTATGATTTGTTACAGTGACAGAATTCAAAGCAACAACAGTAAAAAGAAAAGGGCACGTGGGGCAGAGGCTGGAGGAAACCAGGAGCGAGCTTCCGAGAGCCTACTGCAGTCATCCAGTGGAGTCACACAAGATGCCCTTAATTCTTCCAGTTACTACCTAAGACAATATGTGTGAAATGTTGCCTACCAAGGAAGCTCACTAGACACTTGGGGCCTAGGGTTTTTATTGGGGTGGTCATGTCGGCACTTTCTGCCTCAAACATACTAGAAATCCAAACTCCTAGAAGGAAAGCAAGTGCTCGGCATAAGCCATACTCTTTGCACAGTTTAGGTACAATGAACCACGCTCATTATTTCTGAGGATGGTGAGATCCCTCCTGAAATCCAACTGTTCTGATGCCAGCTATGGACCACCCTTAAAGTCAGGGATTTCTAAGGATAGAAGTCTTAGGCTTTTTATGCTAACTCTTTAATCTCCACAGTTTACCAGTGGCCATGGCATTTTCCACATTAAAAAAAAACATGGGGATGCCTGGGTGGCTCAGTTGGTTAAGCAGCTGCCTTCAGCTCAGGTCATGATCCCAGGGCAGAGTCCCACATCCAGCTCCTTGCTCGGCAGGGAGTCTGCTTCACCTTCTGCTTCTGCCTGCCTCTCTGCCTGCTTGTGTTCTCTCTCTCTCTCTGACAAATAAATAAATAAAATATTAAACAAACAAACAAACAAAAAAAACCATGAAGTTATAGAGCAGAACTTATTAATATAAATTAAGACCGTGTAGACTCAAATGTCTTTCATGCGCCCAACTTTCTTTCAGATGGTATTTATATGCCATGTGTCTATCCTGCTATCCTGGCCATAAATAATGGAATAAGGGATTTCTCCTTGAGTCAAAAGCTAAGAGGTATAGTCATCAGACATAATGGAGACCAAGTTCACAGAGTCTGACCAGTAGGGGAGCTCCATAGTTGGGGGGGGTGACAAAAATGATCCAAGCCACTGGTTTTAGAATAAAATGCTAGATAGAGAAAGGAAAGGTGAGTGACTAATGCTCAGACTGAGTGAGAACAAATGTTGAGTTACTGTTCCAGGTGTCTGTGAAGCCTAGTATGCTCCTCAGTCTTGGAAGTCAATGGTCAAGATGAGTGATAGTACACCATCAAGATGGATGATTCTACCATATCCTTGCAATGAACACATCTGCGAACATTTCCTTCATGAATAGGCCTGTATCTTTTCTGAGCAGTCTGAATGAAACTAGCTAACACCAGGGTAAATATTCCCTCTACAAAAAGATTTGGCAACTAAAATGACAATAGTTGTGCTAGACGGCATCCAAAGACACTTGTAAGAGTATAGGTTAGGTCAATAACAAGAAGTAGTACCTTATACTGCAAAAAGGAAGTTTCAGAACACACCCCACTCTCAAAAATAGAAAACATAAGTAGGCTTAAGAAACACTTTATTTTTTTTTTAAGATTTTATTTATTTGACAGAGAGAGAGAGATCACAAGTAGGCAGAGAGGCAGGCAGAGACAGAAGGGGAAGCAGTCTCCCTGCTGAGCAGAGAGTCCAATGCGGGTCTTGATCCCAGGACCCTGAGATCATGACCTGAGCCGAAGGCAGAGTCTTTAACCCACTGAGCCACCCAGGCGCCCCAAGAAACACGTTACACATTATCTGTGTGATTGGGTCACAAGGAGTCATTGATAAAGGTCGATATATTGGGACTATTTCCTTTCCCACGAGATGGATGTCAAGAGAGCGATGAACTTTGATGACATAACTCTCATATCCTTGGCACATATAATGCCGGGCAGGATGAACCCAGGATGGTCTGGAGCAAGGGTTCCTCTTGACAAGACTGCCAGCAGGGGCTGTGAAGTTGAGAATAGTCCCTGAAAACGTGAGCCATGGAACTCCGAACCAGACTTGAAAGGTGAGCTCAAGCATCCTGATGGGTTCAGTAAGAGGCAATATTCAACCCCTGCATCCAAATTAGGCTCAGGGACAGGAGTAGAGTGTATTTATCAACTTGTCTGTAGATTAAATAAATTCTGAGTCAATATTTTGGGAGTCTGCAAGGATGAGGGTGATCAGAAGTGTACTCCATGGACACTGCTTAGTCCGGATGTTCTTGTACCATCCGGATGTTCTTGTAGCACCACCCTCGGAACACACAGGTGATGTTGGGGAACACATCACCTGCCACCTGGCTAAACACTTCAGAGACTCTCATTCACGTGTCCCTGGCTGAGGCAGGAACTGTGATTAGAAAGGATGGTTTCATTCCAACACCGTCAGCTTCTTGAGGAAAGGATAACCTTTCTTTATCTGGCATGTGACCTTTCAGTTGTACTTGAAGTATTTGGGGCTGTTCAGAGATAATGCTAAGTGGCAGGAGAAGACTTACTCTGGAATGATTGTTCCTTAGTGAACTTCCTACAGTAAAATTGATAAGCGTTGTCTGAGACTATCCAGTTTTAGTACTGGGCAAATTTCCAGCCTTCGTTATTAAGAATGGGCTCAAGTTTTCCTTCTTTATTATTTTTTAAAATTTTTACTTTTTTTAAAGATTTTATTTATTTATTTGACAGAGAGAGAGAGAGAGAGAGAGATCACAAGTAGGCAGAGAGGCAGGCAGAGAGAGAGGGGGAAGCAGGCTCCCTGCTGAGCAGAGAGCCCGATGCGGGACTTGAACCCAGGACCCTGAGATCATGACCTGAGCCGAAGGCAGAGGCTTTAACCCACTGAGCCACCAGGCACCCCAAGTTTTCCTTCTTTAAAGGGGGAGGGGAAAATGAATAGCTTCCTTAAGCATTCAGGGCAAAGTTATGCTCCTACATACAGAATAATGATTAAGATTACAGGTGGGGTATTAGAGTCCTGCAACCTTGGGATGGCAGACTGGATCACAGAGCCCTGGAATTCTTCTCAATCTACTGTTTATGGCACCTTTTCTTTTAAAACTTAGTGTTTTGTTTTTCCTAGAGTAACTGCACAGAAGTAGCATATTCTACATTTTTAAATTACAAAATAACCAGAACTAACAAAGACTTTCTTTATTGCTCTTTTAGAAACATGAAATTTACAATATAGTAATTTATAATATGATCTGATTTTTATGCCCTGAGTCTTTTCCGGTATTAGCTTTTGATATCTAAACACCAAGCTTTTGGATCTCAAAATGCTTTTATCTTGCAAAACCTATTTTGAAAAACAAAAGCTAAGAACTGACAGTGTTATTTGCTTTTTGTTGTAACAAACCTACCCTCAGGCTTTGATAACTTCAGGTCTAGGTCAGATGGTCAAGGGACAAAAGAAAGTGTGGGTAGGGTCCCCTGGGTGGCTCAGTCGTTAAATGTCTGCCTTCAGTTCAGGTCATGATCCCAGCGTCCTGGGATCGAGCCCCACATCACATTGGGCTCCTCGCTCAGTGGGAAGCCTGCTTCTCCCTCTCCCACTCCCCCTGCTTGTGTCACTCTCTCACTGTCTCTCTCTCTCTCTGTCAAATATAAAATCTTAAAAAAAAAAAAAAGAAAGTGTGGGGAGTGGATAAGAGGAGAACACATCAGGTTATATTATCTACTCTATATGCCAAGGTGGTATTTATGAGTTGGGGGATTTAAGTAGATCCCAGAGTTTCCTTTGCCAATGTCAAGATTTTCCTCTAAGGAAAGGTAAAATATTTTCCCTTGCAGAGATTTTACTATAGGGTAACATCTCATCTACTTGAAACTTGGGTTGGATGGGGCAACCTACACAGTCTGACACCACCGGAGAGAGGAGACAGAAAACAAAACCTCTAAGTTACCAGACCAGATTTCACAGAAGCCACACACCAAAGAGTTCATTCACAGACAAGCGTTTAAGCCCTCAAATAAAGCCTATTTGTTTTTACTTACATATTCAAACACGTCACCAAGTTTCTAGGCTGGGTTGGAGTTAGTGACAGTGGGGTGCAAACAGTAAGTGACAGTTAGTTGCAAACAGCGGGGGTGGGGGGGAGGGGGTGGGAGGGATGGGGAATGGACATGACACGTCCATAGCATGATAGCAGCAGAGGAGTCAGAATTGAGTAAAAATCTGGCACAGACACTTCAAACATCAATGCCATCTTGGGACTTTAGTGTAAAGACAACAGGCCTGAAATTACTCATTTCTTCCTGTAACCAGGACTGTGATTGATAAATGTGATAATGCTCAGTGGGAATTCAGAAGAATCTAGTCCAAGTATGAAATATGGGGTTCATAATTTAATAATATGACTTAATTATAATAGTGGGACAAGATTTTATGCCTTTTGGGGGGCATTAATTGTACAAAACTAAAAGTCAAGATTTTAGATCTCCAAATTTTTTTTTTTTTTTTTGCAAAGACTAAAACTCATGTTAAAGCCCTAATCTCCTGTACCTCAGGATGTAATTGCATTTGAGGAAAGAGTCTGTGAAGAGGAGATTAAGTTAAAATGAGGCTATTAAGGTGGGCTCGAATCCAACCTGATTAGTGTTCTTGTGAGAAGAGATTAGGACAAACAGGGAAAACTAGGGATGTGCACACACTGAGAAAAGACCAAGTGGAACCACAGGGAGAAGAGAGCCATCTGGGTGCCAAGGAACGAGGCCTCAGAAGAAACCAAACCTGCTGATGCCTTGATCTTGGACTTCCAGCCTCCAGAATGGTGAGGAAATAGCTTTCTGCCTGCCACTGAAGCCCTCCAATCTGAAGTATTCTCTTATGGAAGCCCTGGCAGATTCAAAGACTATTTTGAAACCCAAAGGCCAGGAATCAACTTCTTTGTTACCTGCATTCTACCGGAAAAAAAAAAAAAAAAAAAAAAAGTGAAGCTCACCTGAGGCTATGTAATTTAGTCAGAGAGCAGTCCAGAAGATCTCCCGGGGTCTCCAGGAAAACCCAGAACTGACCCCAGCGTTCTCCTCTTTGAGCATGTGGCTTAGGATAGCAGAAAGAACAGACGCCTTCAGGTTCAAATCTAGGCCTCTGCACTTAGAAGATGGACGACAGTTTAACTCTCCTTCACTTTTCTGTGCCTCAGTTTGCTTATTTATAAAACACAGATGAGCTATAAAAATTATATGGGATTACATTCAGGCTGCAGATGTAAAATTCCCAGCACAGGTCTGGCGCATAATAGGCAGAAATCAAATATGGGTCTATTACTATTTCTACTCACCTTATCATGACCTTGTCATGCTTGGTATTCTCTGTTGAAAAAGACAGAAGAAGCATGTTATTTTTAGAACAGTTTTTTAGCCTTAAGGATTAAGATTTAAATGTCTGAGGGATGAGCATTAGGTGTTCAGAATCCTGGAGTATCCGGAACTGTTCTCTAAAGGCTGTCAAGAGTTGAGATTTTGGCGGGACACCTGGGTGGCTCAGTTGGTTGAGCAGCTGCCTTCAGCTCAGGTCATGATCCCAGAGTTCTGGGATCGAGTCCCGCATTGTGTGCCTTGCTCAGCAGGAAGCCTGCTTCTCCCTCTGTCTCTGTCTGCCTCTGCCTGCTGGTGTTCTCTCTCTCTCTGTCAAATAAATAAAATGGTAAAAAAAAAAAAAAAAAAAAAGAGTTGAGATTTTGGCATAAATATTTTGTGTCCTCTGAACTATTTTCAAACCCTATTCTTTTTTAGTTCTCTACTCCAAGTGCCTCAGTTCTCTTATAGATGTTTACAGCTTCTCAGAACCCCTCAAACACTTTCTTTTTACTGTATTTTACTCTTGTTGGTATTTTCGGAAATGTCTATAATGGCTTAATCCAAGAAAAAAAAAATACCTCATAAAATATACCAAGAGGCTAGGTAAGAGAGTCCGTGATGAGTTTGGTAGCTCGGTCATTGCGGAGCATTGAATGAATGGCAGTGAGTGGCTGATGCCAGAGCACGACGCAGGGGGGAGGAGTGACGGAGAAGCGAGACAGACACACGTGGGTGAGTGGCAGGGAGCTGGATTGGGGGAAGCCCTGACTCCTATGGGACCAGACTGGGATGTACTTACAGGTGGAAGAAAGGCGCTCCTAGAGAGGGTAAGGTGACAAAAATAAAGACAAGAGAGGAAGGACTGGGGAGGCAGGAGGAATTGGGTTTGAGGCCCACAGAGGTGAGGAGGCTTGCCTGGCGCAGAGGGGCTGCAGGCTCATCCTCAGGGACGGGCAGGGAGGAGGAGCGTGAGGGATGTGATAGTAAGTTTAGAGGCAGAGGGAGGGGGAATTGCAAGGTTCCTGTCTGATAGCTCACTTTCTCTGTGACACGTGATCTCAACTGCTGAGATTGAGGGGATCAGGCTGGATAAAGGGCTTACAGAGAGAGTGTGGAGTTATCAACACAGAAAATGAGAAAGGATGGTTGATAGGGATGAGTGAAACCATTGCTAGTCAGGGCTGAGGTCAAGGTTGAGAGAAAATGGGGTCGTAGAGACAGCTGTGAGTCACTGAAGGTTTTTGAGGAGAGGAATGCGATAATAAATGTGTTTTAGGACACATTTAAAGTGCTGGTATACCAGATGTTGCAGGTAAGCTTTGCCAAATTTGGGGGTGACTGGGAATGGAACCAAAGAAGGGATGGTAGGCAGGGTCTTTTTAAAGGAAGTCCATCTAGACCTTTATAAAAAGGAAGATGCCGTTTCTCCTTGGTCTGCTGGCTCCCTGGGACACCCTGATGGTCAGGGATGCTAAAGGGAGGCTGGAAGTCTGGAAGAGATTCTTGGGACTGTTTTACTTTCTGTTTCTCTCAGTATAACCCCAGGAAATGATCTTCACCCTGTTGATGATAATTGCTTCTAGTTTCTATTTTTTTCTTACACTTCCAAGCCAACCTCATAGCATCCCCTTGGAGATACCAGCCCAACCAGCTGGCTTCCTTTCAGAGAGGTGATTTGCAGCTTAGAGCATCCCTCCTCTGAGCTCAAGAGACAAGAACACTAACAGGCAACCCCCAGGTCTGGCCCCTAGCTCAGCAGACCTGTCCTTTTAAGTTTCTAGACTCTGATAATGCGGACCTTTTCCCTTTCACCCTTAGCCCCAGGGATATTAGCTGCTGTTCCCTTAGTGTTCTCCCTTTACCTTCTAGTCCCCAACAAATGCTTAACCAGTTTCTTCAGGTAATTTCCTTCTGTAAAAAAAAAACATACTGGTTTTTGTTTTCTTGATTAAATCCTTAGTACAGGGTCACTACATTAGTTTGCTAGTGATGCTGTAACAAATTACCCCAAATTGGGTAGCTTAAGCAACAGAAACTTATCATCTCACAGTTCTGGAGGCTAGAAGTCTGAGATCAAGGTTGGCAGGGTTGACCTCCTTCTGAGGGCTGGGAGGGAAAGTTGTAAATGGCTATCTTCTTATGTCACTATACCATCTTCCCTCTGTGTCTCCAAATTTCCTCTTTCTATAGACACCAGTAGTATCAGATTAGAGCTCACTCTAATGACCTCACTTTAACTTGATTACCTCTGTAAAGACCCTATCTCCAAATAAAGTTACCTTCTGAGGTACTGGGGGTGAGGACTCCACCATACAGATACTGCAGAATGTGGCAGGAGGACACAATTTACTCTGTAGCAGTGAACTTGAGCATAAGGAGTAGCAATTAGAAAAAACTTTTGTATTTAGCTTTTGGTTAGCTCACTTCTAGCTCCATGTCCTTGAGCAAGTAGATTAATCTCTCAAGACCTCAATTTTTTTTTTCTTTAAAGATAATTTATTTATTTATTTGACAGAGAGAGAGAGATCACAAGTAGGCAGAGAGGCAGGCAGAGACAGAGGGGGAAGCAGGCCACCCGCTGAGCAGAAAGCCTGAAGACAGAGGCTTAACCCACTGAGCCACCCAGGCACCCCTCAAGACCTCAATTTTTATCCTTTATGAAATGGGTATAGTAATTCCTACATCAAAAATTAAATGAGATATTTTTTAAAATCTCAAAATTCTCCTCTCCCCCCTTCTCTCTTTCTCTCTCTTCTTTTTTTTTTCTTTTCGTATTTTTCTAGGAGAAGATGAACATGTTGCTCCTTTATCTTGCTCTGCTCAGTCTATTATTCTTTTTTTTTTTTTTAAAGATTTTATTTATTTATTCGACAGAGAGAGAGAGAGAGAGATCACAAGTAGGCAGAGAGAGAGGGGAAGCAGGCTCCCTGCCGAGCAGAGAGCCCGATGTGGGGCCCGATCCCAGGACCCTGAGATCATGACCTGAGCTGAAGGCAGAGGCTTTAACCCACTGAGCCACCCAGGTGCCCCTCAGTCTATTATTCTTATCCTATTGGGATGAAAAGATAGAGTGAGGGCTGTATTCAGTCCTGGAAAGCCACACCTCTGCTAACAGCTCTCTGCACCCCTTATTCGAACTCAAGGGGTATCACAAGGACTTCCTCCTGCTCCCCCCTGTTCCCCCCCACAGTTGCTCCATAATTCATTTCTCTGTTCCCTTTAACTTGATCTGGGTGTGTCCCTGTTATAAACCCTACTTTCCCAAACAAGTCTTGGCCAAGTATCTTGCTGCTAACCACACTCCACCCCTCAGGGGAGAGTGCTTTTCCACACACTACTTTGTTTAGAAATCTTTGTTCCTGGAAGCTGACAAGCTGTGAGTTTCCTAAAATGTAATGATTACCTATGAACAGTACAGCTAAATATAGTCATGCAAAATGCAATATTTTGAAACAGAAGAACATTGTTTAAACAAGATTTTATATAGTTTTCTACCATGTAGGGATACGATGAAAGGTCTCTGTGAAGTTTGTATTATATAATGTTTGGAAGAGAAATGGAATTTTTAGGGCAGTATTTATCAACTTGACTGGGCTGCGGGGTACCCAGATATTTGGTCAAGCATTATTCGGGTTGTTTCTGTGAGGGTATTTTTGGATAAGATTAACATTTAAATCCGTAGATTGGGTAAAGCAGATTCCCCTTCCTAATGTGGGTGGGCCTCACCCAATTATATGAAGGTCTGCATAGAACAAAAACGCTGACATTTTCAAGTAAGAGAATTTCTCCTGTCTGGGACTACCTTTGAAATGGGATAGCAACTTTTCCCCGACTTTGGACTCAAACTGAAAACATCAGCTCTTTCTGGGTCTTGAGACAGCTGATGTTCAGATTGGAACTGCACCTTTGGCTTCCTGGTTCTCAGGCTTTCCGACTCCTACTAGAACTACACCATTGGTTCTCCTGGATCTCTAGCCTGTCTACTCACTCTCAGAGCTTGGGACTTGTCAGTCTCCATAACCAGAGGAACCAGGCTAGATATTAAATCTATCTATCTATCTATCTATCTATCTATCTATCTATCTATCTATCTATCTATCTATCTTTATGTACATCCCACTGGTCTGTATATTTATATACATCCCCATTTATATACATCCCACTGGGTCTGTTTTTCTGGAGAACACTGTTTCAGGCTGGAAAGAATTTTAGCAGTGCTTCTCAAACTCCAATATGAATACAAATCACATGGCATCTTGTTAAAAATGTAGATTCTGATTCAGGATGTCTGAGGTGGGGACTAATATTCTGCACTTCTAAAAAGTTCCTAGGTGATACTGATACTGTTTGCCCACTGACCACACTGAATACCAAAGCTTTAGGGATCATAAAGCAGAGGTTCTCAACTTGGCTGCACGTTAGAATTATCTGGAGTGCTTTTAACAAATATTTGTGCCTAGTTCCCAACCCTAAGAGGTTTAACTGAATTAACTGGTCTGTGTTTGGGCTCAAGCGGCAGTGTCTTTTTTTAAAGTATCTTGGGTGATTCCAATGTGCAGCCAGGGTTGAGAATCAGTACTCTTGTCCAGGGTTCCTCAAAACTTTTATATGTATAGGAATCACCTGGGATTCTTGTTAAAATGCAAGTTCTGAGGCTGGAGCCTGAGATTCTGCATTTCTAAAAGCTTCTAGGTCACTTCAGGACTGCTGGTCCACAAACAACATACTGAATAGGAATAGTCTAATACAGTGTTTCTCAACCATGGCTTTATTGACTTTTTTGGATCAGATAATTAGGGGGCTATCTTGTGCGTTGTAAGAAATTTAGTAGCATCCCTGGCGTCTATCAGATGTCAGTAGCATACTCCCTCACCGTGGACCAGTTGTGACATCTAAAAATATCTCTGGACTTTGTCAAGTATTCCCTGAGGGGCAAAATCACCCCTACTACCAATATCTCCAACCATTTTGCTCTAAGCCAACCTCCTCATTTTATTGGCTACTTAAGTCCTGTTACAATGTCCCCATGTTCTAGGGATCTCACTATCTCCAGATATTTGAAAGCTGACAGATCACAAAGATAACTACCTCAAATGGAGTATGGTAGGTCCCATAATAGCCCCCACCCTAGGATGTCCATGTCCTATTCCTGAAACTTGTGAATATATTACTTTACATGGCAGAAGAGACTGTACAGATATGATTAAGTTTAAGACCTGGAAACAAGATACTTCTGGACTATCCAGTTTGATCCAATGTAATTACTAGGGGATAAGAGAAGCAATGACAAAAGCAAGGTCAGAGAGAGAGAGAGATTAGAAGACGCTATGCTCTTGGCTTTGAAGATGGAAGAAGAGACAGCAATGCAGACAGCTTCTTGAAGCTGTCTTCAGATTCTTATACACCTTGATGATGGCCCAGGGAAACCCATTTCAGAAATTGAAACATCAGAATCGTAAAAGAATAAATATGTGTTGTTTTAGGCCAATAAGTCTGTGGTAGATTGCTACAGCAGCAAGAGAAATTGGGTGAATTTATACTTGTGCTGGACCTAAGGTCAATATCAATAAAACAAGGGAAAGTTTCCAGGAACCCATGAACTACCAGAGCCTTCATGGGTGTAACATTCCCTGGTATTTCAGGGCATATCTCAGAGAGTTACTTCGAGAATCCTCCCTCAACCTCCAAGCTTGAGTTAGAGCCTCCCTTTGAAAGCAGTTGCTAGCTTGCCATGTTTAATCCCTGGGCCTGTGGTATGATGGTTAAATGATCCTCCATGCCCCCAGGCTAAATGTGGTTTATGTAAAAGCAATGCTATAGCCCCTGGTAGAGTCTGTTTATTATTTTATAGCCTCTGGATAATGCAAAAACAGGCCATTTGTGGCAGAGTAAGAAAGTATATCTTGAACTTTGATGTCAAGAAAAAGGAAAACAGGAATTACAACCAGTGCAGGTAATTATGCTAAAGTTTCAGAGTAATGTGTCCAGGGGCTTTTCTTTGTGCTGATAGGACCTAACTTCCCAACTCCCGCCCCAGGCTGGCCATTGCCACCACCAGAGTGTGTGTCAGAAGTGCCTAGCGGAGATCCCAGAATTTGTGCCTACCAAGCATCTCCATTTGATAGCGTGTATCTTTTTCTGACAGCTTAGCTTTTAAACCTACAACAGCCACGTAAACTTTCCATATAATCTACTTGAGTATTAGTTCTTACCTATTCTAAAACTGTCTTCTGTTGGACTAGTGACCACTTTTTATTCAACGTTACACTTGCCTGTTTAATGGCTTAGACCTTCCACCAAACTAGAATTTTTTTTTTAAGATTTTATCATTTATTTGACAGAGAGAGATCACAAGTAGGCAGAGAGGGAGGCAGAGAGAGAGGGGGAAGCAGGCTCCCCGCTGAGCAGAGAGCCTGATGCGGGGCTTGATCCCAGGACCCTGAGATCATGACCTGAGCCGAAGGCAGAGGCTTTACCCCACTGAGCCACCCAGGCGCCCCCAAACTAGAATTTTTAAAGTGACAGAGAACCCTATCTTCTTTACTCCTATATTTTCATCATGACTACAGTGCCTATCATACAGTACATGTTTATTTATGTTTGTTGAATGATTGAGAATGAAGATGAGTTCTTGGCATGTTGAGTTTGAGAAGGCTTTGAGACCCAACCCCAAGGTAAAGACACCTGCTAAGCAGTGGGTTCCGTAAGGCAGAAGCTCAGGAGGTTGTTCTGAGCTGGAGTTACGGACGATGGTTAATCGATGAACAGGAATGAGGTCACTAAGTCAAAATGCCTAGAGCAGGGCATTATTGACATTTCGGGCTGGATAATTCTTCATTGTGGGAAGCTATCCTGTGCCCTGTAGGATGTTTAGCAGCTTGCCTAAACTCTACTTTCTAGATGCCAGTAGCCCCTCCCAACTTGTGAAAACCAAAAATGCCCCCAGATTTTGTCAGATGCTGCCTGGAGGGCAAAATTGCTCCTCGCCCAGGGAGACAAAAGCCTTGGAAGGGCTGCATTTATCTGGATGCACATCCCCAAACACTTGGCTGTGTAGTCAGACGAGAGGCTCTTCCTCTTTGCCTCATGATCTCACCTCTGCTTCCATCCCCTTACTCCAACCCAGACACTCACTTTGATATTGCAAGTAGCAATGTGATGTCAACAGAGGCAGTAATTATGACTATGCTGCCTAGTATTAAAAAAGGAGAGGAAGTCTTGTGTTCAGTCCTGTAAAACTGGGGCTCTCTTCCCTAGCTTCATTTTATGGATGAAGAATTCCTCCTCGCTGAGTGGGATTCCCTTCCCCAGGTGCTTCACAGCTCCTTGGAACTCTTGGGTCCCTGGATAGGAGCTGAGACTTCTGAGAGAGTGTAGGTCTGCCTGGGGCTAGGGCGGTTCTGAGGAAGGAGTTGGAGCAGGTGCCAAATAAGATATTTCTTCCGAGGCTCCACACATCAACCCTTTTCTTTCATGCTTGGAAATACGTGCATAGCCTCAGTGAGGCCAGTGAGTGATGTTTCCCAAGATGGATTTAAGCACTGGAATACTGCACGTAAGTTCAAGTCTCAAAATGAATTCACTCTGCTTCTCAAACGATAGGAAGGTGAGAAATAAAGTCAAATGGCAACTCAGAGACTCAGAAAGGGTGGATGTATTTTATCTTATAGCAAAATTGGTAGGATGTTTGAAGGGCTTCCCTTTAGGGTCTATTGGGAGCAGGACAGGAAGGGGCTGACTTTCCTCCCTTATATCCCTTCCTGCATCTCCCAGAACATTTGCCATGTTTGGAAAAACCTCATTTTGGTATTTTTGGACAAAAAAATAAAGCTAACCTAAGAAAACACTGCCTCTTTGCTGTTTATGGTCCTAAGCATCTCATTTTTCACATGCCTCCTGATGAAATATTCATTATAACATGAAAGGAATCACAGTTTGAAAGTAAGAAACATAGAAGGAGTCAATGGTCTCTGTCAAAAGAGCAGTATAATGAGGATGGGTAAGTGGGGCACTTGACCCTCTTATCATTCAATATTTATGGGGCTTCTACTATGTTCCATGCTATGTGCTAGGCACCGGAGATGCAGGTGGAGAAGATACAGCTTGGAACCACAGGCTAGCCAATAGCTGATTGCCAGCCAGGATAATAATCCTAATGATAAGTAAGGGGGGCTTTGGGTACACATAAGAGGTACTCTAGATGAGATGTAGTCAGGGAAAGAATCCCAGAGGAGGTATCATGTAAGCAGGTGGGAGTTATCTAGGTGAATGGTATGGTTGATGTGATGGGCAGGGAGTGGAGATACCAAGCCAAAGGCAATTCAGAGGCCCAGAGAGGAGAGAGACCACAGACCGGAAGCAATTTAGTCTGGCTGGAGTAGATAGTGTCAAGTGTTGTGGGTGCGAGATGCTTGCAGAAGAGGTTAGAGAGGTGTGACGGGAAGAATCCACGTGTAAGAATTCTTTGGTTAGGAGCAGGAACAGCTGGAAGCCAGGTTTAGAGATACAGGTATCTCCAGCATTGGAGCCTAGTATGGCCATAGCAAGAAAAGCCCTTGGGCTTCCTGCTGATGTCAACCCAGAGATCAGGCTCAGTAAGTAGTCAGCAGGCCTCCAGAGTAGGGTTTTGGTCTCGGCAGGTGGTAGAGTTGGATTTCTTGGGCTCTGCATGGGCACAGATGCGTCTAGTCACACTGTAGTTCCAGGGCCAGATTGAACTTTGCTCCTGGGCTGGTAGGAAGTGCTCTGAAAGAATACATATGTAGAAGGGGGTGATATGATTCATTTCAAGAGAGGAAAGAATTCATAAATAATTGATGCTAATTAGAGGTAAGTGACAACTTAGCAGGAGTTTCTGTCCATCATCAGGGATAAGGGGATAGTGCCAGCTTACAGGTGGAAATTCAGGGTAAGCCCTCCTCCATGCAACCTGTCAAAATTTCTTCTCCAGTTGGGCTAGGTCTGTGATCTTTAAGAGAAGCTTTAAGAGATCCCAACTCAGTACTCTGAGCCTCCCTCTGCAGCAGCCTTGCCTATACTTCCGCTCCCTCCCACCTACACGGTTGGCCTTCTGCTCCTTAGGATCCGTCCCAGCACCCCTCCTATCAGAATTGCATTAAATGTAAGAGGAATACTTACTTTATAAAGTCATGGAGATATAATGCAGAGCATAGAGAATATAATCAATAATATTGTAATAACTTTGTATGGTGACAGATGGTAGCGACACTTATCATGGGGATCATTTTGCAATGTATAAAAATATCAAATCACTACGATGTACACCTGGAACTAATAGGATACTGTATGTCAATTACACCTCAATAAAAAGAACTCAGAGCCAGAGGGAGTTTACAGAGCTAGGTATCCAGCTTCTTCATTTAACAGCTGAGGAGACACAATTTACAGCTGAGAGCTGAGAGCTATTGGAGGAAACCATTAACCGCTCAGCAGGCAGAGTAACAGAGAAAGCCTGCCTGCAGCAAGAGAGGCCATGAAGCAGAGAGATGCACAGAAAGGAGCAGAGATGAGAGGTGGAAGGTGATGCCCAGGTTGCCTGGTTCCACCTATCTTTGATGTCCTTTGGGGTCCATGAGGTCCCCAGGACCCTAATATATTGTCTCACGGTTCTGGAGCCAAAGGTCCAAAATCAGTATCACTGGGCTGAAATCATAATCTCAGCAGGCCCATGCTCACTCAGCACCCTGCTCCTTCCAGAGGCTCTGGGAGATAATTGATTGCTTGCCTCTTCCAGCCCCTAGTGGTTGCAACCATTCCTTGACTTGTGGTCTCTGCCTTTTGTCTTCCGTCTGTGCATTGACTCTCCCTACTCTTATAAGGACACTTGTGATTGCATGTAAGGCATTGCCAGATAAAGATAATCCTCCATCTCAAGATATTAAATGTAATCCATCAGCAAAGACCTCTTTTGCCATATAAGGTAACATTCACAGATTCTACAAATGAGGATGTGGATATCTCTCAGGGAAACATTATTTGGCCTACCACATTTGGGATATTTAAAAAATGAAATGCCAATTTAAAAGGGTGAGAGCTGGGGCGCCTGGGTGGCTCGTGAGTTAAAGCCTCTGCCTTCGGCTCAGGTTATGATCTCAGTGGTCCTGGGATCGAGCCCCGCATAGGGTTCTCTGCTCAGCAAGGAGCCTGCTTCCCCCGCCCCTCGCCTGCCTCTTTGCCTACTTGTGATCTCTCTCTGTCAAATAAATAAAAAATAAAAAAGTCTTAAAAGGGTGATAGCTGACTGTAGAAGGGTAAAGAAAGGTAGTCAATGAAAGCACCAGGTCAGATAAAGGCACCCAGATCCAAAGAACACAGGATCTGACCCTCCAGGTTGGCACAGGCCCCTGGAGAAGATGGATGCCTCATGTTAGATCCTGGTCCAGGCACCAGCCATCACGAACACTCAGCTAGCATCCCTTGTTCTGATTTCAAGGCACTTTCAAAAATTTGGCTGCTTATATAGATTAACCAATAGTGGCAGAATGGGCTGACCTCTACACTGAAGTATCTAGTTTGTGGGATCATTATATTTCTCATTACAAATGTAAAATTCAGAGAACTCTGTTGTTTTGTTTTCTGCTCATTAGTTTCTAAGAGTTTGGGTAACATGTATCAGGCTCTGAGATGCAGGCTGTCTAGTTTGAAGTTCAGAAATAATATAATTTGCCAACATACTAAGAGTAAATCCATCCCTGAAGGGGCAGTCAAATTGAGTTAATAGATTTGTCCTAATTCCAAACTCTTAAGGAGTGAAATTTTTTTTAAAAAGATTTTATTTATTTGACAGAGAGAAACACAGTGAGAGAGGGAACACAAGCAGGAGAGAGGGAATTGTAGTGGGAGAAGCAGGCTTCCCGCCAAGCAGGAAGCCCGATGCCGGGCTCGATCCCAGGACCCTGGCAGACGCTTAACAACTGAGCCACCCAGGCGCCCCAGGAGTTAATTTTTTAAAGAAAGTTAATTTCCTACCCCAGAACAATCAACTATGGGTAGGGAAGGAATCTCCCTTGAATATACTGCTTTTGTTTTGTGCCCATGAGGGAGGGATAGGTTAAAAGTTGGAGAATATGGCAAACAAAGGACATAATTGTCCCCTGCGGTCTGTGTCATACTTAAATTCTCAGAGGGCATTCTATTTGCAAATGCTTCCTATACCATCTGCTAAGTCTTCTTCATGATCATGTATTTGTGTGTATTCTCAGGATTCACGGTAAAACTACAATTTCTCCTTCCTCCCATGTATTCTCACTTTACATATTACATATTACAGATGTAATACAGATTACGTATTAATCTCCATGAAATACCTTTGATTTATAACCTATATTAACTATTACTCATACATAATCTCTGTGTTTTAGTCTTATCTATGTATCGCCTGTATTTCCTTGCTTAATACTTTGAAAAAAATCAACTCAATCTATAATTAAATACATTAATTAAAAACATAAACTCTCTACCATAAATGAAAAACCTCATATCACTTTCCTTAAATAGAAGGTAATCATACAAATAAATGTAGCAGGATGTTAGAATGTGGTTTCCCACCACTGTTTTTTTTTTTTTCTAAAGATTTTATTTATTTATTTGACAGAGAGAGATACAAGTAGGCAGAGAGGCAGGCAGAGAGAGAGGGGGAAGCAGGCTCCCTGCTGAGCAGAGAGCCTGATGTGGGGCTCGATCCCAGGACCCTGATATCCTGGGATGGTGACCTGAGCCGAAGGCAGAGGTTTTAACCCACTGAGCCACCCAGGCGCCCCTCCCACCACTGTTTTGACTGAGGCCCTAGTGCAATACAACATATACAATAGATACATTACCAGAGTTAGTATAGATGGACTCCTCCCATGCAAGTTTACCAAGGAAAATGTGGAGAACTGGTTCCATGGTGTTTGCATCCCTTAGTCAGATCAGTGATACTTAAAATGAGTTGGAGGGAAGAGGGAGAGGAAGATCTGTGAAGGATCTCCTAGGAGGGGTCTTGTGCCAGAGATCCAAAGGGGAGGAGTGCCTTCTCTTCCAGGAAGTGTGACAAGTTTCTTAGGACCACACAGAGAGCTACAGAAGGTGTTTCCTGCACTTGGGGGCATGGAGTAATGACAATTGACTCTATTTAAGAAAGGGTGGAAGTGGCTGTGTTAGAAAGTTAGGACTGGGCTGTGGGGGACAAGGGAGGTAGGACCATTTCCTGTGGACCAGATGTAGGCCACTTGGGAGAAAGACAGTTGGAGTGTAGTCAGATCATCTTGGGCATTTACAACTGAATGGCCAGGAGGAACTCCAGCAAGAAGAACTAAGAGAAATGCTGGCTTCTGAGGGGCTATGAGAGAGTTGTCAGTGACCACTTGGACTAGAGGTGCTTGAGTTAAATGTCCTGCAGCAGGAAGTGATAGCAATTTCTGTGAAATGCCCAGGCAAAAAGGAGTCCTCTAGCTGGAATGATGCCTCAGCAGAGGTGGGTTTGATCACTTTCCCCAACTCTTCAATGATGGCCGGCAGCTCCACATATTTGCTTCAAGGCACCTGGGCACTCCCAGTTTCCTGGGTGTAGCTTAGGGATGGTGGCCTATGGTCACTCAACAGTCGCCAGTACTCTAAAGACACTGCTAGGAAGATAAAAGTTGAGTGGATGTTTCAGCCTTGTTGAAGGAGGTCAAATTTAGTTTGTGTGACATGCCTCCCCATCCCCACCAGTGGCAGATAGCACCTAGGTGAAGCTGAGGGCCGACCTATGCGTGTAGCAGCGGTGAGGCTGGGCCAGCGGGCAGACAGAAGTGGTGGCTTAGTGGCCCTGGCATTTGTGTGCTGGTTTGTATGCTCATGTGTGCACCCACCAAGCCCTGAGCACTTTTTATTGTTGCCATTTGGTTTTCTACATTCTGTTTTCTCTCTCTGATTTTCATTTCTCTGAGGTTTTTTCCTTGCCTTCCTATGGACCACGTTAATATTTTTTAGAATTCCATTTTGATTTATCTGTAGTAATTTTGAGTATATCTCTTTGCATAGCTTTTTTAGTAGTTGCTAATGATTACATTATAGATATCTACGTGTCGGTGTCATCAGTTTGCCAGTTTGAGACATGTTAGAAAAGCCGTATCTCATTTTATATCCCTTTATACTTCCCCATTCATAATTGTCTTAAATATTTCCCATTTTTAAAAAGATTTTATTTAGGAGAGAGGAAGAGAGAGAACACGAGCAGAGTGCATGGTAGAGAGAGAGGGACCAGCAGGCTCCCCACTGAGCAGGGAACCCAACGCAAGGCTCTATCCCAGGATCCTGAGATCACGACCTAAGCTGAAGGCTGACTCTTCACCGACTGAGCCACCCAGGCACACCTTAAATATTTTACATTTAGAACTATATCAGTGTTCCAACTCTTGCTATACTTGTCAAACATAATTTTAAAAATTCAAGAAAAGACTCTTGTATTTACCCATTTTACCCCCTTTGTCCCAAGGTTTCTTCTTTTATTGTTTTCTTTCTGGATAGAGAACTCTGTTTAGCCATTCTTTTAGTGTGGTTCTTCTGGTGACAAATTCTCTTAGTTTCCCTTCACCTGAGAATGTCTTGATTTCCCCTTAATTCCTAAAAGATATTTTGCTGAATATATGACTCTGGAATTGAAAATTCTTTTCTTTCAGCACTTAAAAATACTGTGCCACTCTCTTTTGGCCTTTATGAGTTCTGATGAGAAATTCTGCTATAAGTAGGGTGTCATTTTTTTCTCTGGCTAGTTTCAAGAATTTTTCTCTGCCTTTAGTTTTGCAAAGTTTAATTATGATATATCTTGGCATGGCTCCCTTTGAGTTTATCCTATTTGGAGTTTCCTAAGCTTCTTGAATCTGGGGGTATATGTATGTATCTTGCCAAATTTGGGATGTTTCCGATTATTATGTCTTTGAGTAATTTTTCAGCCCCATCCTTTTTCTTCTCTTCTGGGACTCTGATGATACAAATGTTAGATCTTTTCTTATGATTCCATAATCATAAGTCTAAGGTTTTGTTCAATTTTTTCCAGTCTATTTTTTTCCTCTGTTGTGAAGATTGGGTACTTTCTATTTTTCTATCTTTTATGTTATTGTTTCTCTCCTATGTCCCCGTCCCCCCACCCCCATTCTGCTGTTGAGCCCATCAACTGAGATTTCTATTTTGGTTTTGTATTTTCAGTTTAAAAGTTTCCATTTGGTTTTTCTTAATGTCATCTGTTTCTTTGATGAGAATTTCTATTGTTTGCCTGAAATTTTCTAGTTGTCATTTGTTTCAAACATATTTCTAGTTGCTCACTGAGGCATTTTTATCATGGCTACTTAAAAGTCTTCGTCAGATAATTCTAACATCTCTGTTATCCCAGTGTTGGCATTTATTGATTGTCTTTTTTTTT
>CM053603.1:129157115-129204755 GCA_028646535.1 Procyon lotor | reverse complement strand
TTGGTTTTTCTTAATGTCATCTGTTTCTTTGATGAGAATTTCTATTGTTTGCCTGAAATTTTCTAGTTGTCATTTGTTTCAAACATATTTCTAGTTGCTCACTGAGGCATTTTTATCATGGCTACTTAAAAGTCTTCGTCAGATAATTCTAACATCTCTGTTATCCCAGTGTTGGCATTTATTGATTGTCTTTTTTTTTTCCTTTTTCATTCAGATTGAGATATTCCATGTTCTTGGTATGATGAGTGATTTTTTTTATTGATATCTGGACATTTTCATATTATGTTATGAGTCTCTTGATCTTACTCAAACCTATTTTCTCTGGCTTTTTAGGACACTGCTCTGGTAAAAGAAAGGGACTGCCATCTTTTTACTACCAGGTGGAGGTAGACGCCCAGGTTCCTCACTCAGTTTCAACTGATACCCAAGGTAGCTGACCCTCTTGCTACTGTGGGACAGAGTCGAGAGTTCTGATTCTCCATGTGGTTTCCACCATCACTGTGGTAAAGGTGTCTTGGTTACCATAGGGCAGGTGATGGTGATAGTCCTAACTCACACTAGGCCTCCTATGATTACCACCCAAGCAGGGAAGTTGAGAGATGTCTCATTACTGCTGGGTGGGAATGGAAGTCAGACTCCCCACATGGTTTCCACTGACTGTTGTACAACCCCAGCAAAGGGGTTGGGATGACTCATTACAGCTTCCTAAGGGTACGACTTTAAGCTCCCCACCAGGGCTTTGCTGGTATGGGAGAGTTTGAAGCATGATTTTTCCTTTGGTGTTTCCTTGGAGTAGAGGGTATTTTGTCTAAAAACTGTCTTGCCACAATGCCCATTTTCTGGTCCTTTGGCTAAGACAGCAGGCATTTGTTGAGGGTTTATTTGTTTGTGTTTTCTGCAATTCTTTGGCATTTCTGAGTTGCATGGTTCTTCAACTCCATTTCTGTTGTATGAGGCAAAAAGAAAACCCACAGAGTTCACCACCATGCCATTCTTTAGATCTCGAAGTCCTTTCTTCTTTCTACCTTTCAGAGTCTTCTTATGTTTGTTTTATATTTTACGTCCAGGGTTTTCAATTGCATTTACTGGGAGCAATAGGGAAAACTACATCTCCTCAGTCTTCCTAGAAACAAAAGTCAGAGAATATCTTTTAAATGTTAATTAGCACTTGGTAATTTAACTTGCGTGTATCATTTCCTCCCTCCCTTCTCCTACCCTTAACACAAATACAAAAGAATAAAAACACCAAATTAGTACTCTATCTTTAATTAATAATATATTTTAGTCAAAAGGTGATATAAAGAAAAAAGTAAGTAAAATAAAGACATAATTTAAGACATAAATATCTACCTATGTAGATATTTTAATGTATGTAGTTAAATGAAAATTAACAGATTAAAAAGTGTATGCACACTGATGCTGCAAATTGGTGAACCCTGGGTATCTTCTAGGGATATCTGTCAGGCCCTAGGGATAAAAGCTGGTAGTTATACTGGACAAAAAACTTGGGCAGAGTCAAGAGTAATATGTTCCCTATTCTGCACACAGACAATAGACCAGGGTATTTTGGCTTTTGGTTTCCTAATACACATATTCTTATCCAACAGTCTTCCAGGACAGACATAGCAGTATAGTCAGACAGATAGACAGACACACATGCTTACTGTGACACACTTGAACTAGACTAACAGAAAAGTGACTAAAATGGTTTTAATATAAGAAAAGAGTACATGGGGGTGCCTGGGTGGCTCAGTGGGTTGGGGCCTCTGTCTTTGGCTCAGGTCATGATCTCAGGGTCCTGGAATCGAGCCCCGCATCGGGCTCTCTGCTCGGCAGGGAGCCTGCTCCCCCCCTCCCTCTGCCTGCCTCTCTGCCTACTGGTGATCTCTCTGTCAAATAAATAAATAAAATCTTAAAAAAAAAAAAGTAAAGAGTACATGAACAATTAATTAGGAAGCATGGTGTGGAATAACACCAACACTTACATTATGAATTGGATACTCTTTAAGTATTATCTCATTTAATTCCTAAAAGTTGATATTATTACTCCCTTTTAACAAATAAGTAAACCAAGGCTTAGAGAAATTAAATAACTTGCCTAAGACCACATCTAATAATTGCAAAGCCCAAATTCAAACACTAATTTGTTGGATTTGAAAATCTGCTTTGCTACCTATCTCCCATGAAAGAAGGTGGGGTTTGGGGAAAGCCGTGTTAGGTAGTAGTGATGCTTGATTCGTCCATGAGTGACCACAGAGGATTGATTGATGTGGCTGGACTTCACTATATTTTTCGGTCTCTTAAATTCTCACAACTGAGCTGTGCCTTGTCTTAGAGTCTCCAGCCTTCTTTTCCCAGGATGCATTTTTATTTCAAGGGGAAAGTTTGGGCTGATTCTGCTCTCCTTTCAGACTTGAAGGGAGTTGGCCAGGTCTTCTTTTCCTGTGTGTATATGACTAAGGAAGATGGGAGGGGGCCCACAGCGCAGAGACCCATTGCCAAGAACATCTCAGGGTGGAGAGACCTCTGGAACATTTTTTCCACTCTGCATCAGACAGGGTAAAACTGATTAGCATTTAATTGGTTTCAGCTGTTCTTAACGTGTTGCCTAGAAAATGTCGATGGACTTTGCTAAATTCAATATTCCTTATGGTTAACAGATTAAAAGCCAAAAACACTCTTGAAGATCCTTGCTTTGGATCACACTGAGTTCTCTGCTATTGTTCACCCATTTGGAATGCTCTAGGAATGCTAAATACTTTGGAGTGAGTATAAAAAAAGAAACAAATTTATGTCTGTTAAGACTCTTGGGCAGACAGCTTCCTAGGAATCAAGATATCTAGACTGCAGCCCCAGCTTTCCCTGCATAGCCTGTGACTTTGGCGAACCTCTTCACCTCACTGGACTGCACTCAGGCTCCTAATCTAGAAAATGAGGAGATTGAACTCAATGATTGCAAAAATCTTTCCGGTTCTGTAATTGTTTTCATTGTTCTGATGTTTCAGTATAATTCTGAAAAAACAATAGTATGATGGTTTCTGATTAAGAAGGGTGCAGAAGAGCGATGGCAAGTTGAACCTGGGAACACACTAAGAGAGGGGTTTCAAAGGACATAAAATAGATAAAGCTTTATCAATAGGCATTTTACTCTTCAAAGGCCAAAGGAAAAATGAAGGGCTGGGAAGATCTCTGATTGTTTCACTGTGCATTCTTTTTTTTTTTTTTTTTAAAGATTTTATTTATTTGACAGAGAGAAACACAGCGAGAGAGGGAACACAAGCAGAGGGAATGGTAGCGGGAGAAGCAGGCTTCTCGCCGAGCAGGGAGCCCGATGTGGGGCTCGATCCCAGGACCCTGGGATCACGACCTGAGCCGAAGGCAGACGCTTAACAACTGAGCCACCCAGGCGCCCCTCACTGTGTGTTCTTGAACAAGGACACTTCATTCCCCACCTTCATGTCTCCATCTATGAAATGCAAATAAGGACACCAACTTGTTAATGCAAACGTTTTTGTTAAGAGGTTTAGTCAAAAGGTGGGATGCAAATAGTGTGTATCAGACACTGAGGACCAGAACAGGGGCTTAACCCCAAGGCCTGGGTAACTCCTGACCCATTTCCTGCAGACCCAGGAACTTCCTCACTTGCCTTCAGGGCTGTGAGACTTACTTAACTTGAGCTTAGAGAAAGATGTGAGGCACCTCCACTGAATGCCATCCCCATCCCCTAAAGCTAAGGACCCGATTAGGCCTTCGCAAATGAGTTCACACTTGAAATAGCTCAGATTGCTGGACCCATAGCTGGTGCTGCTGCATCCATGGTCCAGGACCATTTAGGGTCACAGGCTTTCATAAAGGGGGGAGACCAAAGCTGGCTCTAACAAATGCTGGAGCCTTGCTGTACGTAGTAACATTGAAGAGCTGTTGGCTTTGGATGAGATGGTTCTCCAAGAGTTCATGCCTCAGGGTGCCTGGGTGGCTCAGTGGGTTAAAGACCCTGCCTTTGGCTCAGGTCATGATCTTAGGGTCCTGGGATCGAGCCCTGCATGGGGCTTTCTGCTCAGCGGGGAGCCTGCTTCTCCCCTCTCTCTGCCTGCCTCTCCGCCTACTTGTGATCTATCTCCCTCTGTCAAATAAATAAATAAAACCTTAAAAAAAAAAAAAAGAGTTCATGCCTCTCATAGGTGGAGTAGATTGTGTTAGCCACACACAGAACTATGACATTGAAGGCAAGACCAGATATTGAAAGTTATAGTTTGTTTGTAAATCTTTATGAGGGGGACTGTACCAATGTGGAAACTTCCTTCCTAGGGACTAATCATGCCCTGGGAGTCTAAAGAGTGGGAAGACTTTAGTCTTGGTTATTGACTCACCTATTCGGGAATGTCAGCCTTACTAGATTGGAAATGGATGAATAGTATTTTCTTGGGGCACCCGGGTGGCTCAGTGGGTTAAGGCCTCTCTGCTTTTGACTCAGGTCGTGATCTCGGGGTCCTAGGGTTGAGCCCCACATGGGGCTCTCTGCTCAGCAGGGATCCTGCTTTCCCCTCTCTCTCTGCCTGCCTCTCTGTCTACTTGTAATCTCTCTCTCTCTGTCTGTCAAATAAATAAATAAAATCTTAAAAAAAAATAGTATTTTCTTCTGGAAATGTTATGTGTCCGCCTGGGAGAGGAATGAGGGCTTGAGACATCAAAGTTTTCCAAGTTCCATCTGGCAGCTCTTTACCATACTCTGGGTAGGACTAGCCTGTGTGTGCTCTTCTCCATAAATGGTGGAACATTCTAGCTCTCTGAACACCCCCAGGGGAGCAGATCCGAACTGAGCCTATTGAGTGAGCCCACCAGTGCAGCAAGTCTTCAACAGTGTGTGCTAACTACCTCCTCAGAACCTGGGTCTCCCGTTCTATATGTAGAACCCTTGACTGAACCTTTCCCTTGCAACTTAGAAATTAAACTCTATTTCAGGCATCGTTTCTCTGAAGAGTTTACCCACAGTTGGAAATGTGAAGAGTCCATGGAATACAAATGAGAACAAAAGAAGGTGAAAGTGCTTTGTGTATTACTGTTGTTGCTCTATAAAACCCCGTAGCCCCGCCCCCCGTGGTTCCTATATTCTGTGTGCTGAGTCAAGGAGCAGGGCCCTGTCAGCTGGCGACTTATATGCTCAAATTCCCTCAGGAGAAGCCCCATCTGATCCTTGTAGCCTGGCCAGCCTTGGCAGGAGCCCAGGCTCATTAGGTCCTGATTACGCTCTTCCTTCTCATAGTCATAGCGAAGCCCATGCACATTGACCTCAGGCCCTTTCCCTCATTTCCCAACCCGGATTCACCTTGAGTTACACCCAGATGATGGGTAATCACATAGTTTTCTTCTGTTGGATTATGAAGAGAGAACACGAGGGAGCATGTATCCTTGCTGTCCCCCTGCACTCCCCACATGTTCTGGCTCAGTGTTGGAGAGGTGGGTGTGGTCGGAGTCAGGCCCCAAGGTGCCCCCAGTTCTCAGCACAGCCTGTTTCTCTTCTGAGTCCCCTTCCCAGCCCTTCTCAAGGCTCCTCTTTCTTTCTCTGGCATCCTTTCAGTTTGAACTCATGTAAACTATTAAGGAGCCAGACAGCATTATCTGAGTTTTATAAACTGTACGATAGAGGTTTGTAAGAAAACAAGCCAGAGTTGTGAAAGTTGCCATGAATGTCAAGTTCTCATATGGCTCTGCGAATTGGCCCTTATTAGAAGCTGATTATAATTCTTCTGGGGTAAGGACTGCTAAAAATTGACTTGGAAATTCTCTGCTTTCATTGTGCCCATTTCCCCCAGTTATTTGTTCATAGCCAGAAAAATCTGACATATCTTAAGATATGTTGTTTGCCTTTGCCACAGGCTGTAAACTTAATTTTCAGCTGCTGCACCTCAGAAACCCAAGACACTTAGATCATTGTTATTTATTTTCAGAAAAAAAGTTATTTTAATCAATCGGATTTACTTTACCAGCAATTAGGTCAGCTGGGATAAACCTGCATTTTCCCCTCTCTTTTTATAGTGATGATGAAATTATGAGAACTATTGTATTCCATGATTATGCATTTAGATATTGTGCTATCAAAAGACACCAATAAAAGAAAAACAATGGAATGAAACAGATAGGAGAAAACTCTATCCCCCTCTCTCTTCCCACACCCCTTTTTGGCTATTTGAACATAAGCAGTTTTATTAACGTTCAGGGGAGTTTAAATTCTTCTTGTTAGGATGACTATTATGTACTCTTCCCTAAGTGAAGATTTGTGTTCTGAAGTCATTGTATTTTTGGGCATTGGTCCAAAGCGACTTCACTTTCTGCCTGCTGGGATTTCAGAGAGATTGCTAATGTAAGGGCGGCAGATTTGTGAGCCAAAGATGTCTTTTTTTTCCTGACTCATGTTAAGTAAGACTGGACTGTGTGTTAAGATGCTACCAAGTTCCTCCAAAATTTCAATTAATTATAGCAGAATTCTACTTGGCCCAACCATGGAGTTGAATAGAATGTACATTATATAGATCTGATAAACTTAACAATAAATTGACATTGTGAAGGTACAGGAACAGCAATTAGAACTCTAAAAATAAACAGTTCTCAGAGAACAGTCCTCAACCTCATATTAAACACATTAAAATTAATTTCAGCTGCATCAAAAAGTTGGCATGTGAGTCAGTCCAGGATTTTTTTTTTTAATTGGTCTGAATAGAATGGCAAAATAATTCTAGGGTTTCAAGATGGAAATGAAGGGTTTACTATTCATGAGCGCACTTATTAGGAATGATGCAGCCATCTCAACTAGTAACAGCAAGCCTTCCAGCGTTTGATACCACTGTGAACCAGAAGGTCAACACTCTTGGGAGAGCTTGACCTAGAAAAAATTGTCACTTCAAAGTGTTCTCTCTCCTGCTTCCTTCAGCAGCATATGTACTGAAAGTTCTCCCTCAGGTGAGTTACTCCAGCCTTCTGGAAGAAGAAAAGTTTCAGAAGTCACCTTAAAAGATAATCCAAGATGGCAGAAAATTTGTGTAGGAGGGTGTTCATTGCAACATTATTTGTCATAGTGAGGTATTGGGAACAGCCAAATAGCCAAAAAGAGGATTGGCTAAACAAATTACGCTACATTTACGCAATGGGACGTAACAGAATCATAAAATAATGTTATGTTGTAGCAACATTAAAATTCATAAGAAAACTATGATATGTTAAGCTAATTTTTATAAATATTAAGAGAAAAAGAGGCAGGCTAAAAAAAATAATAGACTCCGGGGCGCCTGGGTGGCTCAGTGGGTTAAAGCCTTTGCCTTCGGCTCAGGTCATGATCTCAGGGTCCTGGGATCGAGCCCCACATTGGGCTCTCTGCTCGGCAGGGAGCCTGCTTCTCCCTCTCTCTGTCTGCTTCTCTGCCTGCTTGTGATTATTCTCTCTGTCAGATAAATAAAATACTAAAAAAATAATAATAGTAGTAGACCCCAAAAGTCAACTGTGGCTATCTCTCAGGCAATGCCAAAAAAGCTGAATTTTTTTCCCTCTGTCCTTTTCTATAAGTCTTTTGTATTTAAAGAAAAGAGAAATAAGTGCCGTAAAAAGATATTTTGTTTGCAAAATCTGCTGAGATGGTACATATTTTAATCTCTTATTTTTAAACTAGAACTCCCAAATTACTTGGCTTTTTAGAGATTCATCTACTTTTTATATTTCTCATCAATTTTTAAAAATATCTGTCACTTCCTATCATATTTGGAGGTTTTCTGCTCTCTATGCAATGCTTTGAGGAAATTAAATTTGATTGTGTCAAAGTCATCAGAAAAGCCTTAATTTTGCTTCTGCGAAGCCTCTTTAAAAGTTGTTAGGTGGTGTTAATAGGCTGTTAAATTGTTCAAGAGGCCATCAGTGCTGAAATAAAGTTGTTCTTTATCACTGCAAAAACTTCCATGTACCCCCTCAAAGCCATATGCAAACCCCAGAACCTGAAAAGAAGACACACACTAAGCCAGGGTGCCCCAGCATGCAGAGCACAGATCAAACTATTTATTTGAAGATTGAGCCCTGGGGCTTCTACCAGTAAGACCGTGGGCTGGGGAGGGGCGCCTGGGTGGCTCAGTGGTTAAGTGTCTGCCTTCGGCTCAGGTCATGGTCTCAGGGTCCTGGGATCGAGCCCCGCATTGGGCTCTCTGCTCAGCAGGGAGCCTGCTTCCCCCTCTCTCTCTGCCTGCCTCTCTGCCTACTTGCAATCTCTCTCTCTGTCAAATAAATAAATAAAAATTAAAAAAAATAAAAAAGAAGAAGACCGTGGGCTGGGGAAAGATCAGGACTTAGGTTAGAACACTCCAGTGTGGGAGGATCCCTGTCTGCTACAATTTCATAACACAAATGAGAATAACTCATTTGGATGGGAAACTCATTTAGATGGGAAACTCTATGAAACCCTCTTATCCAAGTGTTATTGTATTAGTTGCTCTTGATTTGAGACACATATGTTTACAAAACTACAAAATACCCGCCTTCTCCCAAAGCAGCACAAAGAGGGACATCTAAGATCATGACTAAGATGACAGCAATGGTTGGAGTTCTCGGTGTTCGTTCCACCACAGCTCTCTACCCATGACCTGGAGCTCCTCCTTTTTCCCTGGCACTAATGTTTCTTACCACCACTCCCTGCATTGTACAAAGCCGCTGCATGAAAGATGATGGAGTGGCATTTCTCTACGCTTCCAGCCTAGGGTGGTTGCATGCTCTAGGGGAGGAGAGAGCCCAAACTCCAAGCTCCAGAAGCAGGGCAGGCTCGGTGTGGTGGGATGAAGGAGGACACAGTTGCCTGGTACCCGTACCATGGGGATAAGGAGACCCAGGTTGGAGGAGGGGAAGAGTAAAGTGAGGAAGAGCAGAGGGAGACTGGAGAGAAGGGGTGAATAACGTGGGGCAAGGTCAGGGCACTATGCATGGCTTTGCTGGGGGTGGGGTGGGGTTGCAGTGGGGTTGCTGGTCCCCAGCAATGGGGAACTGCTTGGGGCGGGGAGGCAAGAGGGAGGCACAGTTGGTTAAACAGAGGTTCTTTCAACTAGAGTCTGTGGATTATAGTTTTAGTTTTGTGTGTTTGAAAGTATCTTTACATCGCTCCAACACTCAATTGTGCTTTAGCTGGATATAGCCGTCTAAGTTGAGAGTTTGTTCATCGAGTTTTGTTCACCTTGAAGACTGCTTTTTCCATCCTTTTGTGGCATTTAATGTTGTGCTGAGAAATCTGGTAGTATTCTCTTTTTTGTGAGATAATCTGTATTTTCTTTCTGACACATTAAAGATTTTCTTTTAATTTTTTATGTTCTAAGTCTCATTACAATGTTCCAAGGTGGTAATTTATTTTTATCTATCCTTTTTTTTTTTTTCTTAAGATTTTACTGATTTCTTTGACAGAGAGAGAGATCACAGGTAGGCAGAGAGGCAGACAGAGAGAGAGGGGGAAGCAGGCTCCCTGCCGAGCAGAAGGGTCTTGATACCAGGACCCTGAGACCATGACTTGAGCTGAAGGCAGAGGCTTTAACCCACTGAGCCACCCAGGCGCTCCCATTTTTATTTATCCTTTTGTCATCTAAGGCCAACTTTCAATATGATGACCTGTGGTTTTCTTTTGCTCTGGGGAATTCTTAAGCCATTACTTTTATGCTAAGCAACTTACATTGCTTTTCTGTTTTTCTTCTCATTTTCTTTTTTTAGGTCTTGTATTATATGCACGTAATCACTCTTTTGTGTATTTAAGCGTTTGTTTCTGTGTTGAATTTGGGTGAGCGTCTTGGTTTGATCTTACCAGACACCAGCACTTCCTTTAGTGAGTCCAAAGTTCATTCCAACTATTAAGTATTTTTTTTAAATCCAAGGAGTACTTTTTCATTTCCAAGAGTTCTATTGGTTATTTTGCATATCCATCTATTCTTGCTTCATTTATGCCTGATTTTGTTCCATATGGCTAGTTCTTTTTAGAACTGTTATTTTCTTATCTCTTTGGGCTTCCTTGTTTTAACCAATTTGTTATACTACTCATTAAAATTAATTTTTTTTCTGCAGTGAATTCATGTGTTGATTTAATGCTTTATTGACTATATTTTTTAGAGATAGGATTTCTTGGGTTTTAGAGTTTTGCTTTGCAAGTTTATTTTGAATTGGAATGTTTTTATTGTTTGTTTTTAATCTGTTTTTCTTTCTCTCTCTCTTCTATTTGTCTAAATCCACTGGTGTTGTGGTTGTCTCTTTACTTGGCCCCTGGAATTCCATTTTAGAATCAGAAAGGCAGTTCAGGGCTCTTGGCCAAGGTGATGTCAGAGATAACTTGTGTCCAGTCACTGGGCCAACACATGGCTTGGTTCTTTTCCTGATTTCACGGCTGGATCTCTTTAGGTACACAGACTCTTCTAACTAAGCTCAGACAGCCTAAGTTGATCACCCCAATTTAGGTCCCTTGTTGCAAGTGGCATAGGCTCCCTGCCATGTGGCCACCACTACCTAATTCTGGGCCTGGAGACCAGCAGGTCCATGGCTTTAGCCCAGTTCACTCTTTGGTATTCTGTTGCTTTTACTCGTCCATAGAGATAGCAATCTTTTTTCGCTCTTACTCCGCAATGTCGTTGTTGTGTCCTTTTTTATGGTTTATCTTTGCCATGTGTTGAGGGGAAGAACTGTGATCCAGGAATCTGCTGTGCTTGGATATGTCTAATTGATGTGCTCTGGCTCATATGCTAATAAGCTAGCTGTAAACGAGGGGCTGGGGAAGCAAGTTTCCTTTCTGCTATCTCAGAGAGCCAGGGCTCTGAATATGGACATTTCTCCAAATTTAGCAATGATGTTCAGGTACCAGGGTACCAGGCAACTAGAACTTTGCCAACATTTACTACATTTAATAAAATACAGTTTCCAAAAAATAAAGCAGTTGATGTGCCCATAGAGTTGCATAAGGGGCAAGAACATCCATTGTGCTAAATATTTTCCATTTACTCCTCTGAATCCACTCTCCACCCTTCTTCACTCTGTGCTGTGCTCCCTGAAGGCTTATCTTCGTAGACTGCATCAACCAGCTTCCTTGCCCTCAGCTTCCTGTTGGGTTGGGCCATTGAGAGGGGCTGGCAGGAGATGGGAAGGTAGCAGAAGCATGAGGTTTGGGTATCTAGCTTGCCAGTTCCCTTCTGGCTGGATTTCAGGTTGTTTCTCTCCTGAAAAGTGTCTGTTGGGTGACCTTCTTTTACAGCTGGGGTTCTGGCTACCACTTCTTTTTCCTACCCCATCAGCTTCCCACTATTGCTAGCCTGGGGACTTACCCAACACTTCTGGCTTCCCTTACCCCTCTCCACACCTTATAAATGGCTTCATTTAAACTCTCCTCAATTATCCTGTTATCTTGTTCTATTTCCCCGCCAGGATCCTGAATAATACCTCCATCCCCACTGTGACATATGATGGGATCTTATTTTCTCATCTTGCCAATCAAAGTGTAGAATATATTTCCTCTTGTTTCCATCTCAAACCCAAATCATAGATTAATTGAGTACCATGAAAACAATATTTTGAAATATGACAGCAGGAGAAATCTGTCATTAGGGTTTCAAAATTTATTTTCTAGAGCTATAGACTGGCCATACATCATAAAAAGTGCCTCTCCACCCCCAATATTATGAATTTGGGACTCCATTTCAGGCCACGAGGGAGACTGAGTCATATATATCTTTTTTAAAAAGCGTATTTGCTGGTCTGAGGCAAACAGAGAGATGTCAAGGAAGAAGGATTCACAGAAACAATACAAAATGATAAATACTGATCTTACCTTTCCACATATCCCAATGGACATATTGCTTCCTTCACAAGTACCGCAACTATGAGGAGGCTAAAATGAATACCCTGAGTGGATTTTCTTTTACAGAGAGAAAAATCGTATGTGTCTGAATTCCCATAAAGCCCTACAAAGGACTTCCTTGCTGAAAGAGCTTCTGATTGATGTATAATTTCCTCTCACAGTCTAACAGATGTCTTAACCATTTCTGCCACCTGTAACATGAAATCCTCTGCCCATAAAACCTTTGCTAATATGATACAGTAATGAATCAATTGAAAATTACTCTACTTTGCTTTAAAAAAAATTCAAGAAAAGGTCATATAAAGGTGATAAATAAAAAAAATCAACTGTTAGTATAGGTTCAACCCCTTCCTCATCTGCTCGTAGAGTTATGTATGTGATCATGGATCTTCAGAATGATGGATGAGGGAACTCCATTATCTCTCATCTCAAACGTTGTTTGATGATATTTAATATTTACTGAGTGCCTTTTATATGCCTACCTCTTCTCCAAATTTTATGAGGAATGAAGAAATATGATATGCGACACTTACTTACTCACAAGAGCATACAATATAATGGTAACGACAGTGAAAATAGTTGAAACCGTATTAAATGCTTAATTTTGTGCCATTCAATGGAGAGAAGTTCAGGGAAGTCTGGTATGTTCCTGTATAATATATTTCATTGTTCCTAATTGGTCAACCAGCTTAGACCAGTCATTACTGGTTGATGACCCAGTTAATAACAGTGACTGCATCTCTCTTCCCAAGCCATCTCTTTATATGGCTTGAAATTGTGTTCCACTTTTCATATTCACATCAGATGACTGCTTCTAAAACATTTTACAATGATGATTCTAACACTGGTTTTTTTATATCTTCTACTTATGCAACCAATTTTCTGAACCTGTAAATAAAACTTCATACTCATCCCTATTCTATTATGCTAGTTCTTTGAGGCCCATTGTTCCAATTCCTTAAAACTAATTTGGATCCTGTTTTGATCATTCAGTTTATAAAAAGGTTCCTCTGCAAGCATTGGTCACATGAAGTTTCATATTAGATGCATCTTACATGTAAGGAATTTTAGTGTACTATGGAGTTTGGAAACCTTGTTGTTTACATTATCTCATTTTATCATCAATGTTTCCAAGCAGTACTTACTCTCTTTCTTATAGGTGTTGACGCTAGAACCATCAAGTGCAGGGGCGCCTGGGTGGCTCAGTGGGTTAAAGCCTCCGCCTTCGGCTCAGGTCATGATCTCAGGGTCCTGGGATCGAGCCCCGCATCGGGCTCTCTGCTCAGTGGGGAGCCTGCTTCCTCCTCTCTCTCTGCCTGCCTCTCTGCCTACCTGTGATCTCTCGCTCTGTCAAATAAATAAATAAAATCTTCCAAAAAAATGGTTTAAAAAATAAGAACCATCAAGTACAGATCTGGGACAAGGATATGTGTCCTCAGACTAGTGCCTGGATAGCCTTTCTTTCTTTAAAATATATTTTTAAAAAGGAGTCTTTTATTTATTTCTAGTATTAGTATGTTAGCACATTAACATTGCACGAAAACTAAACACCATAGATTAAGTGAACACCCCCTTGTTCCTTCCTGCAACCCCTTGTCCCTTTACAGAGTAAGTCAACTCAGCTTGGAATGTATTCTTCAGGGATTTTCCTGTGCACTTCATTACTCTTGGAAATAGCTCATTTTGTGGGGTATCATATTATACTTATTTTTCTGAAATTTGTCCTTTCCACTTCATAACATGTTTTAGAGCCCTTTCCATGTCAGCATTTACAAATAGTCTCACCTCTTTACCTGATGCACAGTGCTCCATTGTAGGGATGTGTACAACTTATTTAACTTTCCCTTTGTTGATAGACATTAAGATTATTTTATTGTAATAAATATCATATATATGATTCTTTGGGTAAATGTGTAGGGACTTTTCTAGGCTAGATACCTAAGAGTGGACTTGCTGCCTGAAAGGATATGCATATAAAATCCTGATAGCAAATGCCAAAGCTGTTTTCCAAAAGGGCCTACCATGTATATTCCTGCCAACGTGTATGAGGGTAATACTTCCTCACATTTCAGTAATATTGGTTGGTACTAATTACTTTAAGTTATACTAATCTCAATTGCTCTAATTACTGAGCTGAGCATCTTACATTTCTTCTTCTATGAATTATTTATTCTTATTCTTTTCATTATTATGAAATGTTATTTCATTATTATGAATGTTTATATCATCATCATTATTATTATCTCTCAACTATGCCTTATATATGTCTTCAATATATATTGTCCTTATATATGTCTTCAATATATTTACACTTCAAAAAAAAAAGTATTGAGTAAGATAAGGACATGTACAGAGCTATAAAGAGCCTCAGAGGCCTTTCTCTATGATTGAACACCGATCCTCTAACAGATATTTGAATGCAATTGTCTGGCAGGTAATAGAACCCTCTAACCAGCTTACAAACTGGGCAACACCCTTCCATCTTGCTCAAATAAATGTTATGAGCATCTTTGCAAAATACTGTGCTGAGAGAAAGATTGTGCCTGGTACTCTTATATTTTATCTTTTAGGTTTATCAGAAAATGATATGAAGTTAGTTTAACCTGTTTTCATTGTTAGCTCACTAATGTTTATGTAAGATACATTCTAGAGTATTGCAGAATGTAATGCTAAGCTTGTTCACTCTGTAGATTCCATAATCCATTTTTTTCTCCTTTGAGAAAAATCTGTATTTTTGCCTCGTTTAGTTTCTGGCACCTGTCCTATTTTCTATTTCCCTGAGACAAGGAGCAGTGTTTTTGAGACCCATAATCTTTGATTCATTCTGCAAAGCCTATATCCCGGGTTCTCTCTACCTCTCCTCATTTAGGTTGGGCCCCAATTTATTCTCTGTGCATCTGTTATGCCCTTCTCAGTTTGAAGATCGTGTTCCTTGCTGGAGAAGAAAGAAGCAATTGAGTAGCCCCGCCTTTTCCCTGTTATCATTTAACAGGATCTTCTCTAAGCAGTTAGCTTAGACTTGCCTTCATCTTCTTGCTTTACACCCTGTGTGTGTTTTCAAAGCCCTCTCTGTGGCTCATATCATCTAGCACTCTGCACGACCTTCCGTCACTTTCTTACAGGGTTTATATAATTTTCTTATTCACTTTGATTGATGTCTTTCTTTCATCCTTTGTATATGTCAGTTCAAAATACAGACTCATCAGAAAACTCCATATTGGGTCATATTGGTTTCTGCACCACATAGTTTAATTTTCCAGAGTTTCACAATTAAAAAAAACCCCAATATATTCCTTTTTATTGCCTCTGGCCTTGGGGTTTTATTTATATTACCATGAGCTTTTGGAAGTTTATTTTTCTAAAGCCCCAATTACGCATCTACTATAACCAAAGGTTCTTCAATTTTTTTCTACGACAGTTTCTAGGATGGTGTGACTGCTTTCTTTCATCTTCAGGAAGGCACGGACAGCATTTTATTTCATATGTTCGCTGGAATATTTTTATCATATGAACATCACCACCAAATTCTTCTCTCTGGTCAGAACTGAGGCTAGTGTGGCACTTCCTTCTTTCTTGTACTTTTTGAAAGATAAAATTATCAGGCAGACAAGTCAGGAATGTATTCAATTCCGAGACCGTTGTAGAGATTTTGAACAGATGTCTAAGTACTTGAAGTAACACATCAATATCACAACTTGCCTCTGTGACATTTTTATCATTTGATTTAGGAAAGCATCCTCAGCTCTTCCATTTAGCCTGGCATTCCTAGCACGCTCCCACAAATAGCAGCAATCTCTCACTCATGTTTAGTCTTCTCCATATGCTGTATGCTCTGCTTGTGGATTCCATATATTTGCAGTTTTGACACATGGTGGTACTATATATCCATTTTTATCAGATCTGTTTATATTGAAAAACATATACCATTTCATTGCTTAAACCGGTTCTACTTCCCCAAGTTTCAGGGACATCTAGGAAATTGTAGTTATAAGCGTGGTGCATCCACACATGACGTGTTTCCCATTTCTCTTCAGAAATAAAGAATTATCCCCCAGTCAACTGAACTCAAATTGAGAGACATTCTGTAGTATGCCCAAGTATTCCTCAAAAATGTCAAGGTCATCAGAAACAAGGCAAGTCTGAGAAACTGTCACAGCCAGACGGGTGTAAGGACATATGATTGGGACTTCATGTGATATCTTAGATAGGGTCCCGGAATAGAAAAAGAAAACTAAAATTTAGGAAACTAAAATGAAATTTTCATTGCAAAAAATGAAATCCAACTAAGGTGTGGCACTTAGTAATATTGTATTCTATCACTTTGTCTGTTGTGACCAAGGTGGGAGAGTGTTATAAATGCCAACCACGGGGGCAGCTGGATGTGGGATATACAAGAACTAGGTATTAGCTTCACAGCTTTTTTGTAAATCTCTAATGATTTCTAAAATAAAGATGTTTATATAAAAAAATAATAAAGGAATTTTTACTCCAGCTCCTGGGAGTGCCACCAGTGCCACCTGGTCTTTGCCTGTCCATCTCTGCCAGGACTGTCTCAGCTGGGGAGCGCTGTCTCGTCTCCCAAGGCCACGTCCCTTCCAGGTGGCCTGCGTCCAGTGACTGATTGACACGGGGATAAAAGGTTGGGCCTTCTTGCCCCAGTTCAAGATGGCTCTGAAAGGTTATCCATCCTGAGAACTCCTCACCAGCCATCAGAATGCCACTTCTCCCTCTGCTCGGTTCCTCCTCTTCCTTCCCATCACAGGTGTTCATACCAAGAGTACTTGTGGATAAATTCCTGCTAATCTCCATCTCAGGACTGAGATCTGAGATCTGATATCTCAGATAGGGTCCTGGAACAGGTTTGGGTCTCTTCCTGAGAAACCCAACCTGGGATAATGCACTTGTTTTACAGTCTCAGTTACATTGTACTATCTTGTATGTTGAAACACGAGTAATTGAGCTTTAAGGATTATCCCTAGTCTGGTTCTCTGTTATCTCTTTAGAATTGCTGGGCTTCTCTTTCTTTCACTGTGAATCTTCTTTCTATGCCCTTCAGGTTAGCTTCCATTTATGTGCTTTAGAAGTTTCTTCTGAGCCTTTTTCTCCTTTCCCTTCAAACTTTATGTGAAGCTCTTCGACTAGGAACCTTTGTCCCTAAAACATTTTTTTCTAATCTTCTTAACATGCATTTCTTGCTTTGCCAAGAGTCTATTATTTTGGTATTATGAATCAGAGTTGAGAAGAAAAATATTGACACCACCTTCTGACACACCTTATTACTTCCAGCTATCTTCCTAATTGTCCAAAGGCAGAGCTTTCAGCCGGACGAGCCCGGATAGTGCTGCGCAGTCGGTTCCTCTGCCTGTCACCCACCCCCGCCACCGGCTCACTCGCCCGCAGCTCAGGAGCCTCTGTCTGGGGTCTTCCACCAAGAGGCCTCGGCGTGAGGCACTGCCTCTCAAGGGAGGGCCCAGTGGGCTCACGTCATCAGTGGAGTCTTTGGGCGCCAATGAGCCCTATGTGTCAGTTTGGGTCCTCTGGGGAGCACGATGGGGTGGGGTCTGGAGTCAAGCTAAAGAGGGAGGACGGGCTAGGGCAGGGAAAGGTTTCAGGTGGTGAAGCGGTCTGCACCTGTGAAAGGGAAGTAGCACAGATGCAGAATCGAGCGGGCAGAGCCTCAGGCTGTGCTGCAGATCTAGCGGAGTCTCAGTCCGTCCACCAGAGCAAAGTCTGCTCATTATCAGGGTTAGTCTGCGATGGGCAGAAGCGCTCTGGATGGTTCCGTCATTGACTGGGGGCTGCCTGTGAAGCATAGGGCCCGGGCTTCCAATTTGAGGCAGATCCTGAAGGTGCTGCAGCTGGAGACCCTCAGGGACCCACTCTTCTTGCAGCTCAGTGGCTCCTTCTTTCTTGCAAGTGGTGCATCCGCATGGCTGCCGTAGTCCTCTCTGTGTCATTAGGTCTCATTCTTTACACGTGTTCAGGCAGCAGTCCCTCCGTGACTCCAGCGCGCCCCTCTTCCTGAGGGCAAATGTAGAAGAGGGAGGCTAGTGGAAGAGCCGCAGCCCCCATGGCACACAATGCTGTTCAGAGTGGGATTCTCACTGCAAGGGAGACAGGATCCAGGCACAGCACCTCACCTTATCATCTGCTTTCTTGAACCATTGTCTACATTGCCTAGGACAGTTGTATCCTGCAGGAAGCAGCTACTGAGACAGGACTTGAAGTGCAAGACAATGATGGGAGAGGGGTGTGGGAACAATGCCTGAGAAGGATAAAAGAAAGGAAGGAAGACAAGGTAGGGCAAGCCTTTAGACCATGATGCAGATCTGACATCTGTGAAATGAAAGAGGGAAGGAAGCAGAATTAGGAAGCAAGAGCATCAGACTGCAGTGTGGACCTGACAGTCTCGGCTGGCCCGCGGGAGCTCTGCACCAAAGACGGTGTGTTAGAGAAGTCCGGCATGGACTGCATGGTCGGAGTGGCCGGGCCTTGGCCCTGCCACACTCAGCCCTTGACTGGGCTGCCTGGCATGAGCGTGGCCTTGGCACTGCAGCTGCAGGAAGTGGCAAGTTCTTGGTCGAAGGGAGAATCCGAGCAGAAGGTCTCTATGCCCCCCACGTTGCTGGAGCGTGCTAGCTCCGGCTCTGTGGCACTAGGGAGCCACCCCCTCTGATGGCACCGTCACATATCCTGGCCTGACCATGGCTTTACAAGGTAATGTATCTTCAGGGAGCCTAAAAATCTGGTTTGAGGTGGAGGGAGGAAGCTCTCATCTGCAAAATAAAGCATTTAATCTTATGGGGAAGCTATCTTTCTGGGATGTGAAGAGAACATGTGCTGCTCAGTATTCAGTGGGGGAGGATGTACTGCTGCTGCTTTTTCTTTTCCTTTCTTTTTAAAAAGTTTAGGAGCACCTGGGTGGCTCAGTGGGTTAAGCATCTAACTTTGGCTCAGATCATGATCCCAAGGTTCTGGGACAGAGCCACTAGCTGGACTCTGTGCTCAGCACGGAGTCTGCTTGTCTCTCTCTCTCTCTCTCCCTCTGCCTCTCCCCCTGCTCATTCCCTTTCTCAAATAAATAAATAAATAATCTCTAAAAAATTAATAAATTTGACATTTAACATTATATAAATTTAAGGTGTACAGTATGTTGCTTTTGGTAGATTTATATATTGTAATATGAGTGCTAGTATAGCAATATATATCGCATTATGTAATTATAGTACAATATTACTGTCTATATTCACAATACTGTGCATTAGATCTCTATAACTTATTTACTGTAAAGAGTGCCTTTGTTATTTTGAAGGGGATGGTGTCAAATCTATAGATGGCTTTGGGTAGTATGGCCATTTTAATAATGTTAATTCTACTGATCTATGAACACTGGATGTCTTTCTATTTGTGTCTTCTTCAATTACTGTCAGCAAAGTTTTGTAGTTTACACTGTGTGGATCTTTCCATACATAACATCCCTTGTTAAGCTTATTCCTAAATATTTCATTGTTTTGATGCTATTGTGAATGGGATGGTTTTATTTCTTTTTCTGATGCTTCATTACTAATATAAAGGAATGTAATTGATTTCTGTATGTTGATTTTGTATCCTGCCTTTCTGTTGAAGTCATTGATTATTTCTAACAGTTTTTCAACTGATTCTTTGGGATTCTCTACATACAGGATCTTGCCATTAGCAAATAATGACAGTTTTACTTCATCCTTTCCAATTTTTTATTTCTTTGTCTCTCCTAATTGCCCTAGCTATGGGCTTCCAGTACTATAATGAATAGGATTGGTGAGGGTGGGCATCCTTGCCTTGTTCCTGATCTTAGAGGAAATGCTTTTCAATTTCTTTTGAAAGAAAATTTCTTGCTAACATTGTATAATGTTAGCAGTGGGTTTGTCTTATATGGCCTTTATTATGTTGAGGTATGTTCTTTCTATACATGTCTGTTAAGGTTTTTATCATGAAAAGGTGTTTGTTAATAATTTTTCTGCATCTGTTGAGATAATCATGTGATTTTTATTTTTCATTTAATTGGCATAATGCATTACATTTATTGTTTTGCATATGTGAGATGATCCTTACAGCCCAAGGATAAATCCCGCTTGGGTATAATAGTATATAATCCTTTTAATGTATTCTTATATTTGGTTTGCTAATATTTTGTTGAGAATTTCTGCATCTGTATGTATCAGGGATGTTGGTCTGTATAATTTTTCTTGTGGTATTCTTATCTGGTTTTGGTTTCAAAGTAATGGTGGCCTTGTAGAATGAGTTTGGACATATTCCCTTCTCCTCGATATTTTAGAAGAGTTTGAGGAGGAGTGATGTTAACTTTTAAATGTTGATAGAATTCTCCAGTGAAGCCATCTGGTCCCGGAGTTTTCTGTGTTGGGAGTTTTTGACTACTGAGTCAATCTCTCTACTTGTTATCAATCTGTTCAGATTTTCTACTCCTGATTTAGTCTTGGTAAGTTGTGTTTCTAGAAATGTATCCATTTTGTGTAGGTTATGTAATTTTTTGGCCTACAATTGTTTATAGTAGTCTCTTATGATTCTATATATTTCTGTAGTATCAGTTGTAAACTCTCCTCTTTTGTTTCTAATTTTATTTATTTGAGTCTTCTCTTTTTTTCTTAGTTAAGGCTAGCTAAAGGTTTGTCAATTTTATTTATCTTTTCAAAGATCTAACTCTTAGCTCTGTTGACACTTTCTATTGTTTTTCTGGTCTCTATTAAATTATTTCTACTCTGATCCTATTATTTCCTTCCTTCTGCTAGCTTTGGGCTCATTTTGTTCTTTTCTTTTTTTTCAAGTTCCTTGAGGTGCAAAGTTAGGTGTTTATCTGAGATCTTTCTAGTTTCTTAATATATGCATTTATCCCTATAAACTTTCTTCTCAGAACTACTTTTGCCGAATCCCACAATATTTGATAGGTTATGTTTTCATTTTCATTTATTTTGAGATAATTTTTTTACTTCCTTTTTGATTTCTGCTTTGACCCAATGGTTGTTTAAAAGTATGTTGTTTAGTTTCCATGTATTTGTACAGCTCACTTTCCTCAACAACTCTTGCTGTTGATTTCTTGTTTCATACCATTGTGGTTAGAAAAGATGGTTGGTATGATCACAGTCTTAAGTTTGCTAAGATTTATTTTGTGGCCTATCATGTGATCTATTCTGGAGAATGTTCCATGTGCACTCAAAAGAATGTGTATTCTTTTTTTTATATAACAATTTTTAAGTCTTTATTAATTTGTTTTTGCAATGTTTTGTACTATTTGGTTTTGTTTTGTTTTTTATCTTTTTTAACTAACATAGAAAGTATTATTTGTTTCAGGGGTACAGGTCTGTAATTCACTAGTCTTACACAATTCATAGCACTTACCATTGCACATACCCTCCCCATTGTCCATACCCTCCCCATTGTCCATCACCCTGCCCCCACATCCCTCCCACCCTTCCCCCCAAGGAACTCTCAGTTTGTTTCCTGAGATTAAGAGTTTCTTATGGTTTTTCTCCCTCTCTGGTTTTATCTTGTTTCATTTTTCCCTCCCTTCCCCTGTGGTCTTTTGTCTTCTTTCTCAAATTCCTCATAGTTAGATCATATGATAATTGTCTTTCTCTGATTAGTTTATTTTGCTTAGCATAATACCCTCTAGTTCCAATCATATTATTGCAAATGTCAAGATTTTGCGGTTTTTTGATGGGTGCATAATATTCCATTGTATATATGTTTATAGCAACAATGTCCACAATAGCCAAACTATGGAAAGAGCTTAGATGTCCATCAACAAATGACTGGATAAAGAAGATGTGGTGTATATATATACAAAAGAATATGTATTCTGCTGCTGTTAGGTGCAAGGTTCTGTATATGTCTATTAAGTCCATTTACTCGAAAGTATGATTCAATTCCATATCAATTCTTTTTTGACTTTCTGTCTGGATGACCTATCTATTGCTGATAGTGGAGTCCTGAGGTCCTCTATGATTTTGCACTGTTGTTTATTACTCTCTTGATATCTGTTATTAATTGCTTAATATATTTCAGTGCTCAGGTGTTATGAGTGTATATATTTACAACTGATATCTTTTTGATGTATGGACCTCTTTATCATTATATTATAACCTTCTTTGTCTTTTGTTTCCCTTTCTGCCTTGCAGTCTATTTTGTCTGATATAAGTATGGCTATAGCTACCTTCTTTTTGTTTCTGTTTGCTTGGAATATCATCTTCCATCCTTTCACTTTAAGCTTCTGTGTGTCTCTAGATCTGAAATGAGTCTCCTGCAGGCAGCATACAGTTGGGTCTTGTTTTTTATACATCCAGCTGCTTTGTGCCTTTTGATTAGTGAGTTCAATCTATTTACTGTTGTTCCTCCCATTTTGCAGATGGTGAAGCTGAGGAATAGAGAAGTGCAGTGACTTTTCCAAGGTCATATTGAGAGCAGGCAGTGAAGACAGGGTGTAGATCAAAGCAGCCTGGCTCCAAATCCACCTAGGAACTCCTAGACTACATTGCTCATCAAAAGATTCATCAACCCTCCCTGTGGTGCCTCAAGAAATCCTACAGGAAGATTCATGAATAGGTAGCTACTTGAAAAAATTTTAGCCAAAGAAGGATCCTTTGCCAGGGGGAATCACTCTCTTGTTTCTCCCAATGGAGGCCAATATTTTCATATGCCAGCCCACTTCATGAAGGCTGCTGATTCTAGTGCTTCGGAGACAGCTCTTTTCAGTCTGAAGGTTGCTCTCCCTCTAAATTGTTACTCTCCACTCCCCATTATACGAGCCATGGCCTATCAGCAAAGGAATTAACATCTGGAAAGAAGCTTGTTTCCCTAGTGGCATTCTAGAATAATTTATTAATTTCTTCCCATCTGTTTGCTGGGACTATTCATTCAGTGAGCCTCTTGGTCTCGGGTTCTGTGAGAAGCCTCTCAAATTCACTTTGCTCTTCTCTATATTGTTATTTCCTACCCTTAGGAAACAAGCAAGGCAATGAATGCTTAATAATAAATAAACATGGAAAGTACACTAATTCATTTTAGAAAGATTTTCTACTAGAAGGTTTTTCCAGTTAACCTTCCATCTCTTATTACCCAAAAAATTAAATTAACAAGAATGTCCAATTCCCAGAGCAAGCTGGTCAATCCATATTTCAATGTAAAACAAAGTTAATAGTTATGGTCATTAATCTAATTTTTCTCAAGAGTCTATTCATTTGATTGATGTTTTTCCTTGTAACCCTCTTCTTTAGCTTGTACATCTCTCCAATCTAATTTCTCCTTGTTTGAAAATGGTTTAAGAATTTTGTCCTGAGTATAAGAAAATGTTCATGGAATTAGTCCATGGGATAAATATCACAGAAGAGCTACTCATGGGACCTGGAAAATCACATCATTGTTCTCATCACCTAAAGGACATTTAGACATCTTTGAGGTTCTGGTTTGTGTTTTGGCACAAGCTCGACAATACTGATTGGCCATAATATTGTACGATGTATATTATCAGGTGTTAGATTTAACTGTGAACCCAATGCCATATCCTTTCACCAAATTTGCGGATGTAATATTTATAAGATTCTTCAAAGCCTGTGGACAATTTCCTAGGTTCTGGGACTCCAGGACCATGTTTCTTAAATCATGGTCCATGACCATGTATATCAGATCATCTTATGGATAGTGTAAAAAATGCAAATGCCCAGACTCTTGGCAGAACTACTGAATGAGAATATTCAAAGTCAGGTCCTAGCACATGCTTTTTTATAGTTCTTAAGCACATTGAAGTTTGAGAACCACAGGTCAGCCCAAGTAAACAGTTTAGGTTAAGAATCAACTGAGGGTAGAACTTTTTGTAGATATTCACAATCTGATTCTAAAATTTGCCTGGAAAGACAAAGGAATTAGAATGGTCAAAACAGTTCTGGAAAAGAACAAGTTTGGAAGAGTCATACTACTTGGCTTCAAGTCTTACTAAAAAGTACAGTAATCAAAACTGTGTGGTATTGGTGAAAAGGTAGATACATACATTGGTGGAACAGAATAGAGAACCCAGAAATGGACTCACACAAATATAGTCAATTGGGTTTTGACAAAAGTGCAAGTGCAATTCAACAAAAGGTACGGGAACAATTGGATGCTAGTAAACATAAAAGTGAACCTCAAACTACACTCCAAACCTTACACAAAAATTAGCTCAAAATGGATCACAGACTGACTATAAAATGTAAAACTATAAAACTTTGAGAAGAAACTATAGGTGGAAATCTTTGTGAACTTGACTTTAGCAGGGTTCTTTAAACAGTGTTAGCTTGATCCCTAAAAGAAAAATGGGACTCGACCAAAATTTTAAATTTTAAATTTTAAATTTAAAAATGTCTGCTTTGCACAGACATTGATATTAAATTAAAATTAAAATTTTATTTTTATTTTTATATTAAATATAAAATATAAAATATAAAATATTAAAATTAAAATGTCTGCTTTGCACAGACATTGATAAGAGAATGAAAGATAAGTTACAGACTGAGGTAAAATATTTGCACATCACATATCTGACAAAGGACTATTATCCAAAACATATAAAACTCTCAACACTCAACAGTAAGGAAACAACTCAATTAAAAAAATAGGTAAGGGAAGCTGGGTGGCTCAGTCTGGGTCATGGCATCAAGCTCTACGATGGGCTCCATGCTCAGTATGGAGTTGGCTCATCCCTCTCCCTCCCCCTGCTTGCTCTCTCTCTCTCTCTCTCTCATTCTTGAATAAACAAATAAATAAATAAATAGAAATAAAATCTTAAAAAAATAAAAAAATAGGTAAAAGCTTTGAACACATATTTTGTCATAGAAGATAATACATACATGGCAAATAAATACATGGAAAGATACTCAGTATATTATTATTTATTAGGGAATGCCAATTAATGCTGTGATGAAATAACATTAAATTCCTATAAGAATGTCTAAAACAAAACAAACTGACAATTCCAAGAGCTGATGAGGATGCAGAGTAACTGAAACTCATATATTACTGATGAGAATACTATGAAAGGATATAGCTTCTCTGTAAGAAATTTTAAGTTTCCTATAAGTTTCTTATAAAATTATATATACATGTCATAACATGCAAAAATCCCACTCAGGTATTCATTGAAAAGAAATGAAAATTTATGTTCACATAAAACCCATATACAAATATTTACACAGTTTTATTCATAATTGCCAAAGATTGGAAACAACCCAAATATCTTCCAACTGGAGAATGAATAAAAAAACAGATCGACAGCCATACAATGGAATACTTCTCAGCAATAAAGAATAAACTACTGATACATGCACCAAAATGGATGACTTTCATACGCATTTTTCTAAGAGGAACAAGACAAATCCAAAGGCTACACATGATCACCTTTATATGATATTCAGGAAAGAGCAAAACTACAGGGACAAAGAACTGACCGGTGGTTTCTAGGGACTAAGGGGAAGGGGAATTTTTGACTATAACGGGGCAGCATGTATAAAGAAGTTTATTTAGGGTAATGGAACTCTCTGTATTTTAATTGTGGTGGTGGTTACATGCCTTTATGATTCAGATATATGCCAAAAAGTATGAATTTCACTTATATGAATAAAAAAGAATCAGCTAAGGTGTATCTGATTTAAAACTGCCAATGAATCCAAACCTATATTTATTGAACATCCATTATGAGCAGGGCCTGGGCTAGTAGTATGAGGAAAACAAAGCTTTATAATAAGCTCTTTCTCTCCATAGACACCAATCCACTGGAAGACACAAACCAGTACACAAATAACTACCATGGGGCAGGGCAGGGATATGTCCCCAACAAAAGAACAAAGAAGGTATAACTGGAGAACGTTGCATTTTTACAAGGAGAAGTGTAAGCCTGGAAAACTGTCTGACTGAATCACAGTAGAAATAAATCAGATTGTACACTGACCAAAAATTAGATAGGATAAAGTTATGGGCATGGAAAAAGTGATTATTGATCAGGAAGGGTAAGGTAATAAAAAGCAAACTCTAAATGTCATGAGACTCAATCAATGCATGCAATGCTGTTTTTTAAAAAGGCGAGTCAAATAATTCAGTATTGATTCCTCCCAAGGAAGGGAAATGAAAAGATATGGGTATGAAGTTGCAGTATAAGTTGTGTTGACTTGGGATTCCATGAGCAATTTCTTCATTCCTCCTGCCCCATAAAAATAGTTCCCTCCTCTGAGAACTTCTTCCATAAATAGAATATGAAGGTTATTATCAGGAGAGACCTCTGTCTGTGTTGGGTGTGAGGGAGTCATCTGGTAGTCAGATCTTAAAGAGGAGGTTGCTGTCAAGGAGGTTTAAAATGAAAACTTCCCCCTTTTGGGGCACTTGGGTGGCTCAGTGGGTTAAAGCCTCTGCCTTTGGCTAGGTCATGATCTCAGGGTCCTGGGATCAAGCCCTGCATCCCTGCTGAGCAGAGAGACCGCTTCCTCCTCTCTCTCTGCCTGCCTCTCTGTCTACTTATAATCTCTCTCTCTCTGTCAAATAAATAAATAAAATCTTTAAAAAAATAAAAATAAAAATAAAACTCCCCCCTTTCAGTATTATGTATGTAGGATAGTCATTCTCAAAACATGGGCCCTGGACCAGCTGCAAAGCTTCATGGGGAAACTTATTAGAAGTACAGATTCTAAGACTGCGTGCTAAACCTACTGATTCAGAAACTGGGGTTGGGCCCAGCAATCTGTTTCAGCAAGTCGTTGATGTGATTCTGATGAATGTCTGAGAGGTTTGGGAGTTTGAGATGTCAACCTGAATGTTGTACTTAACTATTATAATCAGCTGGAGTGAAAAAGAAATGTCAGCTTCTAGTGACCACCCCCTGTCCCTTTCTTCCAGTGACCCCAGACCCTCCTTGGGCCCAACTGAAGGCTCTCTAGACCAAAGATGTTTTAACCAATCATGTAAGCTCTTTGGACTGGCTCCATTCTATCTAGAACATTACTTTTCAATGCTTGATTGGCATAAACATCTTGAATGTCTTCCACTTTTCTAAAGTACTTACAAAATTACGACTTTTCCCTCTCAGCAAACCAGTCAATGAATTCCTTTTCACTGATGAGTGTCTTCTTGTCAGCAAATAAATAAATCCTGAAGTCTGCTTGCTTTTTCCTGGGTGAAACTCTGGTGGTCTTGTCTTGGTCCTTTCCAGACAGCAGGCAGTCAGCATGTTATTCTAGAATGTAAGGTTACCTTGTCATCCCCAGACAAGTATTCTAGAATCAGAAGACCTACATTCTAACCCACATGCCAGCCCAAATTGTGGAAGGCCTTGGGTAAGCTACTTAATATCTCAGAGTCAGTTTTCTCATCTATAAAAAGCAAGGAGGTAAATATCAATCAACATATGAAGTTGCTCAGTAAAGTGGAAAATGGGTATACATGTGAGTAACCCTTATCATTTTGTAAGCCTTTCTCAACATTGCACTCAATACTCTCCATTTTTCCTTTGTCATCAGAGCACCCCACAGGAGAAGCCTCCACCCTGGGCATGGTCCAGACTCCTCTGGAGGCCTTGCCGGTAGGGCAACCATCATTGTTTGGGAATTAATCTGGGTGAATGGAGTAGCAGAAAATATGCCAGCTTGAGGGATCATAAATAAAAACATTAGATGATTATAGACTTTCCATCAGAACTTGGAAATGGCACTGCAAATTGGTGTGCAATTTACAATTTAAAAAAATGCATTTCTAATCCTTAGAATGAACAATTGGCTTATAGCAAATCTTCTGAGCCTCCCCAAATGATAGTGTTCTGCATGCAGAGCTTCTCATTACCTGACACAAACAAATAGGATACAGCTAATGTCAGTGTCTGGCAGTACTAGGAAATAAACTGCTGCTTCTGGTAAATAAGTGGGAATCTGTATTGAGTTATTTGCTAAGAGCCAAATTAGTCCCTTGTTGTATATGCAACATTTCTTAAGAATAAAAAATGTTTCTCTGCCTAAATAATACCCTGACCAAGGTAATTATTACTATAATGCATTTGACATAGGAATGATTCTGACATTTCCCTAGGGTCCTTAGGAATAAGAGGATTTTTCTAAAGCATGCTCATATTGAGAGGAAAGTAGATCTCTAGGTAAGCAGAGAATATACTTAATGGAGAAGGGAAGGTGCCATCATTTGTCTAGCTCTTACTGTGCGTGGGGCACTGCACTAAATGTTACAAGTATTAACCTGATCCTCACGATAACTCTGAGAGGTAGGCATAGTCCCCTCATTTGAACAAAATAGGACACAGCGGCTCAGAGCAGTTAAGCGGCTTCCACAAAGTCCCACGGCACATAGTTTATGGCAGAACCGAGATTGAAATTCGGCAGGTGGTCTTTATCTAGACAGTTGCAGCAGCTTCCTGTGCTAGATAGCTTCCCTATGCCTATCCAGATGCCCTCTCCATTCTTCTCCATCTTACCCTGCACCTGGAGAGGCTGTCCCAACTTGCCTTCTGGTTTCCAGTTGTGTTTCACAAATGGGAGCTGTTGGCCAGAGGTGAAAGGAGGGAGGAGAGTAAGGCCAAGGTTTTTATGCTCCTGTTCTCAGCTCCCTCTCACTCCATGCTCCTCCCCTGCCCCCGGGAATCCTGCATGCTGGCCACATCTTCCCAAATTTCCTAGTCTCAGTGTGCCATGCAGTTAATTTTAGTTTGACCAGCTTATCATACATCAAGGCTGAGAAATGATTGCCCCTTCATTTTTGTTGTTGTTCTGTTGTTTGTCCTCATTCAAATAAAGTCGTTCCTTGAATGATGGACACGTTCTCTTATCCTACACAATGTTCTTTCTGAGTAGCTCCCTGTTCAACATTTAGAGAGTGTCTCTACCTCTGGCTACAGCTCACTGAGAAAAACTGAAGGGTTTTTATGGACAAAAGCACCTTGCGGAGCCATATGTGGTTTCTGAATGATGACATTCAGAGTTTGGTGAAAAACAGAAACAGCACCTGACATTTATACAAGGTTCTATAGCTTTTGCATTCATTACTTTCTATTTAAGGGCATATTAGAAGCTACGTGTGGACCCAGAAAAAAAAAATAGCTGAACATGAAGTTACAGTAAAGTTATTTTTTTAAAGACAGGTAATGACTGAACTCTGATCAAGACATATAACAGCTGTTTAAGGTCTTGCTCCGAACTATTTTCATTAAGCTAATGAAACTGGTCTGTTTTGGCAGTGCTAACTAACTCCTGTTTTCTGAGTGAATTCATTACCCATGACTTCAGAAGAATAAAGAGGAAATAGAAATAGACTATTAAACATGACAGACACAGTGAATATTTTTCAAATGTTAATGCCATAGGCACAAATAAAACCCTTGATGATCAGCAAATGTAACAGTCCTAACATTTTCAAAGGTGTCACTCTTAAAAGTCTAATGTCATGCATGGATGGGCAATACTTTTTTAAAAATCGGTTTCATCATTTTTTTGTGCTTGAAATGACAAGGCATTTTGGAAATCATCATCTTACCTGAAGGTAGTTAGTTATTCTATTATTAGATAATTGTGGCACTTAACACAAGGAAGATAGAAACAGTATTTTAAAATACCTTCCTACAATTATGAAATATCCCTTTTAATCTCTAACAACACTTCTTACCTCAATGTCTGCTTTGCTGATATTAATTTAACTACATCAGGTTGACTTCGATTAGTGTTTGTGTAGGATACCTTTTCTCATCCTTTTGCTTTCCCATTTTCTCTTATCTTTTTACTTAATGTGGGGCTCCAGTAAATAAATAGCATATAGCTTGGTTTTGTCTTTTTAAAAATTCGGTCCGACAAGCTGCCTTTTAATTGGATTGGAGGCCATTGACATTTAAAATAATTAATAATTAATGATAGAGTGTAAGTCCAACACCTTGCTCTTTGTCCTCATGTACTTTGTTCCTTTATTTCTCATTTCCTGCCTTCTCTTGCATAAGGCAATCTTTTATTATTCCATTTCTCTTTTTTCATTTTTTAGTTACATGTCTTCCGTAGCCCTTTCAGTCGTTACACTAGAGACTACGGTAGGCATCCTTGATGTAATACAGTCTACTTTAATTGAGTGCTTTTGATTTTTACTACTTCCTAAGCAAGGCAAGGACCTTGGCAACAGTTTAACTGTGTGGAGCGCCCTCCATCATTTGTGCTTATTGTTGTCATTTCTCTTACTTCTGTGGATGCATTTCCTATGGTTTTGATGTCAACAGTTGATATTCTTTTATATTTAACCATGCATTTACCCTTCCCAGGGCCCTCCCATGCTACCATCTGAGATCATTTTCTTTCAGCCTGAAGAACTTCCTAGTGTTTCTTCTGGTTCACAGCTGCTGGCACTGAATTCTCTCAGGTTTTATTTGTGAAACTTCTTTAGTTAACTTCATTTTTATTGTCCATTTGCATTGTGGCATAGATTTACGTATAATAAAATTCACCCATTTTAGGTGTATAATTTGGTGAACTTTGGTAAATTGTGTATATATGTGTATACAGTGATGTGTCTGCCCCCTCCCCAACAATCCAGTTTTATAATACTTCTATCATTCACAAAAATTCCCTACTGCCCTTTTGCAGTTGGTCCTTGCCCCCAGGGAACCACTGATCTGCTTCAGGTCATTGTAGTTCTGCCTTTTCTAGAATATCATATAAATGGAGCCATATAATATGTTGCTTTCTGTGACTAGTTTCTTCCTGTTAGTGTGGTGTTTTTGGATTTCATCCATGGTGTTAGGTGTATCAGTAGTGCATTCCTCTTAATTACTGGGTAATAGCCCATTGCAGAGATATGCTATATTTTGATTATCCATTCTCTAGATCTTGGACATTTGTATTGTTACATTTGTGGCTATTATGTTGTAAATATTCATATATAAGTTGTGTGAGGACATGTTTTCATTTTTCTTGAATAGATACCTAGGAGTGAAATAGCTGAATCATATGGCAGGTATATGTATTTAACTTTTATAAAAAACTATTAAACTGATTTTCAAAGTGGCTCTACCATTTTGCATTCCTGCTTATAATGTATGAGGACCCCAGTTGGTCTATAGTCACCAAGGCTTAATATTGTCAATATTTTTGATTTCAGCCACCCTTCTGTGTAAACTCTAGTTTTAATTTGCAATTTCCTAATGGCTAATGATTTGAGACATCTTTTGTGAGCTTGTGACTGTCAATATACCTTTTTTGGTTAAGTATTTCCTTAAATCTTTTGTCTAATTTGTCCCTGTCATGTCTTAAGAGGTTTTTTTTTTTAAGATTTTATTTATTTATTTGACAGAGAGCAATTACAAGTAGGCAGAGAGGCAAGCAGAGAGAAGGGGAAGCAGGCTCCCTGCTGAGCAGAGAGCCTAATGCAGGGGCTTGATCCCAGGACCCTGAGATCATGACCTGAGCCGAAGGCAGAGGCTTTAATCCACTGAGCCACCCAGGCTCCACAGAGAGTTTTTTTAAAAAATATATTCTGAATATAAGTCCTTTGTCGGATACATGTTTTGTTTTGCAAATATTTTCTGTCTGTGGTTTGCCTTTTCATCTTTTTTGATATTAATATGATGGGTTGCATTGAAAGATTTTGAGATTTTGAGCCAATATCGCATTACCAGGATAAATTCCCTTGATTGCGGTATATTATTCTTTCTACATATTACTGGATTCAATTTGTTAATATCTTTGGGATTTTTGTGTGTTTGATTATGGAATATGTTCATCTCTAGTTTTCTTTTCTTTGTACTATCTTTGTTTTATTGTATCAGGATAATGCTGATCTTATAAAGTAAGTTGGGAAATGTTCATTCCTCTTCTGTTTTCTGGAAGAAATTATGCAGAAATAATGTTATTTCTTCTTCTTTTTTTTTTTTTAAAGATTTTATTTATTTATTCGATAGAGAGAGAGATATCTCAAGTAGGCAGAGAGGCAGGCAGAGAGAGAGGAGGAAGCAAGCTCCCCGCTGAGCAGGGAGCCAGATGGGCTCTATCACAGGACCCTGAGATCATGACCTGAGCCCAAGGCAGAGGCTTTAACCCACTGAGCCACCCAGGCGCCCCTAATGTTATTTCTTCTTTAAACATTTTGCAAACTTACCAGTGAAAGTATCTGGGTGTGGAGCTTTCTTTTTTTAAAGATTTAAACTTGAATTTAATCTCCTTAATAGCTATGATAGTGGCAATTTCTCTCTTGCTAAAGATTTGTCAGTTTTATCGAACTGTTTGAGCTCATTGATTTTTTTCCTACTGGTTTTGTTTTCAATTCCATTGATTTTTTTTTTCTCTTATATTTATTTTTTCCATCCTGCTTATTTCAGTTTTACTTTACTCATCTTTTTAAAGTTTCTCAAGGTGGAGTTTAGAATATTGATTTGAGAACCTTCATCTTTGCCAGTATAAGCATTTAATGCAATAAATATCTCTAGGCCATGCTTTAATTGCATCCACATATTATGATATACTATATTTTCATTTTTGTTCAGTTTTAGGTATTTTCTAATTTTTGCTTTAGAAAAGTATTTTAAAGAACTCAAGAGAAGAATATTCTCTTATATTTACCTATGTGTTTGCTATATTTGTTGCTCTCTGTTCATTTCTGATGTCCCAAGTTTCCTCTGGTAATGTTTTCCTTCTATCTGAAGGAATTTCTTCAGCAATTATTTTTGGGCATATCTACGGGCTCTTAGTTTTCCTCACTGAGAATGTCTTTATTTCATCTTCCTTCCTAAAGGATATTTTACTGGTTTTAGAATTCTGGTTTGACAGTGTTTTTTTCTTTTAGCATTTTATGAATATTGTTCTATTCATTCTGTCCTCCATAGTTTCTTTTAAGAATTCCACAGTCATTTGAATTGTTGTTTGCCTATAAATAATATGTCCATGTCTTCTGGTTGCCTTCAATTATTTTTCTTTGTGATTAGTTTATAAGTTTGCTTACAATGTGTCTGGGCACGGATGTCTTTGGATTTATTCTGTTGAAGTTTGCTGAGCTCCTTGAGTCTGTATATTTATGCCTTTGACAAAATTTGGGAAATTTCTAGCCATCATTTCTTCAGATACTTTTTTTTTTTTTTTTTTAATTTTTATTAACATATAATGTATTATTTGCCCCAGGGTACATGTCTGTGAATCTTCGGGCTTACACATTTCACAGCACTTAAAAGCACATACCCTCCCCATTGCAGATACTTTTTCTGCACTATTTTTATCCTTTCCTGTGGGACTCTGATGACATCAAAGCTAGATCTTTTGGTATTTCACAGATGTCTGAAGGTCTATTCTTTAAAAAAAAACAAAAACAAAACCAAAAACCTCTCTTGTTCACTTTGGGTAAATGCTATTGATTTATCTTCGAGTTCACTTACACTTTTCTCTGCCATCTCTATTCTGCTTGTTGGGTCCATTTAGTAAGGTTTTTTTCTTTTCAGTTTTGTATTTTTTTAGTTCTAAAATTGCCCTTTGTTTCTTCTTTCTATCTTTAGTTTCTTTGCTGAGACTCTTTAGCTTTTTATATTTAAGAGTTTTTGCCTTTACTTTCTGGAGTATTTTTATAATAGTTGCTTGAAGGTTTTTATCAGATAATTCCTACATGTGTGTCATCTTGGCATTGGCATATATTAATTATCTTTTACCACACAGGGTTGATATTTTCCTGGTTCTTTATATGTTGATTACTTTTGGATTGTATCTTGGGCATTTTGAATATTATGTTATGGGATCCTGAGTATTTGTTTTGTTTTAACAGACAACCAACCCAATTTGGTTCAGTTACAAGTTCCAGCCAGCTCTCTGTGTGTATGTGTACTGTGTACTCTCCATGTAATGTCTAATTGTGAAGCTTTCTCAGTGCTGTTCAGATCTGTCTTGCATGTGAACCACACAGTGACTAGTTTGTGACCCCGGCAGTGGTCTATTCCATAGATCAATTCTTATAGTCTGTGGTAGGCTGTTTATGGTCAAATCCATGAGTGTATACTTGGGAATGAGCCCAGGAGTTCATAACCAACTTTATGGGGCTGCTTACCCAATCTCCTCCCTATAGTAATCTCTTCAGTACTTTCTGGTTACCTGGAGTTCTCCAACCAGAATTGGGGATATATTTATCTACACTGTTGCACACTTTTTACAACTACAGTGATGTCCAGGGCTAACCAGTAGAAGGACACAGAGAAGACAAAAAGCAATGGGGGTTTGTCTCACCCTCTGAAAATCATAGCTCCTCTGATTATGAAGGAAGTTTCCCTTCTCTTAGAATCCTGTAGGCCAGCTGTCACCACATTTGCTGCCACTGCTACTGCCATCATGAGATTTCTTAGAGGCTGGGGTATGAAAGAATGAAGAAAAGACAATGGAGGGGGCAGTTTCCCCCCTTCTAAGCATTAGGAGACTCTATGCTGGTCTTTGAGTCAGAACCAGCAACTTCTCCTGGAGCTCGCTCTGTCTGTGCAGATGCCCACATTCAGGTTTTGTGTTGCTTCCAGTTGAAACTGGTATATGGGAGGGAAAAGATAATAAACTCACCATCAGTTTGATAGTACTCCCTCTTTCTTATATTTTCCACTTATCTTCTTTCAGGGCTCCTATACTTCAGCATATAACATGGGAAGTCTCTATTTTTATAATTGCTAACATTTCCTAACTCCTCCTGTTAGTCCTGTTAGTCAGGACAATCCAACAGTTTTTTAAAAATAATATTTAGAACTCTGAGGCTTACTACACAAAAAATTTGTTTACTTACGCAAAGCTCAACATAAGTGTAATTGGCTGAGTGGCTCTCCTGGGCCCCTCTTTTCTGACTCAGGGATCCAGGTTTTTTTCCATCTTGGGATACAACCATTTTCAACATGAGGCCTTCAGGTTTACTGTGGAAGTGAAAACTGCATAGGATAGATTCACTTAACCCCCTTGGCTCAGAATATCCTACACACCTTAACTCACATTCCCTTAACCAAACCTAGTCACATGGTTCCACTTGAGAGCACTGGGAAATTTCGACCCTTTTGAAGGAAATGTTTCCCAGCACCCAATCTGTACTGTCCAAGGGGATCACGTATCTTCAGTAGATAGCCATTTCAGTTATACTTCTTACCTCTGGCCTTATCACATATCCATCCACATGGAATCCATTGTGATCCTACCTTACACAGACATGATTGTGTCACTTCCCCTTTTAGCATTCATCAGCTACTGCCCACTGCCAAATGAATGACACACATCCCATTTGTCAGGGCCTTCAAGGCCATGTAAGATCTAGACCTTCCAGCCTTATCTTTATGAGGTCTGGTCTTAGGCACCAGACCCATCAAACTGCTTCCAGTTCCCGGAAGCTGAATTATTGCTACTTGCCTGTCTATATAAGCACATGCTCTTCCATCTTTCTGACATATCCCTCTTTTCCTGCGTCTAGTGGGAAAATTTCTACCTCTCCTTCAAAACTCAGTATAAGTATCTTCCTCTGTGAACTTTCTATAGCCTTTCTCCTTAGGCTGAGTTGATCCTTTAGTTTTTTTGTGCTATCACTGAACTTCCGTCAAACTTCCTTAGTAGTACCCATTATACTGAATTGAAATTTTATTTTTATGTCTCTCTCTCTTCTTTTTTAAACTGTCAGTTTCTTGAGAATTGGACCCATGACTTAGCTATCTTCAATGCCTACTACAGTGTCTACATGATGGATGCCTACATGATGGATGCCTAATAAATGTTCATGTAATGAATAATTAAATGAATGAAAAAATGCAGTACAGTTCCAAATATTTCTTACACTTAAATTTCAGCTAATGTTCATTCAATATTTAAAAACTCTTAGAGAAAATGATGAACTTGTGCTATATTTACTGTCATCTTCTTCTAATGGAGAAGGTTTAAATTAAAGCCTTACAGAAATACACTAAAATAAATTCTTGATTTGGTGAGAGAAGCTTCTTCAGACTCAACAAACTTAATGAAAGAATGGGCTGAAACCTTTTAAAGTTAAAGTAAGGTTCTTACTGATGCAAATATAATAGTGAAAATTTCAGCTCTGCGAAGTCAAAGAGCACAGAGAACACTAATTAGGACAGAGAAGTTCTGGGTGATTGAAACGAAAAGCTTGAGGAAACATTATTTCAGTCTGTAATATAATAGGGTGCAGAGAGGTGAGAATACTGCCCTGAACTCTTCTTTTCTGAACCATGAGAAAATAACTAAACTATAGTTTGTGTAGGTTTTAACTATATCTCAATAATTCTGTGGAAATCATTGTTCATCTATTTTATATATACTATCTCTTAATTAACTAAACTCTTCATTTAATCAGCTCCTCACTTTATCTGACCAGTTTACGTAAGTAGAAATCACTCTATTCAAAAGCAACAAACTGAAAACCAACCTCCTCACTCCCTAAACAAATACCCTGATGCTTGAATTATTTCTTCTGACCCATAATACGTTACTGTCATAATTTGGGTGGTCTCCAGCATAATCTATGCTAGAAGTTTGCCACTCAGGTTGGCTGGGGGCAGAAAGGGCAGAAAGGGGCTAAAGGGAGGTAGGACTATTCTTTATCAAGTTGAAATAAAAATCAGAAAACTGTCCCAGCTATAGGGACTAGTGCAGAGCAGGAAAAGAGTCTGACAGAGACTTAACCTTCATTTCTAACATTAGGATATGGATGCAACAATAGGGAAGTCTGCCTCTCCATGAATTTGGAGATCATGGACATAAGGTCACCTTCTGAGTTGAACTAGTGACATTCACAGACAATGGATATGATTAGTCATCTGTGGGAATAAAACAAGAGACTATGAAATGCGTGGACTTCAAAAAACTTCAATCAAAGTGGGCTATTTAGTATAATCAGAGGAAAGCAGGTCCAGAATGCGAATGTCATTTAGTAGAAGGTGTTTAATCAATTGTATTGTACCTTGCCTGGAGGAAGACTGTGAAGGTGGGTGGAGGTGTGGACAGAAGGGGAAGTAATCAACTGGGCTACAGAAAGTGAAAACCCAAGCACTGTGCAGAAGAGAGACCCTGCCCTTTGTGGCTGCTGGAGAAGTATGCTCTGCTGTGGGATTGGAGTTCCTCTTCTGGTCTCTCTTCTGTACCCTGTATGTTCTTTGCTCAGCATTTGTGTTCATTTTGTTCCTAGGACTGGCTGCCCTAGACAGTGAACATAAACTTTTTAGTCTCTGGGAAGAAATGTCTCCCAATGTGAATTTGTAAGTTGACTGTGAGTAACCTTATGGATTTGCCTGATTCCAGTGATCTTGTATTTTGAAAACTGCTGAATTCCTGATGAGGATAAAAAATAAAATTTGGAAAGTGATCGGTTTCTCAAAGGGATGTTCCCATGAGACCTCTTGATAGGCAGCCACAGCCTTCTCCTAGGAAGGCACCGACCTCATCTTCAGTCCTTTCTTGCCTTCAACAGATAGTACTACGGTATCAGGTAAGGTCAAGGATTCTTAATCTGATTAGACCTAGTGATCTGATTTTTTTTTAAAGAAACTGTTTATTTTCCTTCAACTTTATTTCCATTTTGTTTGCCTTTGTGGAAGAGCATCTTAAGACCACTCAGTAGTTGATCTTACCCATTCAGTGGTCTGAGCTGTGGGAGTCTTCGGTGGCAAGCTGAGCACTCCCGGTTTCTGTAGGGAAATGCTGAATAGGCACATAGAGCATCTGCATGCCTTCAGACCGTTCTGTGACCTCAGGCTGAGCAGCAGTGAACCAGGAGCTGGAGCAGCCCATTCAAACTGAAATTCCTCCTTGGTCACAACCTTTTCAGCAAGAGCTGTTCTTCCTTTTCGGTCTCTTCAAGATCTCTGTAGAAGTAGAGATCAGGCATGATTTCCCACAGATGTTCACAGGAAAAGGGTGCCATGCATGTGCGGAACTTCCCGGGTCAGCATCCACATTAGACCCACTGAGTGAGCTCCCTTGTTGTTGCAAGGGGTGGCAATGCGCACATAGTGCAGTGGGGAATCTGTGTTATACAGAGTGATGGTAGGTAGATTAACATAAGAACTTCTGTGAGAGGCTAGTGGTCAGTAACCACCAGAGGTCTCCCAGAAGACTACCTGGATCTGGTTAGCAAAGCTTCCAGGAGTGAAGCAGCCCGCAATAGGAGTGGCTCCTATAGCAGCAGCAAACTTCAGCACAGCTTGCTGGGCAGTATTCCCGGGTGGTATGACATTGACATCATCTGGGTTTTCCATAGCAACAACGGCAAGAGCTGCCAGCAGAAGCTTCTCCCAGGTTCTCTTCAGATTTATGATGTAGATGCTATTACTTTGCCTCTTGTAGATGTACTGTTCCATTTGGAGTCAAAGCTGGTGCCCTGTAAGTTTGTTCCTGCTGCAAGGAATTTGATGACATCCTCCTCCTTCATTTGAAGGACATCAGGTCTACAGATACTGCGAAAGTTTCCCTTTAAGTTGCCATGGGAACACAGAACAATGCTGTATGGACCCCTCCCTGGGTAGAATGGAAAGCCAATGACCTAATTTTAAATAAATGTTTTGTTAAGTTCCATATACTATTCTGAAAAGAAATTCATAGATAATTAACTATCTATATACATATTTTATTATAATGTCCTAACTACAAAAATAAGGAAAAAATACTGGTGGAAGAGGAATAATTTGTAATACAATAATACATATTGAAGTGTATGAATGCTTGGGGATGACTAACTAGAAGACGGAATGAAGTAGTCCATTGTTTTGAGATCAGAGTGAATGTGACGGAGACAAATGTAGACAGAAACAGGTGTGCTGGCAACTCAATTATCAAGAACGATGACACTGACAGTGAGGTGCTTTTCTGAGATTGTGACTACTGCTGGTAAAGTTCTGAACCAAAGACAGTACAATCTTCACTTCCTTTAAAAATGCATAGAGGACATTTATGAAAAATTCCGCGTGTATTAAAACTACGCAAAAGTAATTGTATTTCCAAGTGAAATGGAATTGAGTTCCACACCCAGATAATTATAAACAGGTTTTCCCACATAAATATCCAGTGTGAGTTTTGAAGGTTACCCAGGACACACAACATTTCTTGGTTAAGGGGCCTGTGGTGCACATGGTGTACATGATTGGAGAATAGTATCCTGACTTCCCTCTCACTAAATGCCACTAGCGCCCCTCCCAAAACTTAATCAATAAAAAATGTGGCAATCAAAAAAATGCCTCCTTGAGTTTCCCATACATGCCCCAGGGGTGGTTCCACTCCTGTTGAGACATTGAATTAAGTAAAAAAAAAAAAAAAAAAATCAATCATGAGGGTCCAGTAAGACAAATGTGCCTTGTCCCAAGGCACAATCATTCCATGACCTGGCATCACAGAAAACCCCAGCTAGTGGGGAGAAGGCACAAGGACAGATAAAAGGTGGGTAGAGTATCTGATTCTAGAAGAAGAAGAAGCAGAATTCTAGGTAGGGCAAGAATTAAGAATCTAGAAGAGGAAACCAGGGTAAGAGTTCACCTCTGGGATTTGGGCCAACATATAGGGAAGGGCCAACAGAGAAAGAACTTTGGCTCTGGGGCCGCATGGATACCCAGGTTAGTTCTGGGATGCAGTTATCCCAGACCTGGCTGGAAGGAGGTCAACACAGGAGCCTAGAAGTAGTAACTTGGTTCCTAGGACTTGGATCTGGGAATGCGACTTATTTCCAAACCCCTTAAACACAGCACCAACCAGAAGTGACTCAGCGTCAGGCATGGGTTTAAGTCTTCTCAAATAGTAGCAGCTGAGGAAGGAAAGGAGGGAAAGACCAGCAATCACAGTTTATCAACACCACACGTGTGACTGGAGAGGGGCTGTCTATATAGCATTTGATTTTCTTATAATGGAGTGCTTTTTGCCGTCACTTAAACACAAACTAACCAAATCATTCTTTAAACAAAAATACCTGTTCAAGAGAACAAGATTTGGGCATTCACAAACCATTTCACCCACCCCCACATCATTTATCTTTTGGCTTCCTGTGGGTGGACATAAAACAGCTGCCTGGAACTCAGATTTGGAATCCATTTCCTAAAGTGGGGTCATGAAGGTGTGGCCATAAATCAAGGCGATGGTTATAATGAATACCACAATTCACAAGGATAAGTACGTAATTTTGCCTGGAGCCTGGACTAAGGCCAGCCCTCAACCCATGCTTTGTGACCCAGGAGCGAAACAACACTCACATGAAACCAATATTCCCTGAAGACCCTCCCAACAGGATGATGCCTCATCTCATATGACCACTCCCAAAATCCCTTCCAAGACAATTATCTAATCTGTGCTCAGAAATCAAATTACCTAATGTTTTTACTCTATTGGCTGAGCAGGCTTCTTTATATATACAGTTCCTGGAAAATATAAAAAGATGCTCTTATTTCAATCACCACCCTTTCAAGGTTCTTATTACTTGATCTGTCCCACGTTCTTTAGAGTGGATAGTCATGAGAACATTATAGTGCTTGATAGAATGAATTAGCAAAATTGAATCCTGAAAGAAAGAGAAATAAAAGCATTCTGTGCATGAGAAAAGATTTTCCATTTTAACCTGTAAAGAGGGAAGGGACTAAAGAAATTATCTGCTATTACAAAATAATCAAGGAGATAGCTGACAATATTTTTTCCTCTTCCAGAAGCTTTGATTCTATCATGCTTAAGATATTGCTAAATTGCTCACGTAAGGTCCTAACTCATTTTGCTGACCTCACACTTGCTGTCTGACATCTTCCCTCCCTCTACTCTTCCCCACTCGCTCTTGAACTGATGTCTCCTATCTTCCTGTAAACACTATTCTCCAAGCCTGTCTTGGCCTTCAGCTGGTGAGCATGTGCCTGGGTAGCTTTCAGGGCTGTTTACATTCTGGTTGTTTCCTTAGTACCACCAATCAAAGATTAGATCCCCTAATAGTTTAAGATGTAAGAGGCCACTAGAAGTAACTCTGGACAAGGCTCCCTATGAAAAGGAAGGACATCTTTATCTAAGTGCTAATATATTTCTTCGTGTTTTTTAAAAATATGAAGGCGTCCTTAGGATTTCCTTCCTGTGTCTCAGTTTAAAACCTTAAATGCAGGGCACCTGGGTGGCTCAGTGGGTTAAAGCCTCTGCTCTTGGCTCAGGTCATGGTCTCAGGGTCCTGGGATCGAGCCCCGCATCAGGCTCTCTGCTCAGCGGGGAGCCTGCTTCCCCCTCTCTCTCTGCCTGCCTCTCTGCCTACTTGTGATCTCTCTCTCTGTCAAATAAATAAATAAATAAATAAATAAAATCTTAAAAAAAAAACAACCCACATCCCTAAATGCAGATCCACTTCCCTGCTCAGAAACGTTTAATGATTTCCCACTGCTCACCAAGTTTGTAATATGGTATTCCAGATCCTCTGTGATCTGCCCTCAACACACTTCTCCACGAAAATCAACTCTTCTAGCCACAGTGAGAGAAGCAGTAGCTGAATGTGTATTAGCCTCTGGGCTCGAATTCCCACTCAGTCACTTACCAACTGTGCCCTCAGGCAAGCTACTTAAAAGCTCTCTATGCCTCAGTCTCCTGGATGGTAAAAATATGATAATAATAGTAATAATTTGAATTATATGAGAATTATTAAATGCTAGCTGCTGAGAATAGTGTCCGATACATGATAAACATCACCCACTATTGCAATTAGCCTTACTCACAACCCTCGGCACACCTGCATTTTTCTATTTTTTGTGTCTTTTCTTGGTTGCCAATTTCTGGAATGCTCTTTCCTTCTCTCCATTTCTCTAAATCCTACCCATCCTTCAAAATCCTGACGAAATCTTTCTTTTTCCACAAACTTCCCTGGACTCTTTAGTTCCCAATGATATTTTTTTCTGTGCCAATGCACAGCTCATCTACTCCAGTAATTTGGCAAATGGTCATTTGTTGCTTCATGGCACTTCTTGTACTGTTTGATTGTTTGTTACCCTATGACATTAACTTAAAATGTACTATCACCTAGTCTACCCCAGTTGGCCTGTGAGTCCTTTGAAGGCCGGAACTCGGACATGTCTTTGTATAGAACTCAGCACGTATACATTGCCTTTCCAATAATACCTCAATTAATGTCTGTTTGTTTGACTTGATTTGATCCACAGGTTGAAGGCAAGTTTGTTAGATGTTTTGGGAAGTGGTGAACTGGAGGTAGGTAGAGTTGGAAACTTAGTTCTTCACTTGTAGAACATTTATGAAGTTTCTGTGTAAGATGCTCCATGTGCACCTTGTACCTGACAAGGCATCACCCCCTCCACTCCAGGAGTGGGTACAAGAACCGCCTGATGGGCAGAGATCCACTAGGATGACATCAGGGACTGTGTTTGGCCAGAGTGAGCGGGCTTGCCAGCCAGAAAGGCTTTTAGGACAGAAATTTCTATTCTTTCTCTCCCTGCAGGATGCAGGGAGGCAATGACAGAGTCTGCAGGGCTAGCTGGAACATCAAAAGGTCCCCTAAAGGGGCACCTGGGTGGCTCTGTGGGTTAAAGCCTCTGCCTTTGGCTCAGGTCATGACCTTACCTGAGGGTCTGGGACCCTGGGATCCTGGATCTCAGGGTCCTGGGATTGAGCCCCGCATCAGGCTCTCTGCTCAGTGGGGAGCCTGCTTCTTCTTCTCTCTTTGCCTGCCTCTCTGCTGACTTGTGATCTCTCTCTCTCTGTCAAATAAACAAATAAAATCTTTAAAAAAAAAAAAGGTCCCCTAAAGAACAATAATTCCCACAAAGAAGTTTCATCAATTCAGACCTTCTTTCCTTTGTTGCTCAGAGTTGCCCCTGGGTGAAAACCTTTGGCATTTAAAAGGGCCAGGGTAGGTAAGATAGGAGAAGGGCTAGTGTGGGATTAGGTCAAGACTTCTGGGTTCTACTGCAGATTCTTTGACTAACTTCCTGGGTGGCCTGCGCACTGGTGTCATCGCCACGCTCTTAAGTCCCCTCATCTGTCAGTGAAGGTGTTGAATCAATATGTAAGCTCTAGGGTCGTAGTTCTTTCTAATAGTCTATCACCCTATAATTCTTCTCATAGTAGAGTTATTGTTATCTACAAGTTCTTATTATCTACAGAGACCTCCTTTGTAGGGAATTTAGAGTCTTCTGACCAGTAATGCTCAACTGAGTCAGTCCCTAGGGCATGGGATGGTCTCATTTATTGGGAGTTGCCCTGCTTACAACAGTTTTGGAATCCTTTTCCTTCTCCACCGAATCTGGGAAAATAAGGACTTTTTCCTGGAGACAGAGGAAACAAAGAGATGTCAGGGTAATAATGGAGCAAAGGTCTTAAATTGGAGCTATCTCTGTTTATCCCGTCAGTTGTCCTTGCCTTTGGAATATCACTGTTTCCTGCTTGTAATTCTGGTGAAAGGACTAGAGTCACTGTTGCTGATGAGGGTGAAGTTCTAGGGAGATGAAGCATGACTGCACCGAGGCTTGGTGCCAAGTGTGCACAAGTGGTCAGAGAACCTACGCTGGCCTTGGGCTCAGCCTTATCGATGCATTTCCCAAGCTCACTCACCCCTCCCACCGAAGAAGGCGCTCTGTCCTTCCAGTCACCCAGATGTCCTCGGTAGCTTTCTCAGGTGCTCCTGGCTGTTCCTGCTTCAGTACCACTCCTTCTTAATTTAAGCTCATGATAGTCCCTTCCACGGATTCACTTCTACTTCCTCAGCTAAGGGAGTCAGTCTGCCTTCTTTACTTACATCAGGCTCCTGGAGTTTGAGATCACTGAGGTCGCATCTCTTCATGCCTCTGAGCCCGTCTTGTGCCTGGAAAATCATATCGAAGAGGAGGATATTGCTACTGCCACCACAGGAAACTATGCTGTGTTCTAGGCTTTGGGGAATAGTGTGGCAGGCAGAGGGCTGTCTAGGGCAGGACATGTACAAGGATACCAGTTCTTGTAGGACAAGTGGTCAGATGCGGAAATGGACATCTGTCCCGCTTACTCATTTTGCATTCTTCACTTCGCCTTACCTCTTCCAGGCAGTGCAACAACCCTGGCTAGGTGCTTGGCTCAGTGACAGTTGCTGGAGGGAGTGGGAGGGAGGAGAAAACACATGGCCCGAACCTCCAAGGGGCCTGCAATCTGGCCAGAGAAGCAAGGCATTCATACATTTGCAAGAATTCATAAGGGCTGAAAGTGGGGGAATTTTACCTGGTATCTATGCTGAGCTTAAGCATCTAAAAATCTCAAGTTCATCTTTCTGGAGAGATGATCCATAGTTATCTGATTTTAAAGGCACACTGGACCCCTTACAAGGATGATCAACTGAACTCAAGTTGAAAGACCCAAGCTGGAGTCCTGGATTTCCACCTGTTTTCTGTGCGATAGCACATTGCCTAACCTCCTTGATCCTCTGTTTCTTCATCTCTAAAATGGGGAAAATAAATTCTGTCTTACCTCCCTCAGAGCATAATTGTGAAGATCAAATAAGACAAGTGTGTGAAAGTGCTTTCTAAACCATAAAGCACCATACAGGTGAAAGGTGTCATTAATCTTTAAAACCAACCCACAAGGCCATACAAAAATGACAACATAGAGTTTATGGAAACTTGGAGATGTTTACATGAATATTCTCCTCTTGCAGACAACAAGATTGGGACCCAGACAGGACAAGTGGCCCAGGGATAAATAGCTGGTCCAAGGCACAGCCAAGACCAGAGGACAGCCTCGGCAGGGATCTGCCCTAGAGCTGCAGGGGAACCAGGCCACCAGTGCCCAGCACAGCCCTCTGCCTCTGTGAGCCCTCGGGGTTCTTGCTTACTCAGCTGCATGGAAAATCCTATCTGGCTAAACTTGGACTTTTTTTTTTTTTTTTTTTTTTTTTTTACTTCCTCACTCTCTTCTGCTTCAGTCCCCATTTCAAAACCTTTATGAAAATGGTTTCCAAAGGGATCTGGGTTTCAAGTCACATCACCAGCGAATAATTCATGCCCCTCTGGAAGAGACCCAGAGATAAGTTGGGAACAACTTGTGTGGAAAATGAGAGGCCTGGTAGCCGATCCAAATATTGCAGACAGAATTTTTGTGAGCAAGGGCTTTCTAATAAACCATCTGCCAAGATGGCTCACGTCTTTGTAAGTGAAGATCTAGGGACAAGTTCATGAAACAGATGACACAGAGGCAACTTAAGGGAAGGAGCTCTGGCCGTGGTGCAGGGAGGTGGGCCAGCAGGGACTGTGGGCCTTCCCATCTGTCCATTTCTCCCTAGCTGCTGCAAAAGGCCACTAATCCTAGATGGGTCCTCTTCTCTCCCAATCTAGAAGAGAACCTGGAGGGCTAGCTCATCCAGGACATGCCTCTGTCTCTTCACTTGATGTCACCTGCAACGCTGCAAAACCCAAAGGCTCTGTTCTTTTGATAAGTAGCCCCAGAAGAGGGTGCCCGGCCATCCTCTGTGACCCATTCTGGTGTTTGACTGCTGTCAGATCTTGAAAAGTGGGCCTCACAGGGACCTTAAAATACCATCCTGGCTGTTGATGTTTATTTCCTCTGTTTCCTCTGGCTCCTACTGATTAGAGGAGGGGAATGCCACTCCCGAGTTTTCCACTTAAGACTATGCCTTTAAATGCTTGATCATAATGGGCCCCCCTAACCTACACTTATCTAGACCTAATAATTTAAAAAACATTTTATGTACTCACTAACTGGATCACAAACTTCTCCCACTGTTCTATAATTTCTGCTACCTGACCTCCAGCTTGCCCTCCAAGAGCTCACTCCCCCGCAGTGCTCCTCTCTCCTTCCTAGACACCCACCTTTCTTCCCTTCCTAAGAACCTTTTCATCTTCAATTCACCGAAGTTTGAACAGCTGTACAAGCACAAAATGTTTAATTTGGGAACAGTGTCTGTGGGAAGGAATGCTTTGTTAATTTCCAAAGTAATGCAAAGCTTAATTTAGAAAGTCACATAGCAATTCTTTTGGTTCTGGAAGTCACAGAGATTATAGATCGCACTGCAGAGGCAACCTGCCTGATGATGTTAGCACTTTGCATCGCTGGGCTTTTCTGCAGCAGCTCCATTTTCATTCCAGTTCAGAGACACAGTGGGTGCCTCCAACAGAAGCATTTGCTCCCTGAGGACAGACCCCGTGTCTTGTTCAGACACTCTGTATGGCCAGGGCCAAGCAAAGCCAAGCAAGTGACAAATGTCTTTAAATGATGGATTGCATTGCATTGCCTGTTTGCCCCCTTACTCCCTACTTTGGTCTTCAGCTTGGTCCAAACAGGTTCTGGAACTTGGAAAGGATAATGGTTACCAAGTATTGAGCAGGCCAGGGACAACTATGATTAGATCACAGTACCGATACCTTCCTTAAATCCAGGAGGCTTTAAGAAAGTTAAAGTGCCAAGACTGAAGAATATCACGTCCTAGCAAATCTAATATTAGAACCCGCCTCTGAGGGACACATATGATTAGGATCTGAAAAATAATGAGAATCTGGATAGAACAGAATAGATTTGGAGGGAGGGACCATAAAATGTAGGAATGAGGGGAGTCCATCACCACCACCACCATAGTCACAGTATTTGCAGCTGGAACTGAAACAGCTTCTGCTGAGCCTCACTGCCCAGGAAGCAACTGTACACTGTATGTACTTGGGGACCTCATTCAGCCTCTGTGGGCCCCAGGCAAAGCTGCCTTCCATCAAATGCTGGGGATGCTTCTTGACCATCACGGGATGTTCTGGAACCTTAAAACACATGCTCAGTTACATTTCTTAATTCTCCAGGGCGCAAAAGCCCAGAAAAGAGAATTTAATCTCTGTTCCCCACAGTGTTAGATACATACGAACTGTGTGATAAACTAGAAGTCCCCAGGGGTCAATCTGGGAGAGAAGGACATGAGGAAGATCCCCCGAGAGAAAGTCACCACGAATGAAGATACTCTGGCCGAGTGGACCAGATCCAGCCAAGCACCTGAGTGTTGGATAAGAAGAAGTTCCAGGTGGAGTGCAAAGCTGAGTCCCTCCATTTCTCCCCTGGAGCCCCTCAAGCCCTGATCCCACAAGACTTCCAGTGCCTTCTGGAAATGAGGGGACTGGGCCTTTCTTAAAAAACAAAATACTGTGTCACAAGAGCTACGACTCTTCTGTTGTGGGCCTCTTCTTTAAAAGACCTGGAAGACCTTGTCCTGCTGGTCAGGGAGGGAGACAACTACTGGAGGTCAGTGGTTTGGGGGAGGAGGGCAGCGGCTTGGCAGCAACCGACTGTCAGTGGAGAGACTGTAAGGAGGCATGGGCAGCAGGCCTGGAGGACAGAGACGAGAGAACAGACATGAAAGACGTGACTGCACAGCTAAGTGGTGGCAAAAATTCTGCTGCACAGCATACATTTTATTCAAAGTATTAGTTTTGGCAAGATCTTGAAAGCTTTCTATGGGTAGCCTATGGATGGGTTCATTTCCAGTTATTTTTCATTTAGATGGAATGGGCCTAGGATGATACAGAGAAATAGCAAGAAAGAAGCACAGACAGAAACACAGATTCAGAGAAAACCAGAATTACAAAAAGAGACACAAAGAGGTAAGGAGAGAGCTTGAGAAAAGATTAGAGGTAGACTCTAACACGGAGAAAACAATTTGGGGGAGAGCGGAGGGAAGGAGACAAAGAGAGACCTATTAAATTGGGGTTCTGTGAGATGTTAGCTGAGTCCCCTAGAATGAGGATCAGGCCGTCCTGCCTTGAGCCTCCCAGGATTAAGAACCCAAGAGAAACCACAAAGGTTCATTGTTTTGTTTGTCCTCAGTTTTGGCTCCGGGCA
>CM053603.1:129085385-129148036 GCA_028646535.1 Procyon lotor | reverse complement strand
TTGGTCACTTCAAGAAAGACAGTGAAGCTACAAAACAATCCAGAAAAGGAAAAAAAAATGATCAAACTGAAAAAGTGCCTTCTCTGATGGATTAAAAAGATTAGGATTCTTAAATCTTAAGTAAATAGAAAGCTGAAGGTTGATATAAGAATCTTTTAAATTCTGAAGGACCTGAACAGGATTGGATCATGAGAGAGTTATTCAGCAAATACTGGAAATGAACATCTTCCCTGAAGCTACTCAGGAATATTCAGGGTATACCCTTAACTATGGTGGGGCACAAAAGTATCTCTGCTCCCCCACAAAAGTTTTGATGAGATCGTTTCAGTGTGACCCTGCTTAAGTTCCATAACTTTTTGTTCCCCTGATTTTTAGGAAGATCCTGCCTTGATTCGTTGGACCTATGCAAGATCAGCAAACATTTATCCCAATTTCAGACCCACTCCCAAGACCTCGCTCTTAGGAGCTCTGTTTGGGATTGGGCCCCTCCTCTTCTGGTTTTATGTTTTCAAAACTGACAGAGTAAGTATTGGGATCTGACATTTAGTTTCTGTGTGATAGGTTCCCCTGTGCTGGCTGCAGCTCTTTCTCTTGGCATTTGCCACCAGTGCTCCTCCCACCTTGGTCTTCTACGCCTCCTTCAGTTTCTCTCTCCTTTTGTCTTTATTTGTTTCCAGCAGGAGTTAAAACAGAACGTTTCAAGTACGCGTTTGGTTTCATTGCTTTATCATTTCAATTCATATTGAAATAATACTTTGCTAAATATCACAATAGTCTTTGAGTCTTTCAAATTTAATTTAAAGGCTGCTCTAGAACTTAAAATAATAAGTTGGTCAGTTTAAATTTCTAAGATTTGGACTTAGACTGAAATGAAAGTGTTTTCCTGGTGTGTTTTAAGTGATGTAAAGGAATTGTGCTGTGAATATTAAGCAACAGAATACAGAAGTAAACTTTAAAAAGTTAACACAGAGCTCCTGGGTGGCTCAGTCAGTTAGGTATTGGACTCTGGATTTTGGCTCAGGTCGTGAACTCAGGGTTGTTGAGATTGAGCCCCGCATCTGGCTCCATGCTGGGCATGGAGCCTACTTAAGATTCTCTCTCTGTCTTCCACTGCCCATCCCCCGCTTGCATGTGCATTCTCTCTCTCTCAAAAATTAAATATAAGTTAGTACAGAAGTTAAACTTTGCTATTTTGATTTACCTTTAGGTATTATCTTTGCAAACTTTTATATTTAGTTTTCTTAGTTCATTATTTTAAAAAGTGTTTATTTGGGTTAAGTATTAGCAGAATACATAAATCATTTAGTGTGTTCCGTTTGTATGAATTCTAGTCATGTTGGTCACATTTTGTGGGCTAATGTTAAAACTTTGTAATACGCTAACAATAGGAAAGCAAAAGCAGCCTGTGTTAGGGATCTGACATCAGAGAGATCACAGAGAAAGCCAATACTATCTTTGACACTAGGCCACCCTGGTACTAGACCCCTAGCAGGCCTTATGTTGCCATCTAGACTGGAGCCCACTCATCTAGCTCTGTCTTAAACTGGCCAGTCCACTCTCCTCTAAAAGCTTCTGTGTTTTGATTGTCTAATAAATTACCTGCTTAACAAAAAGGCCACACTTATCCGGAAGGTGTTTGCATTTTGCTTTTGACATGCACTTTTTAGTGGCGTAATATAATTCTTCCAGCATGTGCATAATATGTTTTTCTATAGGAGTGTTTTCTCATTGTCCCTTTATTTATTCAGACTGCTACTTCCTCACACAAAGCCTATAGGTTTAGACAGTGGGGGATTGGAATTAGGTTTGGAGTATTTTAGTCCTGTTTTTCAGAGTTGTACCGTGGGTTATGCCAGATTACATTGGTTCTTTGTTTATTTTTGTGTTTTCCAGTACTTTTTTGTTTGTTTATTTTGCAAAATGGTCACCACAGTAAATCTTAGTTAATATCTGTTACCATACACAGTTAAAAAAGGTAATCTTTTCTTGTAATGAGGACTTAAGATTAATTCTCTTAGCAACTTTCAGATATTCCATACAGTATTAACTATGGTCGCCATTGTTGTACATGACATCTCCATGACTTACTTATTTTATAATTGTACCTTTTGGCCTCCTTCCCCATTTTTCCCACCACCCACCCCCTGCCTCTGTCAGCTACTAGTCTGTTCTCTGTATCTGTAAGCTTGTACCTATGAAATGGCAAGATTTCATCCCTTTTTTTCTTTTAAATGGCTGAATAGTGTTCCATGTATACATATACCTATCTTTTGATGGACACTTAGGTTGTTTCTGTATCTTGGCTATTGTAAATAATGTTGCAGTGAACACGGGTCAGAATGTGTTGTTTCTAATGAAGCTTTTTTTGTTTTGTTTTTTGTTTTTTCTGTCTCTACAGGATAGGAAAGAAAAACTTATCCAGGAAGGAAAATTGGATCGAACATTGAACATTTCATATTAAGTCTGCCAGTGATGACTCTGTGTATTATTGTTTAAATAAATCTTCTATTAATCATTAAATACTTTGTCTTTCTTAATATTACCTTGATTCAACAAACATTTGCTGGATAGTACAATATAAGAGTTCACAGTTTCATGAAGAAGCAGATTGATGTTTATTCATTTAGTCATTCAACAAATGAGCGTCTACTATGAGCCAGGCACTGTGCTCTGTGCCCAGAATACAGCAGTCAAAACAAACTTAGACTGTCTACTTATGGAGGTCTGAAGATCATAGGGCTAACAGGGCAAACTGGAAGCATGAAAAGGCAAGGTGTGTTGGGTATGGTGAGATATGGGGCCACTGTGGGGTGAGAAGATGGAGGCCACATTGAACAGAAGTAAAATGGTTTTAGTACATGGGCTTTGGAGGTTATATTGGGGTCAGAATCCTATCTCAAGCTTAGCAGTTGGAATACAAGGCATTCTGTCTCCCCATCTCTGGCAGGGAGATAGTAATGTCTACTTCCTCTTAAGGTCATGAAGATGAAAATGAGGTAACAGTGCTCAATCAAATAAAGAAATAAAGCTACATGCTTTATAGTTCAGTCTTGAAACAGTAGGGGGACAGTTTCACCTATGAAGGGGGAGTAAAGTGCTATAGGGAGAACATGCTCTTTGGGGCTGATTTGCATTTGTACGTTGATTTTAGCTTTCAGAGCATACAAGTATTCTCATCTGGTTCTTTTATGGGTCTGGGATACTCTTAATGCAGAGCCTGAGAAACAAGCTTGTGTGCAGGTAGTTTATATTAGGGAGATATTGAAAGAACAAATGTCAGATTGGTAAGAGTGAAATGGCTAGAGGGGACAGCCCATCAAGTTAGGTGGTATTGGTCTATTGACTCAGAGTTGTGGCCTCAATCCCACTAGAGACCTGAAGAGCCCTGTGGGATATGCCCAGAATGTTCCCTGCAGACAAGGAGAAAACAAGTATCCACTAGCTATTCCCCCAGTTGGTCATAAGTTGTCTCATGCAATTAAATGTCTTTCACTTTCAGGTATGGGCAAGCCTCAGAATAGCTAAGGTTCTTACAGGTTTCTCGTGTGGAGGCGGAAGGCAGCGTAGGGCAGAAGGAAAGAAATGTGCTATACAGCTGAGGTGGCATATTTGTCAGGTCACACCTACAGGAGCTGAGAGCTGCAGGAGCAACTGGAGTAAAAAGATTGGCCAAGAGGAAGTGAGACAGGCACAAGAGGTAGACGATTTCCTCATCCACTCCATGTTCTGCTTGGATTTGTGCACACGTTAATCTGCAGTGTCATTCAGGGAGGTGGCTAGGTACAGTCTCAGTATAGGAGGTCTAGTGGAACAAGCTTCAGTTCCACACTGTTGAAACTGGTCTGAAGCAGTAACAGATTCATTATTTCCCTGCACAACGCTCTAGATTTTCCTTCCTTGGCCATCACTTTAGAAAAGGTCTAGAATGCTTGCCTGATGGGAGTCACCAGGACCTTTATCTGCAAGGCCAAAACCTTAGTTACTCTTGTATCATCCATCAGGCCTTTGTTGCAGCAGCTGCCTGTTTACATTCATCACTGGACATGGAAACACGGAGAAGCACCAGTGACTCCCCTGGGTTCCAAATATATCCCCTGGGGCCCCCATTCTGTAGTAGCAACCCTAGCTCCTTGTAATGAAGGTCATTTGGTGCTGCTAATATGGAAAACTTTTTTTTTTTTTTTTTTGCGTGTTTCCCAGGCACAACAAGTCCAAAATGAACAGGAGGTAATCACAGCTTCAGATTAAAGTGAAATCTTCTGATACTGTGATTTTTAATAAGAAATATATATTTAGCATCTGCCTTCGGCTCGGGTCATGATCTCGGGGTCCTGGGATCGAGCCCCACATTGGACTCTTTGCTCAACAGGTAGCCTGCTTCCCTCCCCTCCCCCCACCTGTCTCTGTGCCTACCTGTGGTCTCTCTCTCTCTCTGTCAAATAAATAAATAAATAAATCTTTAAAAAATATATATATATATATATATATATTTAGTCTTTGCCTTTGTTTCTGGCCCAGAGCTCCTAAAACCCTCAGGATTTTCTAAGTGATGAGATAGAGGTGTCTTCTGTTATGTTACTGAGCTAAGTTTTGACCACACTTAAGGCTGGGGCTGGTTGCCAAGACAACCAACTGTGATTAGAGGTTGGAACTGTTAGCTCCACTCCCTGCATTTGTATTTGTATCCCTGCTTTCCCATTTACTGGTGAAGTAACCTGGAAGATATTTAAGTTCTCTGTGACTCAGTTTTCTTATTTTTAAAATAGATGTACTAATAATGCATTGTTATTAAGTTCATTGTTTCATGAGTTACTACTTATAAAGTATTTAGCATTTAGGATAGTTCTATTCTTAACTTTTTGAGGAACCTTCACACTGTTTTCCACAAGTGGTTGTACCAGTTTGCCTTCCTACCAACAGTGCACAGGAGTTCTTTTTCTCCACATTCTCACCAACACCATCATCAGATAGGTCATTTGTAAGTATCTTCTTCCATCCCATAGTTTTGTCGATTGTAAAACATTTTTGTTAACTTCAAGAATTTATTGAGCGATATGTTCTTAAGAGTTTAATAATTTTCTAAAGATTTTTTATTACCACAAACAATGCCCCAAATCACATCCAGAAGTGGTCTGGTGAGAATACCAATTACCACCTCATCTGAGTGCTTAAAGTTACCACGTGTCTGACCATTACTACTGGCCCTGAGCACTGGGCACGGGAGCCCACTCTGGAATTGCTGCCTCTGTTGGCCCAAAAGCTCAAGCTTATTACAACCAAACTGCCAGAGAGTTCCTCAAGGTCCCCATATCTTCCCATCACTTGCTCCTGAGTTCAGGAGCATAGGATTGGCTGTGCCTGACTTCTATCTGCAGGGAAGCTGAACATACGCATGTTCAGCTCTAAGGTGTGAGGCAGATAAGGAATTACTAAAGATAAGAAAGTGGTTCAAATACTGAGCATCCAAAAATGGCAAGGAACCAAAACCAGGTCATAAGGCCCTTAGCACAATCAAGGAGTTCAAATTTCATCCTGATGGCAATGGGAGCCTCTGAAGGTATTAAGCAGGAGTAATCTGATGGGATTTGAATTCCTGGAAGATCATTCTGGATTCCGGAGGAGGATCTCAGGGCAAGAAAGGCTAGAGGATGACCAGTCATCAGGTTATTATAAGACTTCAGGCTAGGAATGATTTTCAATTTTTAGACCTCCATCTATGCAGAACAAAGCAATCTCCGCTAATCCCAGGATGACTCATTTGGATGTGAACTTGTTGAAAGCTTTATGAAAGTCTAAGTATATTATCTCTATTAGTTCTCCTTTATGCACATGCTTGAGGAGCCAGTCTTCTTAATAATTCCTTATCTGTATATGACATCCCTTCCCCTCTCAGGGACAATATTGCTTTTGTAACAGGCTGGTTTGTTTAAGTATTCTTTTTACCCCTTATTATGGATCCTGCCTGGAGAAAAAGATTACGTTCATGCTCAGACAAAATCCCATTGGATTCATTCCCTGATTTATTTTCCATTTTATTTTTTCCTCATTCTTGATGGCATTTGACACAGTCTCATAACTTTGGGGGAGATACAGAGTACTGGTTATTTCTCCATTCTTCAGGATCATTAATGGAGTGTTTGAAAAGATTAGAGATTTGTATGAGAAACTATCTTGATCAAATATGCATGATTTAAAAATATGGACAGCACCTTAAAATTAACAATAAATATATTCAAAGACTGAATTTCAAAGTTTCTGCTGCTACTTTCTACCTTTTTGTGAACACAGAGAATTTTATCATGTTTCTAGTAGAGGGTACCTGTGATTGTAATGCTTCCACTCGTTTCCCTAGTGGAGATAGAGACCCCTACTGTTGATACTGTGACCTGGAGGGACATTGAACTAAGTCATCCACCCGGACACCCTTCAACATCCCAAGAAAGTGCAGTGTGCATCGATCTCATCGCCGAGCTTCAGGATTTAAAAGATTGAAGTCAAGCTGAAAGTCTGACATCTGATCTCTGAACGCTGCTGGTGAAACATCTGAGATTTCTACAGCAAACTTACCCTTAGAATTCAAGTTCTTTTCCTCCATTATCACAAGGAATATCACCCGATCAGTTTTGAGTCAATTCTTTACTTCTATCACCAATTGCACTTAAATAATTCCTTTCTTACTTAATAATTAGGTTCTAAAAATATTGGGGGTGGGAGTGGGGAAAGGAGGCAGCTGGCTGAGGCTGCTCCAGAAATCAATATAGGAAGGACTCAGGGGTTGCAATCTGATATGAAATTGTGAATAGGAGGAGAAGGAGTAAACTCTTGAAACTGCATTTGCATGGTTAAGCACACTTTTTTTTTTACTTACATTATGTTTCATAATTAAAAACATGAAGTTTGCTAGAGAGCATTTTATTTATGCTTTATGTAGGATGGAGACAGTGTCCAAGAGTTACCACTTTTTATATGAAGTGGGTTGGGTGAGGGTAGTTGGAAATAAGGGAGGTCAATTACCCTGAAGTCATCTATTAGAGGCTGGATAGACAGCTTCTCCTCCAAAATCATGCTCTGCAGAAGAGGTGGCACAGAAATGTTTGGTCCTATCAGGGTATTTGGGAGGAAACACCAATGCAGGCTGCAAGGGGAGTGAACTGCTGTTGGTCTGTTAGTCCTGGGGAGGCTCTGTTTCCTGGAGCCATTTGGGTGAAGGAGCTTGTGTCCGATTGACTTCTAGGACACTGGCTGTCAGGTCTCCTGCATTGATCAAACACTTACTGAGCCCCGGCCATGAAGCACTGAGGACACATATGAAGGAGATACGGCTCCTTCATGGAGGAATGTGCATTGGAGGAAAACAATTATAGCAGCCAGCACTTAATTAAACTTTTACTTGTATTCTAGGCACTAAACTAAAGTAAGGGCTTTACACATCTCACGACATACCTTAAAAATCCCCATTATGCAAAGGAGATTTAGAGATGTTAAATAATTTGCTTGAGTCCTCAGCCAATAACAGCTAAGTCAGAACTTAAATCTGGGCAGGCTGACTCCAGAGGGCAGATCTTTAACTATTCTTTCAATGGATTGAAGACTGATGCTGTGTGGAGTTGGGTACTGAGAAAGAAGGGAGGCTCGGAGAGTTTAAGAGGTGGCACTTTCTAGAGTTAGGGCCTGCCACTTGCACTTTTAGATTTTCTAGCACATTCACAGGTATACAGGATATTAGTCAGAAAAATCTTTAGGGGCACCTGGGTGGCTCAGTGGGTTAAAGCCTCTGCCTTCGGCTCAGGTCATGATCTCAGGGTCCTGGGATTGAGCCCCGCATCGGGCTCTCTGCTCAAAGGGAGCCTGCCTCCCCCCCCCCTCTGCCTACTTGTATCTCTCTCTCTCTGTCAAATAAGTAAATAAATAAATCTTTAAACAAAAGAAAAATCTTTAAAGGTCTGCCAGTCTCACGGCCTAATTCCATAGGAAAGGTTTGGGGAGGAGAAATGATTTGTCCTATTCTTCAAGAAACCTTGCTAATTTGAGGATTTGGAGTCTAGGTTTTGATTAAGAACAAAGGTTCTGATTGTCCATGTCACCTGTTTGTGATTAAAAATGAGACTTGGGATAATTGAGACAATTGTTTACCAACTTCCTTATACATACATACAGGAGACTCAAAAAGCCATTTTAATAAGGATGTATTTGGAGAAATCGGGTAGATGTTTGGAGCATTTCCTGTGTAAAGCAAGAATTCATAGATTTGTCTTGCTGTGTAAAGCAAGTATTTGCAGATTCAAACCCAATACCTCCCATGTTGTTCTTGCTGGATTCCCACAGGAACGTAACCCCAGTGGGCACCGGCTTGCCCACGAGCACCCACTACCCCTCCTTTTCTTCTGATAGAACCCCCGATTTCTTCGTGAGGTTGGTGGGAGTCCCTTTATCCCAGGCAGGGTAAGCATGACCCCAGCCCTAGGGAATGAATCTGGGATTGGTCTAAGGGTGGGCATGGGATCCAGCTCTGAGCGTAAGACGTCAGGAGAATCTGGCGGGAAGGGCTTCCTTTCCTAAATAAAAAGACATTTCCCAAGGACAAATCCTTTCTGTCCCTTCCTGCTTTTGCTTTCTTCTCTTCTTCTAAGAACGTGGATATAAGGCCTCGAAACGAAATGAAGATAGAACAATTTGCCAAAAATTGTGGAGCAGAAAACCAGAATGAACTTGAGTCTAGGATCATTTGGTGCCTGACCTGCCAACCTCATACTCCTTTTTATGAGATAAAGTCCTCAGCTAATGTTAGATTTTCAGTTTTTCAATTTTTTACAGTTGAATGCACTCTTAAATACCATGTCTTTTTATTAAGAGACATCATATCATAAAATATATCTGTCCTTCAGATTTTAATTTTATTCATAGGATCCAAAATAAAGGCAATAAATGCTTGTGAGTGAGCGAAACTCCTCTATTTGTTTAATTTCCTCTTCCAGGGAATGTATAGCATTGCATACACTTGGTTTTTACAAGGTATGTGCTGCTGATAGTGCCGTGGTAAGTTGTGTGGAAGCTTCTGACATAATATTAGATTTATTTAATTTTTTAAAGCTATTTATTTATTTATTTTAGACAGAGAGAGGAAGTGAGAACAGGGGGAGGAGCAGAGACGGGGGGCGGGGGGGGAGAAAAAGAGAGAGAGAGAGAGAGAAGCAGACTCCCTGCTGAGCACAGAGCCTTACCCTAGACTCCAGGGCTCCATCTCCCTACGGCAGATCAAGAGCGACATGTTTTTCCAACCTAGCCAGCCAGGCGCACCATAATTTTAGATATAAAAAAACCGAGAATAGGCTAATTAGAGTCCCAAAGGTGCACAAGATGAGGCAAGATTCCTGCAGGAAAAGTTCTGTAGCTAGTCATATGCAAACTACTCACATCAAAGTGTAGAGTCCGCCTTAATATTCACATTAATTGAGCTATTAATATGCACTCTTGAGATCTTAAATTGAGCTTTAATATCATTTTCTTGCTTTAAGACCTAAAAGATGATGAAAGGAATCCTTCTAAATTTTCCACACTTAGAGCTTCTGTTACTTATTGCATGAGAATCATCAGCTAAATGCTTGTTGTTGTTTTTTTTTTTAAGATTTTATTTATTTGTCAGAGAGAGAAAGAGAGAGCACACAAGCAGGGGGAGCAGCAGGCAGAGAGAGAAGTAGGCTCCTTGCTCATGCAGAACTCAGTCTCAGGACCCTGGGATCATGACCTGAGCTGAAGGAAGATGCTTAACTGACTGAGCCACCCAGATGTCCCATAAATGCTTGTTTATTTAGCAACAAGGACCTTGGTTTATTCATTCTGGTGTCACTTACAGTAAGGGGCACAATAGCCTCACTGAGTGAGAAATGAATAAATAGTCACTGAGTCGCAAAGGCAGCAATAAACAGTAACAAAAGTAATGGCTAATATTTCCCTATGCTCACTATATATCAAACCAGCATGGGTGCCTTCAATGCCTGGCTTTATTTCACCCCCATCAAATCCCTGTGAAACAAATTATTTCCTCCTTTCACATGTGGAAGGTGAGTCTTAGAGAGGTTAAGTCACTTGCCCAAACTTATTCAAACACAGTTTCAATTCCAGAGTCTTGGATTCGGTATGAAGTACATACGTTTTAAGCTGGGGGAACCGGGGCTCAGGGAAGTTAAGTAACTTGCTCAGGGTCACACGACTAATAAGCATAGAACCTGGATTTGAACCCAGGCAGTCTGGCTCTAGCATCTGTTCTCTTAACTATGCACTATACTAACTCACAAAAGGATAAACTTTGGGCATACCTCAGATTTGTGATGCAATCATATAAAGTTGATTATATGAAAATGAAGGCTAGTTGATCACTAAATGTAATGAAGCTTAAATGTCAACTCTGAAGCCTTTTTTTTTTAAATTTTAGTATTTCAAATCCATAGTGATAACTTTTTCATCACTCTGGAAAATCATAACATAGAAACTGCACACTAACTTCTAATTTATAAAGAATTTACATCCAAGCCTTAGCTTTCTTAACTACCCTCCTCTTTCTCACATTCTCCCTGTGCCCCTCCTGGGCATCAAAGCTTGCTCCACTGTTTATAAGGTAGTTTCCAAAACAGTGGTTCTCAGCCTCGCCTGTGCATTGGAATAACTTGAGGAGTTGCAAAAAAACAAAACCAAAAAAATTCCTCTTATTTAGGGCAAGAACATGCAATTGAAAAAAGACAGTCTCCTCAACAAATGGTGTTGGAAAAACTGGACAGCTACGTGAAGAAGAATGAAACCAGACCACTTTCTTACATCACATACTAAAAATAAATTCAGGAGGGATGAAGGACCTAAATGTAAGATAGGAAATCATCAAAATCCTAAGAGAGAACACAGGCAGCAACCTCCTTCACTTCAACCATAATAACTTCTTGCTAGACACGTCTCCAGAGGCAAGAGAAACAAAAGCAAAAATGAACTATTGGGACTTCATCAAGATTAAAAGCTTCTGCCCAGCAAAGGAAACAATCAACAAAACTAAAAGCAACCTATGGAATGGGAGAAGATATTTGCAAATAACATATCAAATCAAGGGTTAGTATCCAAAATCTATAATAAAGAACTTACCAAACTCAATACCTAAAAATTAAATAATCCAGTTAAGAAATGGGCAGAAGACAGGAAATAGACGTTTTTCCAAAGAAGACATCCAGATGGCTAACACACACACATGAAAAGGAGCTCAACATCATTCATCAGCAGGGAAATGCAAATCAAAACTATAAAGAGGTATCACCTCACACCTGTCAGAATGCAGAAAATCAAAGACAGAAGAAACAAGTGTTGGTGAGGATGTAGAGAAAAAAGAACACAACCGTCTATTTGCTTTCAGGGTAAAATGTTAGAAATCTGTGTCTGCATGGCTACTTCATAAATATGGACACAAATTTATATTTGCGTCAAAGATGAAGTGAAAATTTTCTCACTGATGTTGTTATATTTAATAAAGTTGAGAACCTGAGCTGTTAAAAAAAAGGAACCCTCATGCACAGTTGGTGGGAATGCAAACTGGTACAACAACTGTGGAAAACAGTATGGAGTTTCCTCAAAAAGTTAAAAATAGAACTATCCTATTTTTAATAATCTAGTTATCACCCAGAGAATATGAAAACACTGATTTGAAAGGATACACACAAGCCTATAGCAGCATTATTTACAATAGCCGAGATGTGGAAGCAGCACAAGTGTCCATTGATAGATGAAAGGATAAATAAGAAAATGCAGTTTATTTAAAAAATGGAATATTATTCAGCCATAAAAAAGAACGCAGTCTTGTCATTTGCCACAGTGTGGAGGGAGCTAGAGAGTATAATGCTAAGTGAAATAAGTCAGTCAGAGACAGACAGATACCATATGATTTCACACCTTTGCGGAATTTAAGAAACAAAACAAGTGAACAAATGAAAAAAGGGCACAAACCAAAACACAGACTCTTAACTATAGAGAACAAACTGATGGTTACCAGAGGGAAGATGGGTGGGGGAATGGGCCAAACAGGGAATGGGGATGAAGGAGTGCACTTGTCATGATAAACACTGGAGTTAGGCATAGAATTGTTGAATCACTTTACTGTACACCTGAAACTAAGATGGTACTATATGCTCACTATATTGGAATTAAAAAACTTAAAAGAACTTAAAAAAATTCATTTGGGCTCTATCCCCAGCGTTTCTAATTCGGTTGCTCTGAGGCATATCCCAAGCAGTTTCAGAAGCTGCCAGGAGATGGAAGGTCCGGCTAAAGATGAGAACCACTGCAGTTGCTGCAGCATTTCTCAACACTGGCATGATTGACATTTCTCAACACTGGCAAGAATTAGTGCTGGCTAATTCTTTGCTGTGGGAGACCGTCTTGTGCACTATAGAATGTTTACCAGGGTCCCTGACTTTTATTTTTTATATATTTTCATAAATTTATAAATAATTTTATAAATTATTATATTACAAATGTATTTATAAGAATACATTTATATTTTTTACATTTTTATTTTATTTTTTCTACTGGCATCTGCTAGATGCCAGTAGCAACTTCCCCAGTTGTGACAATCAAAAATGTCTCTAGACTTTGTCAGATGTCTTGGGGGAGGCACAAAATCGCCCCTATTGAGAGCCATTGCTACTGTCCAAGCTGTGAGAGAAGTCTCTCAAAGTGAAAAAGGAGAAGGGTGGCTTCTACTGCATCTCAGACAGGAAAACACGTAATGATGCCTAGGGGGTCTGTCAGAAAACTCTCTTGTCATTAGAGGACCCCAATCAGGGTGCCTTTTTTCTTTTTTCTTAAGAATTTTTATTTCTCAGGTAAGAGATAGTATATCTCTACAGGAGCATGGTAGAGTAAGGTATCTTCTTCGAGAATAGAGAATTAAGGAAAGGGCACAGATCTTTCTTGCTGATCTGAAGCACAACGGAAGGAAACTAAATCTTTTTTTAATTAGCGTGAATAGCCTGGCTGGGTGAAATATTGTCTCTTGCTGAGGAGTTGCTGCCAACAAGATGAAGTGGAGGAGATAAAGCACAAGGGCTGGGACCGAATGGATGTAAATGCTGAATGTTTCCTCAGTTCTGGGAAGGCTTGGCCACCAAACTGATGATGGAGTGAACAGAAATGTGTGAGTCTAGGTATGTGTGTATGAGCAGAGTTAGAGGAGGTTATTCTGGAAAGGTTGGAATTTGGGAATAAACTATTTGAGTGGTCGTCTTAGTTTGGGTCATTTGAGAGAAGAGCCTAGGAAGCACCACAGGAGCGTGGGGAAGGGAGGGGAGGGAAGCTAACCCTAAGTGCATTGTTGGCTATGGTTGCTCTGGGCTGCGGAGCTTCATCCCTCTGGAAGTTCAGGGGGCCGGGGCTAGGGCCAAACACAAACCTCAGAGGTGTGGGGCAAGAGGGCTGGAGTATTTATCCAGGAATTCTCATTTGTCACTGGTTGAGAGCTGTGTCCTGGGCCATTCAATCCCAGTACTTCTGGTGGCTTCTGGTTTGGGCCTTGGGCAGAGCTGCAGGTGTGGTACAGGCAACTGGATTTGATGGTCAGCACCAGATGGAGCTTGCTGGTGGGAGATGGGCAGGCTACTAGCAACTTCTGCTATACTGGCCAGTTTCAACATTTGTTTAAAGGTATTGACTGGTTTACTAGTTAACAATGTTCCATTTTTAATAAAGAGTTCTCTATATTGAGGAACATTAGGAAGGCACACCAGCCTCTGTTACCACCATACTGTTGGAGACCATGAAATACCACTGCCAGAAGCCTACCAGTCATCTCGGCCTTGTCCTCAACTGCTCCTCCCCTCAACCCTTACATACAGATCACAAACAAGGGCCTTTGGGTCTACTCCAAAACTCTCAGGAATTTACCCACTTCCGTCTCTGCTGTTACCTCATTAATCCAGGACAATGCTTTCTTTGCCAGGACTATTGCAATGGCCTGCTCCTGTAATTGTTTTGTTTGTTTATTTCATCAGTCTCCTTCTTCAGAATGTAACCTCCATAAGGGTGAGAACCGTATCTATTTCCTGGAGCACCATATCCCACATAGGGTTGCCAGATTTAGCAAATAAAAATACGGGTTCTATGTCCATACTTGTACCAAAAATTATTCAGGGTTTATCTGAAATTCAAATTTACCTGGGCATTTTGTGTTTTATTTGGCAACCCTAGTTTCTAGGCCCTGATATATAGCTGACTCTCACTAAATGTTGTTAACTAAAAACTTGATAGCAGCATATCAAAATTGCTACTAGGGCAATTTTGGGTGGGATGTGCTAAATCTACAGAACTAGAGTAGTAAAAAACACACTTGTCATTCTTTTCTGTTCTGATTTGCCTGTCTATTCTCTCCAAGAGAACCCAATCAGCTCATGCCCAAAATCTTGGACAGCCCTGTCCTCTGGGAGGGATGCCGGCCACAGGAGGGGAGCTGTTAAGAATAGCATTTATACACTGTGTGTTGCCTCAGTCTTGCTTGGCTTTGTGCTGTGCTGAGGCCTTAATCTTCTTTGGCCTTGATCTCCCCAGACTGTGAGCTCACTAAGGGAGGGAAGAGATGACTTCTTCCTTCTTAATCATTCACCCCCAGTGTCTCATGCTATAGAAGGCACATAGCAGGGACTCAGTGAATGATTGCCAAACGGACTGATACATGAGTAATAGTAGGGGGGCTAAGTACTCTGGCTTGATCAGGGGATTGAGATATGGGGCTTTCAGTGGGGAAATCAGGGCAGTTGGTCCCCTCAGTGAATGATGCTCACTCTTAGTGGCTGGGCCTCTTATCCATAATTATCCATATTGGCTGCTACAGGACTCCCATGATCAGACAGCCTGCTGGCCTGGCTGCCCATCTGTTTTAGGATGATGCTGGATGGTTGGAGGTTGCTGAACCCCTGTGCTTCCCTATGCTTGGGACCTTGGTTTTGGTCCTTCCCTGTGGACCCTTGGTCATGGTCCTTCCTTGTGGCTTGGTCTTGTGGTCTGTGATAAACACCATGGATTTGCACTCCTGGAATAAAGGCATCCAGGCTAAACTCATGTGAGGGCTCTTGATCTTGAGTCAATCTCATGGACCCCCAGTCCTGGCCACAACAGGTATGCCTCAGCGAGACCTGATTATGACCAACTGCTACTTCCACAGAACACCAGCCAAGTATTTATTGAGTAATTAAGCTGACATAGAACTGTTCAAATACATTTCTACACATGTCTGAGTTACTTGCCTGTGAAAAAAAATGAGTTCTCATTTTGACCAATCCCCTCCCCCATACTGGCAGAGGGCACGATCCTAAACAAAAACCACACAAATCCATTTTCAATTATGGCAGCAATGCTCCAGTCTCAGTTAGGCCCTGCTGGTTTCCTGGAATTGGGGGTGAAGTGGCTCTTGAGAGGTTCCCAGCACTTATAGTAGTTCTCATCCAAACAATTAGAGGTCTTGAGTCCCCACTTGGTGACAGCCATACTTAGAGAAGACTCAAACATAAATGCCTGTAGGAAATGAGGAGGGGGGCAAGAAAGAAGTGAGGTGGATAATAAAACATATTCAATTAGCTGTCAAGAAAAAAGATGTAGGTAGGCAGAATCTTTGAATAATAAGTCATGTGCTAGCATGGTGAGGATAGTAGGCTCACACTTTGGGTTCGGGCTCTGGTCCTACCACTTAGAAGCCAGTGAGACTCTGTGCAAGACTCTTAACTTCTCTGAGTTCCATGTTTCATTTAATTCCATTAAAATGGAATTGGGCACGTAAGCCTCACATTGTCCTTTAGCATTATGGAGCTAAATTTACTACATCCAAAGGTAGAAGCAAAAGAGTCCTATGAATATTCATCTTCTTAGGGGCCATCACTCACTACGGCTTTGTTCTCGTGGGGAGGCCATACTCCCCATTTTGTGGTGGAGGAAACCACGGCTCAAAGCTGGGAAATGGCTGGTAATGGTAGTAAGAAGTGGAAGAGCTGGGATTTGAGTTTTCTTTTTCAGGACTCTGACCAAGAGATGGGCTAGGAAAAAGAGAAGGAGAAAAAGAGAGAGTAAGGAGGAGGAGCAGGTGGGAAGGAAGAAGCAGAAAGGGCTGTAGCACTTTTAAAAACGCTAACCCAGAAGACTCTGCATGGTGGATGTCCCTCTGTGTTCAGGAGGAGTTTGTCTCTGACAGAAAAAAATATCCAAGTGTTTGGTGCAGCTTAGACATTCCAGCTTCACCAACTGCTGGTCTTCCTACCTAGTGTGGCTTTTAAAAATAAAACAAAAGTAAAAAAGGAATAAAAAAACCCCTACAGTTCTTATGTGTTCACATTACTGGAAATGTAAAAAATATAGATGGACAAAAGAGAGTTAAAGTTCTCCTGTGCCACAACACTGAGAACCCACATTAATATTTGGTATCTAATATATATGAGCTTCTTTATGTCTAGAACAATGGAGATGATTGTCCTTGCCTGACTTTCCACGACAGGCTTGATGTGAAGACCAGATGAGAATATATGGAAGTGTTGTGCACATTATAAAGCCCCATTCAGATATAAAGGTTATTATAATGGCTGTTTTGCGGTTGTCTCTTTGAGGACGGCTTCTTAAGAGCCTTGCTGTCTGACTGGAGTGACAAAACCCCATTCCAGCTGGGCTGTGAAGACAGTATTGTACAAAGTTTGTTTATTCCAAACTGGAATAAGGATAAGGTGTATAGATGGGCCTGGGTCCAAATTATGTAATGGGAAGTGGTGATGGAGACCCAAAGTTAGGTCTAGGTCAAGTGCCAGACCCTCCCCTGCGAGGTCTGGGCTCCCTGGCTACCCAGGGCCTCCCCTGCCCTTAAGCCCTTACATAAGAAAGTTCTTTCTGCCTAATGCTTCAGGCCCCAGTATTTCCAAAGTCTTGTTCCAAAGAACTTAAAGTTCCTCATATAAACAGCCTTGTCATTGCCTCTCTGATGTAGAACACTGCTTCCTGATAATACTGACCATCCAAAGCACCAAATTGGGCACCAAAGGCTGTTGAGTGACAAGTCTGGAGTAGCCCATGGACCTCAAAGAGCCTTTGTAGGCAACAGCTTGATTGAGATTGTCAAACCCCATCTCACAGAGATGTAATTCTGCAAAGGCCCTTGGAAAGGGAAAGAGAACCAATGTCAAGCAGATGGGACTCTGCACCATCCTGTGCAGATCAGCTCCATCAACTCTGGTGCTGGAGTTGGGACTGAAAACAAACTGCACTGGATAGAGAGACAGAGAATGCTCTCCGTTTGCAAGCTGGGCATGCAGGCAGGCAGGTCTGTGCTATTGATTTTAAAGTCAGGTAGCATTGAAGGCACTTGTTTAAAAATGTAAAGCAAATTTGCATATGATTTAGCATAAAATTACTCCTTGTGGTCCATAAGCTCCACCTCCAAGAATGCAAAAATAAAATAAAAATCAAGTACTGCCGCCAACTGCAATTGTGTTCAGCCTCAATGTTTATAGCCTGATACAGGAAGAATATAAAACAGGTTTTCAATCCCATCAATTTCATCCCATGCCAAAGGAGAGCAAAAGAAAATGAGAAAACAGCTGAGAACTGCTGCTCACAAGCCCTGGCTTCCTGATCCTCCTTGGCTTGAGAACTCTACAGAAGGTGACATCCTGTATCCCTGGGGACTGTGGCCCTAGAAGATTACCTCAAAAAGCAGATGAGTCTGAGACATAGCAGCATATGTACTCTGGGCTGAATACAGATAGTATTAATAATATTCCCTTGTATTTGATGTCACTGGTGTCCCAGTGCTGGACAGTCTGTAAGGTTGATTTTGCCACCTGCTAGGGTGGCTACCACACCCATTCTACAGATGGGGAAAACGAAGCACAGAGAAGTTAAGCAACTTGTTCAAGGTCATGCAGAACTAGGATCTGATCTCAGGTTTGACTCAAGTCCAAAGTTCTTTCTACCCTACCACAACAGGAGTCTAGTATACATATAGGGGTGTGTGCATGCACCCATGGGAATAAATACACACACAGACACACTCTCTTCTCCTGACTCCTTCTCTGTGTCTTTGGAGAAAAAAAAAAAGCCATTCCTCTTGAGATGGTTGGGAACCCCAGAGGCTGCCAGAGCCTGGCATTTGATTTGCTTACCATGGTACCATCAGCAATCCTCTCGGGTGCCAGCTTGGCTTTGCTGGCCTTCTCAAAGCAGTCGGCATCAGGCCCATGGGGGGTCATTGAGCTGTGCAGGCTGCCTCCCCCTGGCAGGAACCCACCTTGCTTTGCCTCATAATGACCTTTGATAAGTCCCATGAATTCACTCATGCAGTTCCCTGAGAAGGTTGAAAGATTATTTTTATTATCCAAGGCAAGACCTGTAAAGTACCAAGACATCTCAAGCATTATTTCTGTGGAATGCCAAGAAGATGGGAGAATCTGATAAAATTTTTAGTAGTACTAATGAATACAGATAGATGGGGGAAAACCCCCCACAAAACATTCATTAGTGTGTAGTTGCCTACCAATATTCTTGGTAGGCAAAACTCTACTTGATGGACATGTGGATTATTAGATGTCTTAAGTTCCACTGCCTGAAAGAAATAATGTTGGATCTAAAGAAAATCATGGCCCAGACAAGAATTTTAATTATAATTAAAATGAAAGTTATAATAAAGAGTAGATGTGCTCTATCATCTAAGCTTATAAGTCCTATATTAAAATCATCTTCTTGGGGCACCCGGGTGGCTCAGTCGTTAAGCCTCTGCCTTAGGCTCAGGTCTTGATCCCAGCCCAGGGTCCTGGGATCGAGTCCTGCATCGGGCTCCCTGCTCGGCAGGAAGCCTGCTTCTCCCGCTACCATTCCCTCTGCTTGTGTTCCCTCTCTCGCTGTGTTTTTCTCTGTCAAATAAATAAAATCTTTAAAAAATAAAATAAAATCATCTTCTTTCCCAGATCTGATGCTCCTCCCCCAAATAGCCCCACAGTAGTACATGGTATCACCATATTTCTGGTTCCCAATCCAGAAAACCAAGATGGCATGTATGTGTGTGAGTGTATTGATGCAAGAGTAATGTAATGGAAAGAATCCCAGACTTGGAGTCTATTATCAAATGATAATCTGTGTGAAAGGATCTTAGGAGCTATAAAAACCAGTCTACAGATGCTATAAAGTCTAACAAACATTATCTTTTGTATCTGAATCTATCATCTTATTTTCCACTCTCCAAAATGCCTCTTAGATTCATTCTTTTATTTCTATTTCCATTGATATTCTCTTCATAGAATCCTAAAATTTTAAAATTGGAAAGGATCACTACTTCTACTCAATATAGAAGAATTTCTATTATCATTCCTTTTTTTTTTTAAAGATTTTATTAATTGATTTGACAGAGGGAGAGAGATTACAAGTAGGCAGAGAGGCAGGCAGAGAGAGAGGGGAAGCAGGCCCCCTGCTGAGAAGAGAGCCTGATGTGGGGCTTGATCCCAGGACCCTGAGATCATGACCCGAGCCGAAGGCAGAGGCTTTAACCCACTGAGCCACCCAGACGCCCCTTTCTATATCATTCCTGACAGATTACTTCCTGGAGTCTGTCTCCATGCCTCCTATGAATGGAGCTCTCTACTCAATAAGCAACTTACCACACTCTTGAAAAGCTCTGAGTGTTAGAAAGTTCACTTGTATTAAATGGAAATTTGCTTTAATATAAGTGAAGTACATTGGTCTTAGTTGTGCTTTTTGGAGTCAGCAAAATTTGACAAAAATCACCAGGTTCCCACTCTTTTAATCATATGTTTCTATTGAAATAAAGCTCTTTATTAGAACAGCCACATACTTAGGGCAAGAATTAAAGAAATACAATATCTGAGAAAATTTAAGTGCCTTTCCATTCATTCACCCATCTACCCATCTGTCCATTCCCCACCCCCTCCGTCTGCCTATCCATCCATATATGTCATTGGACACTGTGCTAAATGCTGTGATAGAGATGAGTAAGAAATAGTCCATCTAAAGTTACTCTCATAGTCTGTCCCATGAAAGGGCTGAGAATGCAGACCACAAACAGAGCAGAGAGCTATGGCACTGGCAACCCCTGCAAAGCTGGACATTTGGCATGATAGATGCCCCAGCCCTCTTTCTCACTTGTGAAGTATAACCAAGTGCCAAAATATTTCTGTCATTGACCAGGCAGCCATATCCATCCTGCCTAGGAAACAAAATGCTGCTGCAGGCCCCTGAAGAAAGAGTAAGACCCAGATCATAGCTCCACTCATTTCTCCATGAAATAAAAATAGAGGAAAAGAAGCAACTGTAAGCATAAGGTATCTATATTTTCAAAGCAGTTCTGCTCATGAATGAAATATGTTGTCATCCTCCTCAATCTAGGATGTGTTCTCAGGGTCACCTTCATGGCTTAATCTTAAGAAGAGAGCAATACAGAATTCAGTTTTGATCTGAATATGGATTTAGGTACCAATGACTTTGATGATGACATTTCTATATCATTTTCTGTATTTCAAAGGACAGGGGGAGGGTAGGCCTTGCCTCTCTGATTAATGCTGAATCTAGTTGACTCAAGTACATTAAGATGACTGGAGACAATGTTTCTACAGAAATAATTCTCCACTTCTCTCATAAGGTCACATCAAAGTAGCAAAGATTTTGATTATTGCTAAAGCAATAGTTTTAATATCTCTGGAAAAATTAATTTTAACTTGGGGTTCTGTGGTTTTTTCCAACTAACTCAGGCAACCATACCTTTCTGATATCTATCTATCCTGGGCCAAATGTACTTGAAAGTCTTTTAAAAAATTATAAGAGGCATTTCACAAGGTCATTTGTTTCAGGCGACTGAACTACAAACCAAAGTGGCTTGAGAGCTGTAGCATAATACAAACTTGTCTCAGTTAGATGGCCCTAGTAGCCTTCTCCTTGGGCAGGGAGACGAGCTGGAGGCCAGCATCTCTCCATATGTGGCCTATACACTTCTCTGACTTGCTAATTCAAAATGCAGATTCTGAGGTTCCACCTCAGAACCAACTAATTATACTCTCTGAGAGTGGGCGCTGGGAAGATTTTTTTTTTTAGTAGGCTTTCTAAGGGATTTTTATATTCCTAATGTTCTCGAAGTGTGGCTCCTAGGACAGCAACATCAGCAGTCCATGGGAGCTTGTTACGAAGGCAGATTCTCAGGCCCCATCCTAGACCTACTGGAGCAGTAATTCGGAGGGTGGAGCCCAAGAATCTGTGTTTTAATAAGCCTGCCAGTGACGCTGACACATATGAAAATTTGAAGACCGCTTCCTCAGGTACATAAAGCAGACTCAACACAAGAACTAGGTGAAATAGTGAGTTATCAAGGACTAGTAAGTGAGGTACAGGCTAAACTAAAGCAATACTCTCTCCTGGTCATCACATGCTCTAGGGAAGTGACTTCCAGGAGAATACTCCTCAGAAAAGATGGTAGTTTGTTTTGAATCTATTTACAAAGTAGCTGGTATCTTTGTAGTGGTAATTGATTGTATCCTTTCCTCCACTATAAGGATGTCACCGGAAAAATGTGGTGCTGGAATTTAACCACGAAGTGGCTTTCTTCCGTCCTCAGGACCCTACTTCTGTACCTTCTATAAATGCCTAAATTGCCTATTCAGTGCACTGTCTTATCTTGTTGAGCTGGGGTACCTGGGAGCTGGTACAGATAAAGCGGAACGGTATAGAGACAGAAGGCCCTGAGGTTGACTAAGGAAACAGATTTGTTTTTAAGAATGGTCCAGCTGAAATGCACCTCAGAGTCTGTCTAGAACTTTTACGTACAAAAATGCAATCTTCAGGAAGTGGAATTGTACATTGACCTTTAGATTGGATTTATGGCTAGCTATTGGAGTATTAAAAATGCCAACTTCATTAAGCGCAGCTGTGAAATACCTTATTCATTCGTGGTGATGTATTTAATAAATAAATATTTAATGGATGCATATTGTGTATTGGGTACTGTGCTAGGCACATCAGTTAGTGGCCATGAGTATGTGTGTGCTCTGGCATCAGATTGTCTTCAATTAAATCCCAACTCCACCATTTAACTAGTTGTGAGGCCTTGAGCAAGTTACCCGATCTTTCCAAATTACTTAATCCTTCATGCCTCAGTTTTACCTTCTGAAAAAAAGGGGATAATGATATTACCTCCCTCTTATAACTGTTTTGAGGATTAAGTGGTTTAATAATAAACCACTATTTAATAAATAGTGGTTTAATTGTGGTTTTATAGAACTTAGAGCCATAGAAAATGGTCAGTAATTATTAGCTGCTAGTAATAATAAATAAAATAAAAATAACAGATTCAGTAAGTTCTGTTCTAGGCCAACACATGCTCCACAGAAACTGCTTCCAGAATGGGGTCCATTCCCTGGTGCAGACTGCAGTCTGTTTTATCCCACCAAAATAATTGGAGAAGGCACATCTTACTGGCTCTTGAGCCAGGCTTAGGTAAAGAGCTTTCCAAAACAACAAACTAACCAACAACATCCCATCATTCCCTCTCCCCACAAAGAAGCATCTGGAATATAAAGAAACATCTTGCTTCCCACTTCATCATCCTATCTGCTTCTCTTTGGGGGCAGAGGAACTGGGCTGGAGACATTACATCCTCCTCAGAGTCAACACATCACTGCCACCTCCATGGAAATCATGGAGTTTCAGCAACTACACATCTGGGGAGCAGCATTAGGGCCTCCAGAGGCAGGATCCTGAAAGCCAGCACAGTATGGTGTCCAGAGATCCTTCAGTGGTATTGCCAATGGTTAATGGTCAACACTTTGTGGTCTTTTTGGCTTCCAATGTGGCTTGGTAAAGTAGGGACTTACTGTGGTAATAAGGAGGCCTGAAGGTCTTGTCAGCAACCCCCCAGCGAGGCGGGAAGATGACAAAATCAGCGATAGCCACTCCTGGGCGGACAGACTTGGCGGTCAATACTGTGAAGATGGATGGATCCTGTGAAAGCACAAGGAGACACCAAGCCCACGATGGAAGGGAGGGGACTGGACAATGGTAGACAAGTCACCCACATGGGAAGGGGTTTCCAAGTTGACTCTAGGTTTTTCTGTTTTTAGTTTTATTTGTTTGTTTGTTTGTTTGTTTTTGAGTAGGCTCCATACCCATTGTGGGGCCTATCTTGGAGCTCATTGTGGAGCCCAGCCTAGGGCCCAACCTGGAGCTTGACTTCACAACCCCAAGATCAAGACCTGAACTGAGATCTAGAGTCTGGGGCTTAATCGACTGAGCCACCCAGGCACCCCGACACTGTAATTTCTGATCAAGCCACAGAGGCCAAGCTAAGAAGACTGGGCTTGCTGCTAAGGTGCAGAAATCACTCATCTGACTTTCCACTCTTGCTGTGCTTGAAGCAAAATGAATTAACACCAGAGAAGAGGATTTGGAGCTGCTTTCTCACCCCATTTCATGCGAGTATCACCCTGTAGGTCTGAGACCCTGTTTGTGCCTGCCTCCCAACCTCAGGTCAGAGTAACCAGAGCTGGGATGTGCTGCAGGGAGTTCTCTGCAGAATGGATGCTCAGAGTGAGGTGAAAATAGAAATAAAATAGTATCCAACTTTTGGTATGGATGTAGGATATGCTTCTCTTTAGGGCATCACAGAGATTCCAGATGGTATCCTCATTGCTTTCCTTACCCTTGTTTGACTCTCATGTCTAAAATATATCACTTACATCATTAGTTTGGGTGGTGGTAATGTAGAGGGCAGAGGCTGGGGGGACAATATTGGGATTTTATTTATTTATTTATTTATTTATTTTTTAATATTGAGATTTTAAAAGAACTTTAAAATCTTTCAGTGGAAATAATGAGATTCAATTTCATTGAAATCAATGATCATGTTTGCTCTCACATGCCATGTTAGGGGTTGGGATTCAAAGATGGTTGGGACCTATCCCTTGCCCTGTTAGCATTGTTAGTGGAGGTGGTGGGTTGCTGGAGGAGTCATAAAACGGGTGTGTGAACAACTGACCACAGCACGTTACCAAGGGCAATCTCGCTTTATACATAGAACTCCAAGGCAATAGAGAGAATGCTTACCTACCTAAGAGGATCAGGGAAAGCTTCAAAGAGAGGGTGAAATTTTTGAGGAAGGTCTTGGGAAACAAAGGAGAAAGAAAAAGGACGGAGGGAGGAAGGAAAAAGAAGGACGGAAGGAAGGACGGAAAGAAAGAAAGGCATTTAAGCACAGAAAACAAGAAGGACATCAAAATGCACAGAGATTTTTAAGCTAAAAGCCCAGAATGCATTGGCAGAAGGCATAGGGGCTAAGAGTTGGTACTGGAAAAATGAGTCTAGGGCCAGATGGTGGAGAGCATCAGATAGCATGCTTGAGAGCTCAGACAATCCTACACCATGGGGAGGCTGCAAAGGTTTTCTAATGCAGTGGTAGAATTAACGGACCTGGATTTGGGGAGAATAACTGTAGCGGCAGTACAAATATTGGACCCCTGCAAAGGCAAGCCCAAATCCCCACCCTATCGCTGTGAGACTTTACACTTCCTCATCTGCCTTGAGAAATGATCTGAAATTGTTAAAGAAAAGGTAGTGAGACTCAAATAAAGCTCTATCTGTGCCTCTGGATCTTTTTTAATGCTGCTTTGGGCTTGATGTCTCATTTTCTTTTCCCTTTTGGTTTTGTTACGAGTTGTTGCTCTTCAGAAAGGCAGTTTTGTTCCCCTAGAGATAAACTGAGCTGGCTCAGAGTAATCTTCCTGTCTCTGGTTCTCTGGCTTCCGCTCTAATTATCCCTCCAGCTTTTGGGTTAAGTTAATCTATTATGAACTAGGCTGCAAAATAAACTTTCCCCCAGGATCTCAGAACTAGCACTTTATCATGAATGTGGGGCCTTGGGGGCTTGCCCTGTAGACCAGGGACCTATTTGTGGCCCTCTAATTGAGTGAAAAATATCACTGAGTTCACGCTTTAGAAATTCTTTGTTTTTCAATTCAGGCACTGAACATTCTGAGGAACTTTAGAAGAGGGCTGCCTGCTCCATCACTGCTAAAAACAGCCCGGAGTGGAGGCATTGGAGTAGGCAGCCGGACTGGGCAGACTCAGCACTTGAAAGTAGGATCGAGAACTTTCCAAACCTAGAGCTGTTTCTTTCTCATCACTTTATCACTAACATTAGCAGTTGGTTTCTTCTGGAGATATTTGCCAAGAAGAAACTAAGTTTTTAGCCATCTATGGGAGTTACTGTGATACTTGGTGCAAGAACTAAGCCGAGTTCAAGGGTGACTGTGGCGTGTCAGGCTTGGCTCTCCTAATAGCTGGTTATTTACTCCTTCCCCAAAACCTGGCCACGTGATTCAAATTCCTGTCAGTGTAAATGAAGAATGACAATATCTTGGGCTTCCAAGGGTGATCCCGGAAATGTTAAATGCGAATATCGGGGACTTACTATGGACCTCCCACCTAAGGGCTGCCCTATCCCCAGGGCCCCTCCATAGTCCAGACTTACTGCATGGTCAAAGGCCACCGAGTTAATGACCATGAAGTTCTCCAAGTTGTACTTGTAGGGGGTGTAGTTTCCGTGCCAGGCCACAACATTGAACGGGGAGACGTCCTGAACACACACACACACACACACACACACACACACACACAAAAGGCAGGAAAAGGTAATATTAGTGTTTAATCCTTCTGTAGCTGTTTCCATAGTTTGTACTTGGCATCACTGTCTCTCTTTTGATTTGATTTTGTTCTCATAATATAGTCGTGGTGTCCTTTGGGAGAAATATGACCCCGAATCATTTTGTGGTTGCTTCAAGTGCCTTCAAACTGTCCCTTGCTCAGCCACTAACCCTATTTTTCCAGTTCATAAGCTGCAGCTGCCTCTGATCACATGAGCAGCAGAGGCACAGCACATTCTCCAAGTAGTGCCTTTTCAACAATTTTTAACACAGTTGTGAGACTCTGTGGAGGTCAGCAATTCTTAGCCAATCTGGGTCACCGTCTGGGGTTCCTGGTGCAGAGGGCAGGCACTTGCTGGGACTGCTTTCCAGGTAATTGCTGCCCAGAGGAGCTTCTGGTACACATTGTGCCTGGGCTGCTGAGTGCAGAAAGGTGAGACGGTATCTAAAAGTTCCAGCCCCAAGGACTTGAGTTTTCAGAGCCATCCTGAGATGATGCTCTTTGGGCTTGCTCTGGGGTAGGAGAGGATCGGTGCTCTGTGACAGGAAGGGAGTCCCCACCTGCAGCTATGCATCTGTTCTGGAAACAGCATCTAACTCAGAATATTCTAGAGAATTTATGCAGGGACTGCTCACAGAGGTGTGATTAGGGTTAGGTGAACTGACTAGAGATGCTAGGGTTTCTGAGCCTACAACAGTGGGAAGACATTGCCATCCCTTGGCCTGTGGGATATGGGAAGAAATGTTGTTATAGGATTCCAGCAAGAGCTAGAACCATGAAGAACGGGCTGCTCAGTTGGTAAATATTTAACAACTAGCAACTAGGTCTCTGGGTGAAAAAATGCTCTGATTTATAGCATCTGCTAATTTGGGGGGGTATAAATATTCCACCCCGATCACTTTTGAGCTACTAATGTAACGTTGCTGAACAGAAAGCTGGAAAGAACGTAACCATCAGCTCTTTCATGCCAGTACGAACTGGCTCCAGCACCCACTATTGGGACACCCAATAGGAACTGAGATCAAGAAGCGATGCAGTCCCAAAGAAAGGAGAAACAGGAGAAGAAAACCACCAACCTGTCTTTCCTCCTGCCCTGCAACTTCCTGTGACTACCTCCCACTGGCTGAACCCAACCCAAAACCAGCTGGCTGGGGAGCCTTTACAGGTCAAGCTCCCAGGCTGAGAGGGGATAATGGATAATAGATCAGTGTGATAACCAGCACAGAGTCCACACTAGTCTACTTAGTGGTAGTCCACCACTACCTCTAGTCCATTCTAGAGGTAGCTAGCAGCTCTGTGGGTTTCCATTTTCTAAGTGGATGGAATGGTGGTTCTCTATCAACTGTATGTCAAAAATAATATGGGAGCATGCTTAAAATGAATGTAGGTTTCCACACCCCATGCCCAGAAGTTATTATTTTTGCCAGGCTGGAGTAACATCGAAGGATCCACATTTATTTTAAACAAGCCTCCCTTAGGATTTCTGATACAAATGGTCTCTAAACCACATTTTGAGAAATCCTGACCCAGACAATATGAAGGTGACAATGTGTCAGTGAGGCTGGCAATTATCTCTCAGGGGTTAATTTTAAGTGCTAAACTAGTTGGCCTCTGCTGGTTAGCATACCACCTACTTTGGATGCTGTCCAAGGAAAATAAAATGCTCTGAAAGCTGTAAGCTGTATGTCAAATGGGCAAAAATAATGGTAATAAATAACGGTAAATGGAAGAAATCTTTGGATTATTTTGTTATATAATTACTTTCTGCTGATATATATTTAGTACATTGAGTAATAATATAATATATGCTAATATAGTATAGATTACATATTATGTTATTATTTATTATCATTATTATTATCTATGCCTTTGCTTATCTTGCAAGTTTATAAGGCTGGTGGTATAAACTAAGTCAAGCTAATTAACTGAGTTCTACTTCTTCTGTATAAGTCATAGCTTGTATTTAAAATATGTGGCTCTTGGTAATATAAATCTAGGATGATCTGCTTGTTTACTCATTTCCCTTTTCAGAACATATTAGTCTGCCTGTATAGTATATTTTACACATCATTTATAGAGACCTACATATTGCCAGAATTTTTATTGCTTGGTGAGAGAAAGAGCAAGACCTTTGGAGTCAAACAGATATAGGTTCTAATGCTGGTTCTGCCATTTACTAAGGCATTTGGCAAATTGTTACTACCTTTTTGTGACTACAAATGAGGCAAATAGTACCTTATTTGTAATATCTTAGTGGTATAGTAAATATGAAAGGATATAATATATGTAAAGTACTTAACACTGGCCTTAGCAATCAGTAGGTGCTTAATAATTGTTTATTCCCTTGTCCACTGACCCTCTTACTTTACCTGTTTGGCAGCAAATAGCTTGCCCTGGTATTTATTAATCACAGTATAGCCACCTGGCACTTGGCGATCTTCATACCAGGCAACGGGTATCAAAAAATCACGAGGATTGGCCAAGCCATTGGCTCCTAGAACACAGCGACCCAAAAGTCTTTTAGACATTTCTGAAATCACATTGGAAAGATGCCCACAGTTGCACAAAGAGACTAAGGGCCATGTCAAGAGCCATTCTACAATTTGTTTTCATTGTCCAAAGGCTCATTGGAATCCCAGTCTGGTACCCTTTTAGGAGGGCTCAAGGAATTTGATTAGGAAAAAGAATCATGAAAATCATCATCATCATCACCAGCATCACCTCCTAAAGTTGTAGAGTAAATATGGTTTATTGACCATATGGTTTACTGACCATCACTACAGGTGAGGGGAGAGGATGAGACTAGAAAAGAGGCTAAGGAAGGTCTGGTAGAATCCTAGAACTTTCCCCCCAAGAAAACCATGATGATCCTAGATAAGCTACAGTCCTTGATCTCAGAAAGAAAAAGTTGAATACTGTTGCCCCAGGCTTGCCTCTGCCCCTCAGACAGAAGTTAAAATCCATCTAAGTCTGCAAAACTGCTCTCCAGCCTGACAAATCTGTCTGCCACTCAGGAAAAAAGTACTCAGGACTTGCCTGCTTACCTTTGCTTGGGAACGAGTGTTCCCTCCAGAGAAAGAAAATAAATCGAAAGACCAAAAATAAAAAGTATGGTGCAAAAACATAATTTAACTCTGAGAGGAGAGACCTGGGGGGTGTTCTATCATTTCCAGCTCCTGGGGTTAAAAAATATAAGCCCCCAGCTGGTTAGTAAATTATATATATTTTCCAGAGGGTACGTGTTCCACGGAACCCGGAGGCTATGCTGACTGTAGAGCAGCAGGAAGCCAGACTGAAGTGGGAACAGCGGGTGGTGAGCAGGATGACAGACGGCCCACCGTGGCTCCAGCTGCCTCTCTGCTGCCTCCCACCTTCCTCTGACTATTTGGATCTCCCCAGGGGAGTGACCAGAAGGCACATGCTGGCCTGGCCTGTTTTGCTCTAAAAAAGCTCTTGACAAGGAAAGGAAGAACTGGGAGGCGTGGCCACCACCTTTAGCAAGCATGTCAAAGATGAAACCTAGGGCCAATTTTCCCAGCCACTCCTTCACTCCAAGAGACGTTTTGAGAACAGCCCCTCCTACCACCTTCACTTCTCTCTTGCATCTCCTGCCTCCAGTTTGCCAGAAGATTCGGGGGTGGGGGGACCTTGATTCACTTTTGAAAGTTTTCGTCTTGCCTCATGGAGGAGGTTTCTAGCTCCTTCATGGCCCTGAGTTTGCTGTGTAGATTTAGTGGAATGTGCTAAGTTGGAATGTGAGGTTTGTAAACTATGCATCTTTTAGCCCATGTCCCCTTTCCATAGGAGTAAAGTCCTTGCCATTTTTATGGCTTTCTCCCACTTTATTGTCTACACACAACTTATTTACTTAAGAAAATGATCTCCCTCCTATTCACAAGGCTCATTCCTACATGTATGGTTTGCTTAAGCTGTTCCTTTTCTTTTTTATTTGTCCTCCCCTTTTCATCAGGAATTAGTCAAATCTCATCTCTTCTATAAGGCTATTCCTGGTGACTTGGTGCCCAGGACCCAAACTGCTACATCCTTTAGGGTGTACACTGTATAACCAGAAATCTATTACATACCGTCTACTCTCCAATGATCTATATACTACTCTAGAGAGAGATTTATAATGGGTTGGCTTCGGTTGCTTACTTTTATGTATGTATTTTATGGGAAGAGGCTTGGGTTATCCTTGATGAGATTCCTGTCATTACCTTCAGCACAACATAGGGCCAAGACTAGCTGATGTATTGGTCTACTAATGAGCTAATTAATGATTTCGTTTCATCAGTTAGGTCAGCCATTGCACAGAACCCCTAAACTTAGAGGTCTGAAAAAAAAATGTCTGGGGTTGCTTAGAGAGTTCTAATAGGTTTCTGAAATTCCCAAACACACTTGATCTAGAGAAGTTGTCGAGAGAAGAAAGTTGAAATTTCAGTGAGATCATGAGGGGAGAAGGATAATGAAGGGAGAGGATGAGTAACTCTCATGTGATTATTTGTCCTACATCTCCAGGGAACTTAAAAGCTTGTAGTGAAGATTTACCAATTGGTCCCAGGTCAGGCAATTCAAAGTGGACACCGTAGACCTCCAGAATGTAGCCCCTGGTCTCCTCAAAGACATCAATGCTGAACCGCATTCCTCTCTAGAATGGGAAGTAGACAGTGGTGTGCAATCTCAAATCGTACCTGTAGCTATAAAGAAGCTGACCCAGAGCCACAGCTAGCCCCAGATGCAAAAATAAAGCTATAGTCTACTGAGCTATATTTGAGAGGTGATCAGCTCGAAGAAGAGTTAAAATGAAAAATTTAACTCCTAATCACATCTGTGACCCAAACCAATTCTGCTCTAATCTTTCATTGGGTTCAGAGAAACCAGTGCTCTGAGAGAGCCAAATTTTTAAGAAATTAATCTTCACTGCACCCACCCCACCCCCCACACCAATCCATGGGAACAGAGCCTTATCCAAAGTGTGTGTGAGTATTTAGGAAAGCAAACTGACAATGTTCTTTGCTTTGTGATTGTGTCCTATCTTAAAACAAATCAGGCACCAAAGCATACTTCCCCTTCTGCACGAGGAGCCTCCTGCATGACTAAAAATCCCTCCCCTTGCTCAGACACGATTCACCAAGAAATTTTAGAGTTGGAAATGACAGCAGCTGCAACATCTGATTGTTCCCAAATTAGGGAGAGGCAGGGGAGAAGGGGACACATCACCAACCTGAATGACGCAGATCTCATTGGGCTGCACAAGCATCTTGCCAAACTCAGTGTAAATGTGAAGTTTCCCTTTCTGGGGAACTAACAAAAAAGACAGGGCAACAGTGAACAATTCTTACCACTTTATGAAGAGTAAAAGGCTCAAGGGCTGCATTTGATTTTTCATTCCAAAAGAAAAGGGCTTTATTGAATCTATTGGGAGGGAAATGTATATTCTGACAACCTAGGCTAGCACTTTTACTACCTAGAAGAAAGTGAATGAAAAATTGTCTCTGCTTACTTTTGGTTGCCAGGCAAGGAGCTTATATATGCCCAATTCTGTGGATTGACCAGAAAGGGCAGCCCAAATCAGATGGAAAACCATTCATTTCTGACAGTTCCAGTGAGTCTGGCATTTGTATATCTAATGTCTACACCAAAATGGCCGCTACAAAATATGAATCCTGAAGCCATCAAATAGAATGGGCAGACCAGGGAAATCTCTAGTAGACATTGTGTTTTAGATGGCATCATGAAAATTTTTATCTAAATGGCAAATATTAATGACAGATGGTCTTTTCTTGGGCGGGTTTGAAGACAAGTAGAGTTATCTTAATAAGTTAATCAAATATTGGTATTATCTTTATTTCTTTTCAGCTTCCCAGATCTCCCTTGTTAGAAAGGCCTCGCAGAGATGGGCAAAGACAGAGAGACCAGGAAATAAACCAGGGGCTTTGAGGTACACCAGCAATCTTTTCCAGACCACCAATGGCCTCTAGACCTCAGTCTGTAGATTGCACTACATAAGACAGATTGAAAGATAAAGGAAAATAATATGTATAAAATTGAAAAGCAGCTTGTGACTGTGGATCAATTCACAGTGAAATCTTCAGAACTTACCAATCAAGAAGTCCCCATCTGAATTGTAAAAACATCTAAAACATAAAGAATAATTCCTGTGATTTTCATGTTTTATTTTTTTTAAAGATTTTATTTATTTATTTGACAGAGAAATATAGGAAGAGAAGGAACACAAGTAGGGTGAGCGGGAGAGGGAGAAGCAGACTCCCCATGGGGCAGGGAGCCCGATGTGAGTCTCCATCCCAGGACCCTGGGATCATAACCTGAGCCAAAGGCAGATGCTTAACTACTGAGCCACCCAGGTGCCCTGATTTTCAGTTTTAATACAGTCCAGACAAATTAATTCACTCCATATATTATTGTTTACCATCTACTATATGCCAGGCTCAGTGCTTGATATAAACTGGTGAGCAAAATGACCCAATATCTGCCATGATGCAGCTTAGAGTCTAGTAGGAAGTCAGGTAGAAATCAAATAATTACAGAACTGTATCATCGTAGACTGTAACGGCACTATGAAAGTCAAGTTTAGGGGAATGAAGGAATAATTAACCTGATTTAATGTGAGGAGTCAAAAAGGCTTACCTGAAGAAGGGACATTTGACCTGAGATCTGAAGGAATTATCTAGGCAAGAGTTTGGGGAGTGGAGAGAACATTCCTGGCAGACAGAATAGCACACGCAAATCTCTGAGGATGGTTGGAAGAACTGAGTGAAGGCTAGTGTGGCTCAGGTGAAAAGAGAGGAGGTGGTATGATATAATATTGGACCCAAAGAGACGTCTTCAGTGCCTTGTCATGGCTCAGAGAAGTTAAATGACTTGCTCAAGATTACTCAGCCAGGAGGAGTGGAATGGGGCTTTGGATGTAACAGTCTGGTTTGAGAGGTAGTGTGCAAAGCTGCTATGACATTCTGCTTCTCCAGGAAGAGGCAGAATTCCATTTACGTATTTTTTCTGATTCAAAAAAAATCCAATATGTAAGCTCCTCTACTGAAGGATGTTAAACTTACAGTTAATAACTGAAGCCAAAGTGTGACAGCTTGACCCGCTGCCACCAACTGGTGGCCCTTAATGGCTGCTCATGCAGTATGACTTTGAACTCAGGAACAGCCCCAGGGAACTTTAAGAAATTAGAGATATTCTGACCCAAACCTAGTTAAAGTCAAAATGCCCTCTAGCTTCCCAACGCCCATTGTCTCTTTCCTATTTGCATTGTTATGTGACATTTTTATTCATGTTACAGGAATCAATCAAAATTGAAATGCTCCCTTATTAATAAATGTAACTCAATGTTGCTCTGGGGGTGGGGAATCAACAACAATTAAAACAACCTGGCTTTCCCTCTCTGGCCAACAGCTCTTGGGGAATAGAGATGTTCTGCCCAAGCACTGAGCCACTTACCTGTCCCTCATGGAGGTGTTACAGAGGAAAATATGGATGGCAAGTCCATTGTTAGACTTTATGTCTCCAGCTCCACACAAGGTATGTAGGCCCTGGAAGGAACCACAGGAGAAGGAAGGGTGTATGCAAGTCTTGTCCAAGAGGCCAGCCCTCCTCCTGGTCCCTGAGGGCCAGGAGGCAAAGTTCTACCAGGTTCTGCTCTATGAGACAAGTGGGACATTCGGGGTCCAGCCTGCCTCTGGGGAGCTCAAGATTTATGGGTTTTATGTTTGGTAGGTCATGGCTCACCCTAGTTGCCAGCCATGGATCAGTTTGGTGCCTAAGATCAGCCTGGAGGAGAGTGTCTTTCAGAAGTAAAACCAAGCACCTAGGAAGCCTTGGGAGGAAGCTTGCCACGTTAGGAACCAATTAATGCCCCTCAAATACACCTCACCAGGTAGGCAGTCCTGTGCTTATACATAGGATCAGCCTTAATTTTTCCATAATAAGGAAGTGGAAGCATTCTGACCAACTATAATCCTCACTGCTAATAATCCACAGTCCAAGAAACCTTAACACATGGGTCTTCTCAAAACTCTCCGCCCCAAACCTGCAGATGGAAAGAGGGGTGCTCTGCTCCTTCAGATATCCATAATTCATCCAGAGTGGGGAATTTCTTTTTGTATTTTAATTCAATTTGCCAGTTTGGGGTCTATTTAGATGACTCTACATAGAGTTTGGAGCACTTAATATACCTAAGGAATTCTGCATGATCCAAACAGTTTGGCCCGTGGCTGGGCACCTGGACTCTCCCTAAGTAAGCCATGGGCTGAAGTTGGTCTACAAAAGCTTCCATGGGGTTCTTTGAGCCCCTCTGTCTTGTAGCTCCCTTCCTTTCCCCGACATATGGTTTGCTCTGAGCACAAGTGTTCTACTACTCTCAACACCTGTAACCACCAAGTAGAACTTCTGATCAGCATTGCATTTACTAGAGTTGTCACCCTGAGTCGATGCTATTCTAGGTCCATTTCAAAAAGTTCATGAACTTGGGTGGGGACAAAATTATGTATTTATTTTCACTGATCTCTGAAAGGTATCATTTCTTTCAATTAATACGAACGTAAGCAACAAACCGCAGAAGTATTAGAAGTACCTGTAACCTGGTCACTGATAGAAATCATGGATATTTTTAGATCACATTATAGTTGCTGCAGCTATTCCAGGAGATCGTTTACGTTCATACTTCTAACAACTATAGCTGGTAGATCTTTCCATAGATCTTGTGATTTAGTGCATTGATAAGGAAGCATATATGTTACTTACTCTAAAACCAAATCTGTTCTTTTAATATTTTTATCATTGTATTTCGATACGATAAACTTCTTTGTAATTTTTTGTTATTTATTTTATGCATTTAAAAACACAAGATTTACCAGGCTATTCAAGGAGTCCATGGAGAGGGAAATAAACTAGAAGAGACTCTTAACTAGAGAACAAATTGAGGGTTGATGGAGGGAGGTGTGTGGGGGATGGGCTGGATGCGTGATGGGGATTAAGGAGGGTACCTGTGATGAGCGCTGGGTGTTCTATGTAAGCAATGAATCGATGAACTCTGCTCCAGAAGCTAATAATATTGCACTGTATGGTACTAACAAAATTTTTTTTAAAAAAGGAGTCCATGGGGGAAAAAGGCTCAGAACCCCTGTTCTAGCCCCAAACAAAGAGACCTGAGGCATGTAAACGTTCAATTTCCATTGGCCATTCAGAGGTTGTAAATCGCTTCCCAATGCCCTTGGGTGTCAGGGGCCATTTATTTGGTGCCTGTAAGTAAGACATCCCTGGCCAGCCCTGGAGGCAGGGGCAACTGGTGCTGTCTCTGCTGCCTGCCCCTGAGTCGGCTGGGAAGAAAGGAGAGCACAGGGAAGGCATGGATGTTACTGACTTACGCTCACAAAGTCCACCTTCTTCTGAGATGCTTTTGGAATCTCAAATGGTTTCCATCGGAGCTGGGGAAAAAAAATACACGTAACAGGAAAATTATTTTAGAAGGAGAAGCCACAGGCTTTATAAATAAATAACATCGATTACACAGAAAAAGGACGGCTGTTCCTTCTGTGTGGCTCCGACTGCTTGTAATTTTGTTATTTTAAAATTAACGATTACCCATTATTTCCTAAAAGGTCTCTGGGTGTGTGTATGTGTGTGTGTTTAATCCGTGTGTGTGTGTGTGTGTGTGCACGTGTATGTGTATAGTTCTCATTCTTTAGCACCTTAAATTAAAAAAATAAAAAAAGATCATTGCTTCTTATTTCCGAAGCTGTTTATTTCCTTTAACATTTTGCTCAGGCACATCAGTGAGTTTTGACTGATGCTGCTTTTTATGCTATTTATAATCGGCTCCCTTTACTGGCATGCCAGCCTCTCTGTGTGGGCTCCTGACACTGCAGGGGAAGGTTCTACTTCTACTTCCAGCCTTGGGAGTTTTGAATTATTTCTTTAAGAGAAAGAAAATGCACCCAGCTGAGGTTGGATTTAGTAAATGCTGTGCTGGGTCCTACTTCCTCACCAAACCCCACGTTTGTCCCTAGGCTGCCTGGCAGTTCAGTTTAAATCACAACAATCTTTAATTTAATAACGAAATGATCTAAGGAAGTGGGGAGAAAAATCAGCAGGTCTAGGATCTACCAGAAGTGTGTCAGCCCGGGACTTATTAATCAGCCTGGCGGGCAGCAGATGAACCTCAGGGCGTCTCATGCAATGGCCTGTGCCCCCACGGCCGGCTCCAGAGGCTGCAGCGCCGCGTCAGTGCAGGTGAGGCAGGCCGCCCCTAGCTCTTGGGGTTTGGCTCATTTTGTATTCCCCAAAGGCAGCTGAGTGGAAGAGGAAGCGGTAAGTGGGAACAGTGGCGCGGGGATTATTCTGCCTCTCTGACATACACAGTCAGGTGGCAGTCTTTATTTTTTAAAAGCCAAGCAGGATGATCTCATCCTGGGACTACTTAAAAATGACACAAAATGTCAATTGGAAAAACGTTGAAAGAAGGAAAATGTTTAGAGGCACCTGGATGGCTCAGTGGGTTAAGCATCTGAGTCTTGATATCAGCTCAGGTCTTGATCTCAGGGTCATGAGTCCAAACCCCAGCAAAAAAAAAAAAAAAAAAGGAAAAGGCTTAGGACTAATTCCATTAAAGATGATATTTCCTGGGAGGAAACGGAACCAGAGAACAAGGATCTGGAAAAGGGTTTCTCAACCTTGGCACTATTGACATTTTGCATTGGATAACTCCTTGTTGTGGGGGGCTGTCCTATTTTGTAGGATGTTTGGTACCATCCTCTGACCGCTACTCACTAGATGCCTGTAGCACTCCCCCAAGCTGTAAGAACCAAAAATGTCTCCAGACATTGTCACGTGGCATCTGAGGGAGAATTTTTCCCTGGTTGAAAACCACTGACTTAGAAGGACAGTCCCCTGACATCAGGAAGGGCCACAGCTAAGCACTGCTAGCTATTTGAGAGAAAGTTCTAGTCTAGCACCAATCACCACATGCTGCTTCCCTCTATATTAGCAGCGTACAGCCAGGAAGATTGTTTGGAAGACTAGACTACCTAGAGTCTTGGTCCCGTGAAGAGTTATTGGTCTAGTTTCCCAATGGAAGGGATTTAAGCATCAGATGAATGGTTGCCTGGGCAACCTTTTAGACCTATCCAGAGGTTCTGAAGCTGGTTACTCATGAAAGTCACCCAGAAAGACTTTGAGACCCAAGACTAGATTAAATCAGAATCTGTTTTGTATTTTATAAAAGCTTTATTTTATAAATGTCTACTAATGGGGCAGCTGCAGTTTAAAAATCAGCGGACCCAGCCAGAGATTCTGTGACTCTTATATTGCTGAACCAAGCATCATATACAGAAAAGTCCACCCAGTCAACCAGTCAACAAATTAATCGGTCAACTAAATTGTGGTATCTTTGGCCAGATATGGCAGTGACGTGCTAGCTACTAAATAGCAAGGATGTTTAAACAGCACCAGTGTAAAGATTTACAAACTTAAGAAAAAAAGGAGAGCAAGAAAAGAGAAGGGGCACCTGGGTGGCTCTGTCTGTTAAGTGTCTGACTCTTGGTTTCCCTCAGGTCATGAACTCAGGTCAAATCTCAGGGAGATTTGGGGAGAGGATAAACAGGAAGAACCCACAAAGTGGAAAGGAGAAACATCTCCTGCTAAAGCCAGATGTTCAGTTTAATTGTATGCTGCAGAGCAGTAACCTTCTGATCCACGGCCAGCCCAAGGGGGCTATGCACTGGGCTGAGCCATGAGCCAGGAAGGAGATCTGGGTCCTGCTACTGCCTCTGTTTCCATTTATTCTATGACTTCAGGCAAGTCAAGTCATTTTCTCCCTCTGGATTATATTTTTTCTTACATGTAACAATGGGGTGCTGGAGGAAACTATAATTCGAGAATTTTCTTCAGAGAAGAGCTTCTAAAAGTGATAAAGGATACTTGTTAGTTGATTTAGTTCTATACTTTTTCAACAGTTTTTTAAATTCATACTATATATTTTGCTAAATAACCCTTCACATGGAATTTAATTATTAAACATTTCAAAAACAATGAAATCAATTGTAGTACTCAATGCAATATCTTGACAATAGAGGATATTAATAAATTTCTGTTGAATGATTGAATGAATGAATAAATATAAGGCACCAAGAACACTGCTAATATCTCAAAGAATAAGACTAAAAAAATTTGTGAGATTATTTGTGGTCAAGTGACATTCAGGCAATAGTAAATTGACAAGTGTTTCTAAAAGTCCAAAGAATTTTTCTAGAATGTAACTCTAGAATGTAAGTCTTTATGTATGTGAAAACCCCTCAGTTCCTCCATATCCTGATTTTCTGCATAGTTGTTCTATCAACTGTTGAGAGACAGATGTTGAAGTTTCTAACTATAATTGTGGATTTATCTATTTCTTTCGGTTATAACATTGTTTCACACATTTTGCAGCTGTATCCTACAAATTCTGTTGGAAAATAAACTTTCACTTACCAGAAATGAGGTGGTTAGAAATAATTTGAAAGGTATCTTCAAGGAAGTCCCAAGTTAGAATTAATAATTTTTTAAGGTTATGAAAGGAAAAAAAACAGAATCAGTGGCAACATTTAATGATCAAGATTTAAAATGCATGCTCAGGAATGAAAAGGAAATTAGAGAATTGGCCTCAGTATTTCCAGAGTCAGAAGATCAAGAGTAGGACTGGATGATCTGAGTATTCCTTTCAACACTAAGATTCTTTGATTTACTGAAATTCCCTCCAAAATTGCCTTGGACTCAACTAGATTAGATGAGTTAGATACTCTCAACAATAATGTCTGACTAGAGGTAGACATATCATTAGAAGCCAATACCATCTATCTAAGAATTTGGAAGTAACTAAGAATTTGGAGCAACCACAATGTTTAAGCAATTACTTGCAGTAATTATGGCTAGGAGAGGCCCAGGGTAAGTCCGATGCAGTGAATTTAAGTACAGACTCAGGAAGGTGTGTGTATATGTGTGCGGGGGAATAAAATAAAACAGTGGCTCACTGAATTTTTCAGCAAATCTAGTAATTTAGGAGGAAAGCCAGCATGATTTGTGTGGAGAGAAATCAGGCTTTGAGTGACCCACTGCAGTTCTTTGAGGTAATAGGCAAGAGCACAGGTAAGGAGCATGCAAGTCACTATATTTTATTCAAAAGTATTTATTCACTATACTCTTTCAAAAGTCTTCTATGAGAAGAAACACAGATGAACATATGGGAAGGGGAAAGAAAAGGAGAGAGGGAAACAAACCATAAGAGACTGTTAACAATAGAGAACAAACTGAGGGTTGATGGAGGGAGGTGTTTGGGGGATGGGCTAGAAGGATGATATTCAAGGTATTGAAGGTATTCAAGAGGGTTCGTGTTGTGATGAGCACTGGGTTTTGTATGTAAATGGTGAATCACAGAACTCTACTCTAGAAACCAGTATCGCACTGTATATTAACTAACTAAAATTTAAATTAAAAAAAGTCTTTCATGAAGCTACAAAAAAGATAACTCTTCATGGGATCTGAATGACATTTTTTCATAAATAGAAACCTGGATTCCTGTTTGACCTTGCGTTTGAGTATAAAACTAAGAGCATTACATCCATTACTCAGCACCTAGCATAGAGCATGAAACATGGTAGTCACTCAGTAAATATTTGTTGGATGACATTTAATTCTCACGACAACCTTCTGAGATGCCTAGAATTATCATCTCTATTTTAGAAGTGAAAGCACTGATGGTTTAGAGAAGTTTTCTCTACTAAGAACAGATACCAAGATTCTCCCAGTCTCTCTTAGTCCTACACCCTGAGTCCTTATATCTCAGCCTATCTTGATCTGCTTCCCAAACTGTTCATGATTTGCACAGCTTCTAAATGCAGGCTTTGCCTCTCTTTAACAGTCTTGTGCTTGGTCTTCCAAACTTACTCTTATTTTCTACTTCTCCAGTGCTAAGCTGCTCTTGCCCAGTCTGATTCCTGGGAAGCACCTGCTAAGGTCCTTTGGTATCAGCATTCTTATTCAAGCCCCTTATTTAATTGATTTAAATGATTTATTGGACCTCTCTGTGTGCCAGGTTTAATGCCAGGTGTTGGCAGTAAACACAACAGTCCCTGCCCTCAGGGAAACTGTTACAGAAGACCTTGGAAGTGTGGGCACTTTCTGACAGGAAAACAAGGAAATAGTTAAGTAGAAATGACTTTGGAAGAGAAACGTTCCCTCGGGAATAAGTCTTGGCATAGAACCTATTTAACATTCTTACATATAGAAAATAAGAGATACACATGATGAAATAATCTGGTTTTCAGAAAGCACCAACATTTTTCCAAAGAGTGAAATGCAAGCTGATGGAGATTTACTGTTAAAAGAGCTAGCAAATTATCCAAAAGGGCTGAACAGAGAGCAACCTGTACTCTTAATACTTTTGGCAAACACCAGTGAATGCATTTAGGAAAATGCAATCTAGGCTGTTTATAGGATGATGGGATGTGAGCTCTCAGGGAGTCAATTCAACAAATATTTGTGGTTCTACTATTTGGAAGAAGACGTGCTGAACATAGCAGGTCATATGAAGATGATGGAGACATCATCTGAGAAATATAGATAGGGCTCAAGGAAGAAAGTGGTATTTAAGATGAATCATAAATTATGGGTGGGATTTGAATGGGTGAATATTTATGAGGGAAAAAGAGAAAATTCTAGGTAGGTGCAAGAGCATAAAGCACTGAGGCAGGAAAACTTAGGGTATTGCCTTGAAATGGTAAAAGTTCCAGGATGGCTGTGCCCATGTGAGTAGGGCACATGGAAGAGAGTGGAGGGTTTGAAAGACATGATAGTAAATTAGGGCTCTTGATTGCTTATCTTGGGAACCTGCACAGGCAGAAGAGAGGGAAGTCAAGTGTTGTAGGCTTTGGGATGTTGAGGAGAAAGGATTGTATTTAGTCATAAATGATTTATGATAGTAAAAATGGAAACACTCTAAATGATAAAATAATTATCTTATATATATTGGATTATAAAGCCACATTAAAAATTGCCCCTACTCAGAGTTTAAAAAGATATGGGAAAAGGCACAAAACATAATGTTTAAATAAAAAAACGCACAATGTAAAACTGTATTACAACATGACTTTCATTAGAGTAAATATATACATAACTGATTTTTTTTTTAAATTGAAGTATAGTTGACATACACTGTGACATTAATTTCAGGTGTACAACTTAGTGATTCGACAAGTCTATACATGAAGCTATGTCCACCACAAGTGTAGCTACCATCTGTCACCATACAATGCTATTATAATATTATTGACTATATTCTCCACGCTAAGCCTTTTATCCCCATGACTTATTCATTCCATAACTGGGAGCCTGTACGTCCCCCTCCCTTTCCAATTTTGCCCATCTCGCCCCCCGCCCCCTCCCCTCTGGCAATCATCAGTTTGTTCTCTGTATTTATGGGTCTGTTTCTACTTTTGGTTTGCTTGTATAACTGATTTCTAAAACAACAGTAATATATGGTTAGTTACAGCCCTTCCTGTGCCCTTCCCTGCTTCTTTGGAAAATTCTGATTTGCCTACCCTCACTCCCTCCTGTCAATCTTGTGAACTCCAGCCTCACCATGCAGATCCATGTTTCATATGTGAGTCTCCTAGGAAAGGAGATCGGAACCTACACTGTAAGTTCATTCTCCAGGGGCAAAAAAGAGGAGGAGGGGAAGGAGGCAGGCTGTGAACCAGACACGGTGGGGCTGAGGAGCTTGGGGAAGATGAGCTGTGAAATGAGAGAGGTGTGAGAGGGCTGGAGTCTGGGGAAAGTGGGAAATATAGTGTATTTGAAGAAATTCCAAACAGGAGAAAGGTAACAAGGAAAAGGGGAGTTTACCAAGTGTTCTTGTAGGTCAGATATTGGGTATTCTTTGATGTTCTCAGGAGAAACAAATGAAGATTGGAATTGTTCTCAATTACTTTTGGTTTCTGACTGCATGGGACCCCAGGTCTTATTTACATATGTGTACCAAAAAAAAAAAAAAAAAAAAAAAGACTGGAAAGGAAGAAATTAAAAAAATTTGAAGTGGTTAGCTCCGCACTGGTGGGATTATTGGGTATTGACACTCTTATGTAAGTTTTAAATAAAAACATGTATTAATGGCGGGGAGTGCATTATTGTTTAAAGAAGATATAGTTTCAATAGGGTAGTCTGGCAGGTTGAACTATAAAGGGTTGAGAGATGAGTGGGGGTGATAAAATGGGGTTAGATTTCTTTCTCAAGAAGTCTGGTGTGAATAGGAGAGACTTGGTCAAAAGCTTAAAGAAGTGGGAAATCTAAGACATTTTTGGAGAGGGAGCTTTTAGGGGTGGCGGAGCTGAATAGTTTGACAAATTAGACAGCAAATACCCTGGGAGGGTGTATTTTGGGGAAGCATTTTTGGTAATTTGCATGTCCTAGAAGCAAGAGAATTTTATGGCTTGGTCTTTAATGAGCTGTGAGGTGTTTATCACTTGATCCAAATTATACTGGTTGAAAACTGAGAGGTAATTCCCTTAGCTGAGGCTTAACTGACTCCAGTCTGACTTTCCGAAAGTCAAAAGGTTAGGGATGTTGTAGTAGTAAAAAAAGATAAACTTTAGGGGTGCCTGGGTGGCATGGGTTAAAGCCTCTGCCTTCGGCTCAGGTCATGATCTCAGGGTCCTGGGATCGAGCCCCACATCGGGCTCTCTGCTCAGCAGGGAGCCTGCTTCCCCCTCTCTCTCTGCCTGCTTGTGATCTCTCTCTCTCTCTGTCAAATAAATAAATAAAATCTTCAAAAAAAAAAAAAAAGATAAACTTTAAAGAACTCTGATCTTTAAAGAGGAATGCTGATTCAGGAATGCTAATTGAAATCTGCAAAATCACAGTTAAACTGGATGCAGATTTGTTTTTTAAATTCTGAGATTCCAGAAGTTAGAAGAAAGTACATGATGAACAAAATTAGGTATATTTCTTATGTGAGATATTAATGGATTGAACTTGCTATGTCCATAGGCTGAGTCTAAATACACTCAAAAAGAGTTTTCATTAATTCTTAGACAATTGATTAGATATATGCTAAGAGGAAATAGAGGTTTTGGGAACATTGTCCTCAATCTTCCTGGGAAGGTATCAAAGATGACAGTGATGATAGCATATCCCATGATGCTGTCTTGGAGGAAATATTAGGTGATTTTCAAGTCTTCAAAGTCCCAGAGATGACTAATGTGGGGAGTTGGTGAAACTGATGAATTATTTATTTTGGTCTGTGACAGGTGAAGACATACCTACAATACAGGCTTCAACAGAGAGGGACTGTCAGATGGGTACCTAAATATAATTTTCTGAGACTTTCTCGATGAGAGTCTAGTGTCCATATTTGGAAGAGGTTATGAGAGGGGAGAAGTGATGAATGCGGATTGCTGTGGTTATTAATGAAGCGTAAAATTGGAAAGAGATATTAACTTGTCAAGAAGGTGTAAATGAAAAGACAAAAGGATTGATGCAGCAGGAACAACCAGGATGTATCAGGGCAAAGGAGACAGGACGGCAGGGGAGGTAAATCACAGAACAAGAGGATAAGAAACCAGTACCTTGGCAGAGCAGTTGCTCACAGAGGCATTGAGCTCCAGGGCACAACTGTCCCAAAGGGTGTGAGCACAAGGTCGTAAATGGAAAAAAAGGGAAATAATGGAGAAGAAATTCATTTAGTTGCCATCATATAGACTGTATTTGAAGAAATTCCAAACAGGAGAAAGGTAACAAGTTCAAGGAGAAGTGCAAAGGGAAATTAGAATGGGAAACCTAGGGAAGGAGAGGAAACAAATGTATACTGAGTATCTACTAGAAAGCAAACAGAAACTGCTGGTGCAGCTCTTTTGATGCCTCTACAGTAACTCGGGCTTTTTAATGCAGTTAACTCAAACTTCCCTCTCAAAGTGTATGTTAACTAGTTATGAAACAATAAAATAATGTGCAAAAATGGCATACTCAGCTCCGCCTGAGGGACTTCCATTTTCTCTTTTGTTAATTTCTACATCATTTGAGTTTTTATTAAGTATGTATTGCTTTTATAACAAGACAAAACCAGAAAAATTCTATCAGAGCGAGGTTCGCCTCCATGGATAACCCACCTGTACCACAAAATAATCACTAGAAAGGGGTGTATTCATGTTAAATAAAATGTATCAATAATAGTCATAGAAATAATAATATGTAATAAAAACATGAGCATGTTACTTCTCACACTCACAGGAAACTCACATCACACTCACATTTTCCTTAAAGGTCAGGCTTAAAACTTGACTCCTACCCCCCAAAAATTATATAAAAACAACCATAAAAAAAATCTATGAAGTTGTATTAAGGTTACAGAGGCTTTGATGACCGGTGTGGATGATATGAGTAGACAGGGGCACTGAAATTTCCCACTCTGCCTTAATTACCACTAATTATTTAATAGTTATCATAAGGGCCCCATGGGGGGTGCTTGGGTGGCTCAGTGGGTTAAGCATCTGCCTTTGGCTCAGGTCATGATCCTAGGGTTCTGGGATCAAGCCTCTCATCGAGCCCCTCATTGAGCACTGCATCTGGGTCCCTGTTCAGTGGGGAGCTTGCTTCTCCCTCTCCTTCTGGCTGCCTGTCCCCCTGCTTGTACTCTCTGTCAAATGAATAAATAAAATCTTAAAAAAAAAAAAAGTCTCCGTGATTTGAAATCCTGAATATTTGCCTATGGGACTTTCCCTGCAATCCTTCTTTTAGTCTAGCTTACCTTGTATAGTTAGTTCTCAAATTTGATGTACGTAAGAATTACCATATAGGGTGGCATACACAAAACCATGTATCCTATAATTTGTGGGTGATTCAAGGGATATTTCAGAGATAATTCTGTTTGTACTTAATTTTTGTTTTACTTGCTGATTCTACAACCACCCTGTTCCTTTGTATAATATGAGATTTGGCTCCACTTGAGAGAACTATCAGAAGTTTAATTGGGTATTCCCTTATGCTGCCTGAAGAAAAGAACAGGGAAAATTCTTGTGGCTTACATACCCTCTAGACCTTCCAAAATTAGCATATATTAAATGCTTAATTTATTTAGCTTAACCAGGAATCCTATCAAAGTACAGGTATCCCTCCTTTATATTTTCTAATAGAAGATAGAGTCCCATTATTAAGCAGTCAAGTCTATCTATTGGTCAAAAATAAACAAGTATGACCCTTAAAACTTTAAGAGAGGAATCAGCAAATTTGAAGTGTGAGCCATTGAGGAATCCAGAAGATTCCCAGAGAATGAGCACTGAGTGACTTTGACAAGAATGATTTATGGCCCTTTATGAGCTAAGTGGGGAACTATGGTTAAATGAAGATGGTCTGCCAGGGGCATTCTTAACCTGAGGGTGGGAGAGAGAGTGGTCAGATGGGCCTAGATTAGGAGGCCAGGTGAGACTCAAGGACGAGGTGAAGACAGGGCCCCCAGGTTAGTTGTGCAAATTGTGACCTGCACGAGAGCCCTGACTGGAGGAAGCAGAAAGGGGCAGGAGCTGAAAGCCGGACTTCGGGTCTTGGTAGGCCATGGTGCCTGCAGGGTTGGAGGCTGGAGCAGGGACTGACCTCTTCCCATATGCTGAGATGCAAACATAGGCCAGTGGTGAACACGGAGGATGTCGGTTGCATGCATTAAACGTCACACAAATTTAAGGGGCCGTCATTTAGACAACATATCCTGATTTCAAAATGGCTGTGAGATGGCCAACATTTTAAGTTGTTAACTCATATTTGGTTTTTCGCTCTAAAGGCCTCCCTTCTGTCCCTGCCAAGGAGGAATAAGTTAAATTCAAGCAGGTACTCAGTTCTCTGAGATTTCCGTAATTAGAAGAGGTGGAGCAGAGCAGGAAACCAAAAGTGACTATGATTATGCTGGCTTTGGTTAAGCATTTGGGGAAAGGGATTTGTAGGTATAGACATAATGTGTTGGTAAACCGAGGGAGGGCATCAGATTTCTAAGGGCTGTGGGAATGAGAGAATGGGAGAGAGAGAGAGATGAATTGGCTTACGGATCTGGGTGGAGTTAGAAGACAAAGAAGACCCTTGAACCTGTACTCAGCAGCTCTGAGAAGGAGGGAAGAGTTGTGTGGTTTATCTGGGACAACAACACCAGAAGTAGACTGGCAGATGGTTCCATGCCCGACCTTCTGTCTGATGGTAGGAGAACAGTGGGTATCTCAACATTGCCCAGTGAGGGAGGACCAACCAGCAAGGCCTAACCCCTACTCCTAGTTTGGCATTAAAACCAATGATTCCTAGGGAAGATTGACATGAAGTTGTTTCCTGCCAATTTGGCAGAGAGGAACCTCAGAATAAAAAAATAATATGAAATGAATAAACACATTGACCTGAATATAAAATTCAAGATTTTATACTCGATATTATACTGCCTCCTTTTAAGTGAATATATCAACATGGCTGTATCGGGGTCCTGGGTCTTGCCTCCCGTGTGCCAGGCACAGTGTGAAGCATGTTCACACCTGTTCTTTCATGTAATCTTCACAACAGCACTGCATGGCAGATGTGATCACCCCAGTGTACAGGTGAAACACTGTGGCTCAAAGACCCAGCGGGTAAGTGGGGGAACACGGAATGCAAACCCGGGTCTGTTTTACTTCCTGCATATACGTAATACATGTATGTATTATCCGTGGCATGTCCCTAAGCTAAGAGACCAAGTGGGATATATTGGAGTTCTCAAGGGTAAAAAACAAAAACAGATCTCAGTCCACCTATAGTATTGCAACTGTCTCATTACTGAAAGCAGACTAAATAAATACACACAGACATACTCATGCACATGCACAATCGATTCCAAGATTCCCACCCAAGTACGAGCAAAAGAACAGATATGCTTTAGCATTTATCTTTTTAAAATGTCTAATTTCTCAAAGACTCAGGTTTGACCTAAATATTTATAGTCAAGGCTTTGGATACAGGGCATGCTCCAACTCACAGGACCAGTTTACCTGGTTGGGGTCAGGGTCAACTTCATCCCAGTTGTGAGTGATGTGGCCTTGGTCGATGGATTCGAAGGGCTTGTGAGAAACTGAAGGTAGAATCCTATACAGCCAACTGGGGGAAAATAAGGACACATAAGCTTTAGGGTGGTGTTATGAAGGATATGCAGACTGGCTCAGGAAGCACCATCAGGAAGATGCTCAAATCAACAACGATCTGTGGGCTTTAATGTGAGAAACAATGACACAGCACCACTTCTGTGATAGCCTGCTGCCCATAGCTCTGGCCTTTCCCTACCTTTCCACTCTACCCATCACTCTTCAAATGGAGGCTGCTGGCTCTTGGTGGTTCCCGTACTGACAAAAAATGAAGGATTGTCTTTCCCAATGACAATTATACAGGAAGGGGAAAAGTACCTTGAGGGATATCTGTACAGGAAAATCCATAGAAAAACATTAGTGTGTATATGTTATCGGATACTAATTCTTACTCTGGAAGGTGAGGACAATGAATCCTACAAAGATTGGGAGAATATGGGTAGTTTCTTTGTTATTTTTGAAATATATGTATTTTTTAAAAATTATAAAAGTAATATATGCTATTGGTAGAGATAATTTAAGTAATTCAAAAGTCCCTAAGGGTAAATGGGTCCTCCAATTTCTCCAGGTCCAATTACCAGAAGCATCAGAGCTTAACAATGTTCTTGTGTATTCTCTCAGATTTCACCCGTGAATATATAAACAAAATGCCAAATCATCATACCACTTTATTCTCACAACAATAATGAGTGAGAGTGACTGATGACTCATATCTTCACAAACATGGGGTATTATTAAAAATGATTTTGGCCTTATAGGTAAAAAACAGTATCTCATTTTTATTTTGTATTTCCTTTATAATGAGTGAGGTCAAGGATCTGTATGTTTATTGGTCCTTTGTAATTTTACTATGAGTTATTTGTATAAGTCCTTTACCCTTTTTCTATTGGGCTATTTATTTTTTTGATATTAATTTGCAAGAGGTTTAGGAAATTAACACTCTGTACTCCAACATTGTAAGATCTGTCCCTATATTCTTATAGTAAGTATATTTGTAATTTTGTTTTCTTTTTTCCTCCATTCCTCCTTTCCTCTTTTCCTCCCTTCCTCCCTTCCTCCCTGCCTTCTTTCCTTTTCAAGATTTATTATCTGTATACATCAAGGCCTGAGACAAAGATCCCCCTGCCAGGACCCAGACCTCAGGCTTCAGAAAGAGAAGCAAACTCTGATTCAGAAGTCCTGAAGGACACCAGGAGAACTGTCTGGAAGTTGAGACAGACTCTGAAACAGGCTAAGTGGGACCCACATCCTTTCAGAGGCCATCACTCTGGCAATGTATAGAATGACAAGGAGCACTACCTCTGGTAGTGGAAGACCAGAACTCCTTGAACAGGCTGTGGCCCCTGAAGCCCTAGGTCAGTCTACTTCAAGGGGTAGAGTCTGCTTGGCCCCACACTGAACCTAGATTTGTCCAGGGTCCATTTGATTTCTCCCCTTCTAAACGATATGACCTTAGACCTTAGACATCAGGCTGTGAATAAATTAAGTTTCTGCAGCTTCCAGTAGTGTCTGGAGTTAAGGGCAGGTATGTGTATCTTAGAAGCAACTGTGTGATCCTGGGCAAGTTACAAAGATTCCCTTGTCCTGTTTTTCATCCTTATCTCCTAGGATTGTTGCAAGGATTCAGCTTATGTATCTAAATGCCTCACACGCAGTACGTGCTCACTTATCAGATATGAGTTGAATTGTCTGTCTATCCCTAATCATCTGGGTTTTTATGATGGTCCAGATTTCCCACATTTTCTGTCTTGACTCTCCCCTCTCAGTACCTAAGGGCTTAGCTAACCAATTTTATAAAAATTAACCCGTGGCAGGTATAATCTCTGGTAGTTTTGTGAGAGCTCACCACTGCGGTTTAAAGGAATAATGATTATGCGGAGTGAAATAAGTCAAGCAGAGAGAGCAATTACCTTATGGTCTCACTTACGTGCTGAGCATAAAGTAAAACATGGAGGGCATTGTGAGAAGGAAGGGAAGGGGGAATGGGGGGAAATCAGAGGGGGAGATGAACCATGAGAGACTGTGGACTCTGAGCAACAAACTGAGGGTTTAGGAGGGGAGGGGTGGGGGATTGGGTGAGCCTAGGGATGGGTATAGAGGAGGGCACGTATTGCATGGAGCACTGGGTGTGGTGTGTGAACAATGAATCTTGTAACACTGAAAAAATAAAATAAACATATTTGGGGGAAAAAAATAAAGAAGTAATGACTCACTCTGAGAATCTCAGGCTTGCTCACCTATAGAGGGAGCTGGTTCTTTCTTTCTGCTTGGGGTTTTTGAGCATTTTCACAAAATTATTGTGGCTACCTTGGAGAGTTCTAAACAGATGGGTGAGCCAGGCCTCGTGTCCCCTATTTTTTAGCTGTTTATAAAACTCCCCAGGCAGCACTACATTGCTCTGGACAGAGATTTAATTCTGATTCAAGGAATGGTGCCAGCTTCTTAATGAAATGCCAACAGCTCCTTTTCAGCCTCCTGGAACAGAGCTAAGCTCCTGCTGGCTGAAGATATCACTGAATAATGGGGGTAGGCAGCAGAATCTGGAGTCCAGGTGTCCCATTAGGGGATGGGCCATAAAGTCAAGAACATAGTCATGGAGGCTAGGTTGTCATAAATTAGAATGGACAGAAATTGTCGGTGTGCTTACCTTACCTTGACTGTTTGGGATTATAGAGAAAGAGAGAGATGATTAAATAGCAATAGAATTAACTCCCGATATTGGCAAGTATGAGAAGCTATCTCTTCTCTCCATGCACATAGCTATCAAGAGAGAAGCAATATTGATATGGACATGGTAGCACAGCACTTGCCAGAGTTCACACTGAGGTCTCGGACAGCGTCCTAGGGGTATCCTGTACTGGAGGAGCAACTCTGCTCTGGTGACAGTAATGATGATCAGAAAAATTAATGTTTATTGAGCACTCACTGTGTGCCAGGCAATGTGCTAAGTATTTTATAGGCATTCTTTCCTTTAATCGTCACCACAACTATGAAATAGGTACTATCACTATCTCTTTTACAAACGAGGAACCAGAGGCTCTGAGAGGGTTGATGATTGCCCAAGATCACACAGCTGAAAAGAGAAGGAGGCAGGATTTAAACCCAGGGGACCTTACTCCAGAGTGGGCATAATTAACCACCAAAGAGAACTACCTTTTTTATTTGTGTGATCCATTGTGCTGTTGTACTCACTATCTCATTTGCTTCTTAGGAGGAGTCTGTGGAGGTATACCCAGTCCTTTCCACTAAGCAGTACCCGACCACCTGCCCTCCTCCTAGATCTCCAATATCAGGAGCAGCCCTCTTCACAGAGGACCTAGCCTGATATTCCTATATTTTGACACTACTCTAAGCCACAGCACTTACTGCCTCCCAAACCACACATCTATTGCATTCAACCTGCCCCGTGGGAGTCAATCAGGGGAGTGAGTTCATTGACCTGGCTTGTGGAATTAGAGCAAACATGGAACATGACACATTGTGCTAATGAATGTGCTTGGTTTCCAACAAAGGCAAATTCCAAAGAGTAAAACCTTATTAATTCAAACCACAAGGGGCCATAATACTTGACCTTTCAACTGCCCAAGCTTAGTTATCCAATATTTTCATGCAAAGAACATAATACTTCATAATACTTCAATCTTCTAAAGAAGGTATACTGAATCATCTATAATTCTGAGTTAACCATTATTTAAAAAAAAAAAAGATCAAGTAAACCAAAATTGAAAACTCAACTGGACAACCTTAGGGGAAGGCCAGTTTACTGGGGACATTTTCTTCTGAATATAAGTGAGAATTTATAAATGGAGCTGGACATGTGTGTTTTCCAGACTCTGTGCAGCCGGTCTCTTACTTTCTTCTACTAGTCACTTGATACTAGCTGGAGACGAGGCTAATCCCCTGATATCACCCAGAGCACAGCCTGTGAAGAGCAGAATTTTGGGCACTGTGGAAGGCTACGGCCCAGTGTAGGAGCTAGCACAAAGTACTAGTCATAAATCCCACAGTCTGCAAGTCAGAATTAGCCTAACACCGTACCTTCTCTTATTTGTGCTCCGTGGACAAGTGAAAGCAGATCCTGAGAGCTGCTCAGCATACAGGTTGTAAGGGCAGACCTGAGGATTGTTCTAAAACAAAGGAGGCAGTAAACAACATTACTTCAATCAGAAAACCATCCCAACCTTCCCACCAAGCAATTCAGTGGGGGAATTCTGTCCTGGATGGGGACTCCGAGGCACTGCACATGACCATCCTCAACCCATACATACTTTTTGTAGCTACTGTTTAGGTGACTTTTCCCTTGATTAGAAAAGTGATACCTGCATAATATAGAACATTTATAAAATATAACCCGTTATCTCACCATCCAGAAGTAACCTAATGTTGACATACTGGTATATTTCCTTTCATTCTTATCCTCCAAGACGGGGATCCAGTGATGGATGATGTGTGTAGTCCTATAATGATCACAACTTTTTTTTTTTAGACCAAATACTTATATTGTGAGCATTTTTTCATGCTGTAAAATGTTCTTCAAAATTTTTGAAACAAATTTTTGTTTGCCATATTTTTGCTATTGTAACCAACACTAGGGTAGACATCTTTGTGGTTACATTTTTAGGACTGTTTTTTTCTTATCACTGTCATATCTCAGGCTGTTCAAAGGGACTAAAAGGAAGTTCTCTTAACCCCGAGCCTAGGAGATCCTTCTGCTATTTCGGACTGGGTGCTTTCCCATAGGTAATCACCACCCCATTTTAATCTTTGTATTGTCATTGTTCTGTATCCTAATTGTCTTAAAGATTTGTGAGACTCCTAGACAATCTCAGGAACAATGGTGGGTGGAGGTGCTTCGGCCCGAGCACTGGTTATTCATTCCTACGGTTCAGAGCTCTCTGAGCTAATATTCTATTCATTCATTCTATTCATTTGTACCTGTCCTTCTGGCAGGGCCCCTGGGCAGCGAGGGTCTTCTGAGGCACACTCGTTCCCAAATCCAGGAATGTACTACATAGACAAAGACACAAAGGCTATCATTAACAGGATTAAAAGAGCATTTCACAACATTGATAGTCTAAATGAAGGTAAGAATTTCTATATGGACATGTGTTTGTGTATGATGTTCATATATAATATGTTTGCTTTGTGTCAGCATGTGGGCCATTCAGGAAAGGAAATATGAGCTGTTTGAATTTTAAAGACCACCAATTAATTGGGAGAAGACTGCTGGATATTGCATAGACTCTCTACCCTTAGCTGTACTTAGATGATTTATGGGCTTGTTCTTAATGATCCCACTCCAAGAACAACTTCTTTAATTCTTTTTTCCATCGGGGAGTTCTGGAGAAGGGAGATAACTCAGGCATCCCATCAACTCAGGATTCATGGGCTCTTGCTGGGCCTGGATGGCAACATCACTGAGTGGGGAGCTCCATGCCCCTCCATACTCTGAAATGAGCAGCTGTGAAGAGGCGTGTGGATCCAATCTACAGCAAACCCTTATTATCTGGTTCACGTATGGAGTGTTTGTGTATATATTTCTATTTTTGTGCATACATGAAAACAAAGTTTGAAGATCTGAGAGGCTTTCAGGAGAAGTGTCAGACCAGAGTCTGTCCACCATGGTACAATGGCGTCTACTTGATTGCCAGCTTTTTACTCTATACCCAGAAAGGAAAAAAAATTAGGGACTTACTCAAAAAAGCAAAGTATAGGAGCCCCTGAATCTACTTTTATAACACTTAACACACCTGTGAGTTCTTGTTCACTGTCTGGCTTCTGTCAGTTAATAAGCCCCATGGAATCTGACTAGAATAGTCTTGTTTACCTGTGTGTGCCCTATGCCTGGTCTACCAGAAGGCACTCAACAGATAACTATTGTTTGATTTAGCCTTTCACTTAGAGCCTATTCCGAATGTATGTATGCCACTTAAAGTGGGGTTAGAACCCACTTTCCTCTCACTTAAATATTAAAAAATGGCCATTTTCTTCCCAGAGTTTGTTCCTAATAAATGTACTTAATTTTAGCCTAGGATAATGAAAGTGCAGCCTTGCTCAGTGAGTGAAATGGCACCATCTGAGCACATGTCTTTAAGAGATATAAGAAGAATGTAAGTGGGTGGAGGGTAAGCCCTCCAGAGTGCTCAGCGGCATGGAGAAGGTTGAGCTAAATGCAATATGCCTGGATGTGTAAGCAATGATCGGGCCGATAACGGCTATATTTGGGAGGAACATCAAATGTGAAAAGTTATGACCTAGAATGCAATGGAAGTGAAATTCTTTTTGCCTCCAGAAACTTTTTTTTTTTTTTTTTGTATATTTGAAAATCTGTCAGCACCAAAAACACTGAGTTATATCATATACAGATGGGTTAACAGCAGCAGCATGTAGTTTGGGCTGATTTCTTTGGGAAATGGCTGAGCATCCAGCATTCCAGCTCTCCGCTGAATACAATTTCCTTTTCTCAGAATGGACCTCACCCTCACCGTCAGGGGGATTGAATTTGAGCTGCTGAGAAATAGTAATGACCCCAAATTATCTTCAATTCTGTGGAATGGAATTTTAGACCAATCCGTGACTGAAGCCACTGAGGATTAGAGCGCCTTCACTCTGTTCAACTGCTGCATTGTTTCTCTCCGCAGGAGAGGCAGGGAGGTTTGAGTGCTGAGGAATATGCTGGAACCTTCTCTAGGCCTGGGTGGGTTTACTTATTAACCTTCCTCATTCTTCCCAACTACTGGTCTCAGAACAGAGTCCGGAGTTATATGTATTTTTGGAACAAGGGAAAAGACACTTAGTATATGTAATTCTGAAGCCTTTGCTTCTGACTGCTTTAAAAAATAGAAAAGAAAGGAGAAAGAACAGCTGGTAGATTGGAAGGGAGCCACCCAGCTCCGAGAGAGAGGTGTGAGTTCTGAGCCGGTTTCTGCATCTTAGCTGTGGTGCATTGGCTGAAGAGGAGGTGGAAAATGCTGAATCACTCTCCAGTCAGTCGTTTTTCCTAATCCTCAGAGAGGAGAATTACGGATGGGTTTATTAGAGCTTTCAAATGCTATGTCCCTTACTGCCGAAGGCACCTGACTTGAGGAAGCAGTATTCTGCAGCTGCTTTCCCAAGTCGCTGAGATCAAGGGCAGAATTGGGACTCTGCTTATATCAGCTGGGAAAATCCAAGCATCCAACAACCCCAGCTGGTTCAGTGACTATGTACAAATACACCTTATGCAAGAAGAAAAGAAAATCTAACATTAAGCAAGTGAGTTTGTATGTTTCCTTCAGTCCAGGTTTCTGAATAACTGGACCCAACATAAAAATATGATTTCACTTTTTTCCAAGAGAATGGTCTGAATCTTTTCTAAATGAAAGGGCAGATCACGGGGCTCCATGTAACTTCACTGCTGTTGGTGGTCTGGCAGCTGCCTAGTATACCGCTTTTTAATCCTGATCTGGTCCCCGGGATGTGCTCTGTGTGTCAGAGTAGGTTTATGAGGTGCTGTCTCCCGACTCTGATTCTGGGTAACACCCTGATGGGATGAGCAGATGGGCACCTCACTGCCTTTCACTGAGCATAAAGGAAAGAGAGTGAGAGGTCAGGGTGGAGATGCAGTTAGAGCTACCTTGTTCCTGTGGAAAGAGTCCAGTATTTCTAATGAACTGTGTTGGGAACAGAGAACAGAGATTGTTGGGAACTTGCAGGTGATTGTGGTAGGCTGAATCATGACCCTTAAAGATATCTATGTCAGAATCCCTGGGTCATGTGAGTGTTACTTCATATACTCAAAGAGACTTTGCAGATGTGGGTAAAGTAAGAATCTTGGGATGAGTTACCCTGGATTATTTGGGTGCACCGTAATTGCAATCACAAGTGTCCTTAGCAGAGGGAGGGAGGGGGAGAGGGAGCAGGAGAGGAAAAGGCAGTGCCCTGAGGGGAGCAGAGGCTGGAGTGGTGCATATCCAAGATGGAGAATGCATATCCAAGATGGGCCTTAGTCACAGAATACTGGCAGTCTGGGGAAGCTGGATATTAGCCCCATGAAATTGATTGACAGTTCTGACCTGAGAACTATAAGAGAATACTATGTGTTTGTTTTTTTTTAAAGATTTTATTTATTTATTTGATATAGAGAGAGATATCATAAGTAGGCAGAGAGGCAGACAGAGAGAGAGTGGGGAAAGCAGGCTCCCCACTGAGCAGAGAGCCTGATGTGGGGCTCCATCCCAGGACCCTGAGATCATGACCTGAGCTGAAGGCAGAGACTTTAACCCACTGAGCCATCCAGGCGCCCCACTATGTGTTGTTTTAAGCCACTAAATTTATGGTCATTTGTTACAGCAGAAACAGGAAACAAGATGACGGTATTAGTGGGCGCTATCTCTGGCTGATAGAATCACCCCCAGAAATTGGTTAAACATAGACCCAGACCTAGTGAATCAAAATATTTGGTGGGGGTAGGGGGGAAGGGCAAAGTCTGAATATTAAACAGCTCTTCATTTTAGAAATGAGGAAATCAAGATTTGTAGAAGTGAAGCAATGCGGGGCACCTGGGTGGCTCAGTGGGTTTAAAGCCTCTGCCTTCAGCTCAGGTCATGATCTCAGGGTCCTGGGATCTAGCCCCACATCGGGCTCTCTGCTCAGCAAGGAGCCTGCTTCCCTCTCTCTCTGCCTGCCTCTCTGCCTACTTGTGATCTCTCTCTCTGTCAAATAAATAAATAAAATCTTAAAAAAAAAAAAAAGTGAAGCAATGTAAGAACATGGGATGATCTATTTGAAATTTAATTTTATTATTTTATCTTTTGAATTTTCTTCCCCCAGTTGTGTGCTTTTATGTAAATGTGATTTCATTTTTGTGTTGATATATCCATTAAAATGAAGAAATAAACGCTGAGAAGTATATTTTTTTTGACTTATATAATGTTTATTGATTAGAATGATGCAATCTGGCTCTCCGTATTTGGATTCCTGATCTCTTGAGCTAACCTTTGCTTGTGGAGATTAGACAGCAGGCAGGGAAGAAAGCCTTTGAAATTGAGAACAAAGACCAGCATGCAATTTACATTGGTCTGCTGGTGCTGTGCATAATAAGTTGCTAAAAATTTCAGCAGGATAGGATTTTAGATATAATTTATTTATAAATGGTAAGGATGTTTCCATCCCCTGCTGAATTCCCCCATAGGATTTTCATAGGGGAAGAGTTTTTTATGCACTCTCCTTCTTCTGAGACTTCAGCTACGACCATTGATAAGATGACTTGCCCTATCTACTCCCCTGAGATCCAGATCCATACATCCCACCATGTCCTGGAATTCAACTTGGCTGTCCCCTCAGCAGCTCAATTTTAGCTGCAACTCTCTTGGCTCTCAGAACATTCTGGGCTGTCTGCAGGTGCCATGCCTTTGCACTCAGTGTTTTCTCTAGCCCCCACCTCTTTTCACTTAGCCAATTTCTAGTTCTCCCTTAAGACTCAGCTCAGGAACAGCCTCCTTCAAGAAATTTCTCTTGACCCTACCTAGTTCAGACTCAGTTCCTTTCTGATATTAATCTGTGGCATTAGTACTAACGCATAATATTCACTGAATGAAAGAAAGAGCATTCGTCTGCAGCCTTTCTAACTCTTGGTCAGGCATGAAGGTAAGCTCATTTACCTCAGTGTGGAGTGTTTTCAGGATCCCTATCAACTAGGGAGATGTTTGGTTCTTCAGACTCAGCATCAGCTGAAGGACATTAGAGAAGGGCTCAAATTCTGTATCCTGAAAGAAGCCTTCAGTGTGGCCCACCTGGCTTGAGTCAAAGTTCTGGGCAGTTCTATTCAGTTCCACATGCATGTGTTGGGCCCTGATACTAGGTATGGTTTTAGACACTGGGGGAAAAATCCCTTTACCTGGACTGAAGGCATTCAGTTCATTAGATGCCATTATAGCTCCTTTTGGAGCCTGGGATCTGGATTCAAACAAACCAGGTTCTGATCCAGTCTCCATCACCTATAAGCAGTGACCTTGGGCAAGTCACTTAATCTCTCCTAACTTTCCTTCCCTTATTGGTAAAATAGAAACAAGAGTGCCTATATCCCAGATTTATTTTGAAGATTACAATATGAGTTAATTCATTAATAGCACATAACCCACACATACTTTTCAATTGCACGTTAAATAATAAAAAGGACTTATTTCCTAGAGGAAGTGCTAGGGCTTCTACTGGCCAAAGGCCAATTGTGGATCGTGAAAATAACTGACTGGATGAAGCAAATGTAATTGGTTGGCTGGAGGCAGTCCAGGAAGCCGCAGCAATGGGAAGATGTCAGGGCTTTGGGGCTGGGAAGCAGACAGTAAGAAATGTGTCTGTTTTATGACGTCTACAGGTTCCCAAGACAACATTTCAAATGAATAAAGGCAAGAGATAGACAAAGAAGGTTTCATCTCTTTTCTTGATCACCTTTCCTTCAACCCCCCAGCCTCAGCCCCAGCCATGCCTGTGGACATCATGGTGAAACCTCTGAACACAGGGGTTTGGAACAGGACCTTGCTAAGTCCTTTCTGACCCTGACACTCTGGAATTCTCAGAAGCTTCCATGGCTTCTGGCTGAAGAAGCTACAGCAAACTTGGCAGAGTCTCTTACCTTCAACTCGGCCATTTTCCTTCTGCTGCAGGTGGGATGACTTCAGGAAACACAGGCCCAGAGAGGGTATAAAGCCAAGATGCTCCTGTTCCTCCTTTAACCCACTCTCTGGATGTTATTCCCACCACTTCACTGTGCTCCCTGGTTAGCAGGCAGCTCAAACTAGCGACAAGAATTGGCTAACTGATAACCAGGGAGAAAGTCCAGCGTGTTTATTTTCAAACTGCTTACACAATTGCCTTTGGTTTTGGTTAAACCCTGGCTGTTTTTGAGTTTGCAGAGGCCTATCTTCTCTTCATCTGAGGTAAAGATTAGCCAATTACGTGTTCCAGTGAACAAAAGGAGGCTTTTTACTAAAGACAGAGAATGTAAACCTCTCCAGGAAGGGAACTCTGGTAGTTAGCACGTGCTGTGTGTGGCAGAGGCTGCCCCTCTCCATCCGAACTCAGGCCCAGAAGGAAGAGGGCAGAGCGTGACAGAATTAACTGTGCTTGGACACAAGTGTTTACACACAACAGCTTGAAACAGGGAGGGGGGCTAGACAGTGTCTGGAGGTGCCTCCAAGGGATGAGCTGGGTGAACTCTCCAGAGCCTGACGCGCTTCACTTAAAGCAAACTGAGATGTTTACTACTCTTCCTTTTCATTTCTTAAATACATGTAGTGTTTTTATAAATTCTTTAAGAATCTTGTTTCCTGGGGTGCCTGGGTGGCTCAGTCGTTAAGCGTCTGCCTTCAGCTCAGGTAATGATCCTAGGGGCCTGGGATCGAGCCTCACATTGGGCTCTCTGTTCTGCAGGAAGCCTGCTTCTCCTGCTACCATTCCCTCTGCTTGAGTTCCCTCTCTCACTGTGTTTCTCTCTGTCAAATAAATAAAATCTTAAAAAAAAAAAAAATCTTGTTTCCTAATATGTTTATCCTTCTAAAAACAGACTGAGAGTTTACTTTCCACCCTTTCTATGACTCCTTTGCCCTTCATCTTGGCTATTCTCCTTAGCCATGGTCAGACATCCGCTTCTTGGCTAATTGTGTTCAGGAAGAAAAAGAAACCATATATCAAGTAGCTGTTTGTGCCAGATTTTTCCACAGACATCATCTCATTTAATTTCACAAAAACAATCTTGTAAACTAGGTTTTATTATCACAAACTTAAATGCAACAGACCAGGCAGGAAACGTAGACTGGTATGTCAAGATAAGACTTCTTTATGAAGCTCCAATTTTTAAACACCGGCAACCAGAACAAATGAATGAATGAATGGATAAAACCGTTGTGGTTGATTGCAAAAATGTCCATAATTTTCTCCCATCCTAGTATGTGTGCTCTTTTGTAATGTTGACTTTGCTGCTCTTCCAGTGAGAGTAGTCTTTTTCTTGATTCTTTAAATCTTAAATTTTGGTGAAGAGCAAACATAACACAAGCAGGGACTTGAAAAGTGCTTGTGCCTTGGGATTTGTCCATTTCTTACTACTTGAGATGACCATGCCAAGAAGCTGGATTAGTCTCCTTGAGAATGAGAAACCACACGAAGAGAGAGGTTAGGGTAGGTTAGTTAGCACTAACTGCCAGACATGAATGAGGCACTCCATCTTCTGGATAATGACAGACATATGAAAGATCCCAGGTGAGAACAGCAGGATAACCACCAGCAAAGCCTTGTCCAAATTGCTGACTCATAGAATTGTAATCAAACAGGATGGTGTATTTTATGCTATTAAGTTTTGGGGTGGTTGTTAAGCAGCGGGAGATAACCGATACAATGATGTAAAAAACATGCATGCAGGTTTGAAAATATGGGCTGCCAGTTTAGATCCTCTGCTGCATATAAATGGGTCTAAGTTCCCTCCAGAGGTCCCCAGGCTCCACCATACTGCGGTAGCATCAGAATGATTTGCCTGTGTGTGAGGCATTTGCAGGGAGGGGGCCAGTCTAAAGCAACAAATGACAGGTTGGTAGCAAACTGTGTGGCTTGATGCCTGAGTTCCAGGCAGTTTTAGGACATCTCAGCATATGTCAGCATAGACAGATGACTCTGTGGTATTATGCAAGCTTCCCTGGAATTTATATACACACCTGGGAGGAAGTGGTGTGTGTTGGAGGCCCTAGTTTTATTGAGGCTGTTTTTGTTATTACTGCAGTAGGCAGATTCAAAATCAAAAATGAATTCAAGAAAAAATATTTCTTACATCTGAGCTTATGAGTTCTTTGGGTCTTAAATCTATCGATCCTGGAAGTTCATCTTTGATGGTTAGGAAAAAAACAAAATGAATGGGAGTCAATAAAAGACAAGGGAAAAGCTTTACTGCTTATTTTTCCGTAAATTCTTATGTTCTTTCCACTGAATCAGTTGTGAAGGCAGATTTAAGAAGTGTCTAAGTTCTTTCCTAAGGTGCGGGAGATTTCCAAAAGAGTAAGAAAATGGTCACAGATCCCTGACTGGATGAAGATTACTTCGAGGGGCTTGAAGATATTTGAAACTTGAATAACCTATCTCCGAACTTTGTGGATTTCTCCTAACTGGTCTAACTGTATTTCCTTTTTTTGTTTTTATGATTATGATGCAATAAAACATGTCTTTGAATAACTAATATGTGCCACGCACTCTGCTATATACACAGGATATGAGAAAAAATAAAACTCAGGAACTACCTGATTTTTTGTCTGATGGTTTTCCATTTTAATTAATGCAATTACACACTCATTGCTTTATTTTACAATTTTTAGGACCTGCTATGTGTCAGATCCTGCGAGAGGTAGGGGATACAAAGATGACTAACTTAGTCCTGTTCTCACTAGAGCAGCATACTGGAGAAGACTGAAATAAACAGGTCTTTACAACAACCATACTTGCTGTGACAGGGAAGGGCCTGGGTTATATCGGAGGGATTGAGGGGCACATAGTCCTGAATAGGAGGGTAAGGAAGGCTTCCCAAAGGAAATGATATCTGAGCCAAGTCGCATAGAATGAATTGGATAGGGCATGAGCAGAGGAAAGAGTGTGTGCAAACACATAGAAGAGGAAGGGCAGCGCATTTAAAGAACCGTGTTTAGGGCAGAATGGAGGGGTCTAGTGAGGGAAGACCTGGAAGGGGAGAGTTTTGGCAGACATTTGGAGCAGGGGAGAGGTGTGCCTTCTGGTCAGGGTGTGGGTTTTAGTATTCAGAAGACACCCAGTGGAGAGAGCAGGTTGTGTAGGGACAAGGCAGACATATCCTGAACCAGAAGAGAGTCACAATGTCAAAGGTGTGAGCAAGAACAAAGATGCTAAAACCAGGCAGAGGATAGATTCAGTGAACCAATATAGGGAACATGTGAGGTGGAGAATTTGAAAAGGACCAGGAATCGAAATACCAGGTATCCGCTTCTCCCAGATTCTAGTACAAATTATGTTTACGCTCTACAGAAGCTGCAGAAGAAAAGTCAGAAGTTCCAGACTCTTAAGTACCAGGGAGTGAAGAGTAGGTCCCAAACCAAGTGTAAGAAGTGATTGACTAGGGGCACCTGGGTGGCTCAGTGGGTTAAAGCCTCTGCCTTCGGCTCAGGTCATGGTCTCAGGGTCCCGAGATCGAGCCCCGCATCAGGTTCTCTGCTCAGCAGGGAGCCTGCTTCCCCCTCTCTCTCTGCCTACTTGTGATCTCTCTGTCTGTCAAATTAAATAAATAAAATCTTTAAAAAAAAAAAAAGAAGTGATTGACTAAACTCCAGCTTCCTTCTTCCACTGCACTTCAAGAGAATGCTATCAGGAAGTGTTTTACCCTCCAGCCAGGAGACTGGAAGATTCTTCTCTAGGACAGTAACCCAGACATATTATATATTTTGATAAATAATAAATATAAAAGGTAAATTTTTTTCTGAAAATGTTTCTTTTAATAAGGTGGATGCCTCCCCCATTAGTTCATATATCCATGAATTAATAATTCTTACTTGTAATTCTTATTTCTGGAATAAGACAGAATTCAGCATCACTTAATCTTATTATTTGGAAAAAAAATCTTATTTTTTGGTTTTACAGATGTGTTAAGAAAATTTGTCATAAATAAGTAGGTATGAATGGAAGGAATTTTGTTACAATATCACTTCTCTTTCTGAATTAAATATCAAAAATCAAATAGTGATCTACCATTAAACATCATTTTTAATGACCTATCAACAACTGAGTTAGGTCCTCCTTTAATTTTGTTGCAAGGAAATAATTGGAAACCTGCTTGGAAGAGGCTTGGTTACCCAGCTATTGGAATCATTGACTTTAATTAAATGCTACCCTTTGACTTAGATGTGCCTTTTCTAACTCATTAACTCAGGAAGGGTTGGGAAAATAAATGTTAATTCTATACTCCTTTGCCTGTATAATTATTTTTCACAAAAGTGTTATTTTGGTATTTTGATAGACCAAGCAAGAAGCCTTGCCATGAAAGAATATGCCACAGCCTTGGATTTTTCTTACCAAAACTCTTTGCTTTGCTCTCAGGAACTCTTCCTTGAGAGGTCTGCACCTTTTTTTTTTTTTTTTAAATAATAATTGTATGAGTGGAACAAAGTCTTTAAATACAATATTTAGAATTGTCCTTTTGTTGGCATCCTAAGACATTTACACCCTGGGGTACTATATCACATTCCTATGTAGGAGGTTTCTTTTCTGTCATGGGAAAAGGACGATTGTGAAAGCATGCACAGGTGGGAAGTAACTGGCATTGAGCCGTGTTCACAAGCTGATCAATTTTAACTTACATGTGCAGATTGACCTGGAAAATGATTACCCTAAAATTATCTGGGCCCACATACCTCTTGGAGGGGATATTTGTACCCATCCCAGGTGGATGACCACTGATCCACACAAAGAAAATGGAAAACATTACATCCTGGGAGCTGGGAATTGTTACAGAGCAATGTGGCCAGGGTTTTATATTTGTCTCACCCAGGGGTGGGACAAGCCTGCAGAGCAATCACTCCAGGATGGACTTAGAGGAGTTATAGTTAGAGGGTCTCCAAGAAACAGATGGAATTGATAGATGTACTTGCTGGGACTGAGAAGGATTTTACACTTTTGCTGGGAGTTTAGGGGTTTGGTCTTTGACAGGTACTTACTGGTGGCCTTGGTAAAGCCTAGTGATTAGCCAGCCGAGAAAATAACTGTGGTACAAGAGAGGGACTGTGGATAAGATGGCAAAGCTTCTTATTAGAAATAGACACGGCTGGGGGCACCTGGGTGGCTCAGTGGGTT
>CM053603.1:129048850-129085285 GCA_028646535.1 Procyon lotor | reverse complement strand
TTTGCTGGGAGTTTAGGGGTTTGGTCTTTGACAGGTACTTACTGGTGGCCTTGGTAAAGCCTAGTGATTAGCCAGCCGAGAAAATAACTGTGGTACAAGAGAGGGACTGTGGATAAGATGGCAAAGCTTCTTATTAGAAATAGACACGGCTGGGGGCACCTGGGTGGCTCAGTGGGTTAAGCCTCTGCCTTCAGCTCAGGTCATGATCTCAGGGTCCTGGGATCGAGCCCCACATCGGGCTCTGCTCAGCGGGGAGCCTGCTTCCTCCTCTCTCTGCCTGCCTCTCTGCCTACTTGTGATCTCCCTCTTTCTGTGAAATAAATAAATAAAATCTTAAAAAAAAAAAAAAGAAATAGACACGCCTGGAAAAATGGTAATAATAAAAATGGTAGCAGTACACCAAAAACAATCATTTCCTGTTTTGCCAATAGAGGATGTGATAATCATTTCATGCTTGCTGTGGCACATATAACCCTAAGAGTAACAAGTAGCTCAGTTCATTAAGGTGAGGTCACGGAAAGGAAGTCCAGGGTGAATTTTGATGAACTGTAAAGGTGCCATTAAGTAGAGAATCTACATTGATTGATATATTCTCTGCTTTGTGATAGGAGTTTATCATCTTTCCCAAAGTGTGGCTCCTGGACTATTTGCATCAGAATCACCTGGTGTGTCTGTTAAAAATATAAAACCCTGGCCTTATCCTATGTACATAGAATTTGGCAAGTAGGGGCAGATGAAATCCCAAGATTTGCATTTTAAAAACTTCGGAGGATTTTTTATGCACATTTGAGTTTAAAAGCCATTGCTTTGGGCCCTTAAATGGAGGTGCTAATAGTAATTGAAAGTCGGACCCCTTTCATACTCTACTGAGCAGCCCTGGTAGGCTCCAGCTCCAATTTTGCCTCAGGCAAACATACCAGGGAATATTTGAGGGGCTCAGGGTTCTCTCAGGGATAGATCACCGGGAACCTTTCCTCTCCTTCCACAGTGATTCACCTCAGTCTGGGGACTACAAAGCAATGAATTTTTTATTTCCTTCTCCTTCCCCCCAAACAGTATCCTCCTTTGAATTTTAACAGATATTAAATCAATGCAGACATCCTGTTAGACCCTCAAACTTCTTAAATAGATGCTACCCATATTTAAAAATTTCAATTAAACCAACATTTATTAAAAACCCTCAGAAGGTCCTCCCTAGGCTGGGTGCTCTGGCACACACTGTTGAAATGGACACACAAAAGCTCTGGTCATGGCAGCAATTAGGAGCTCTTCACTTCAGTCTGATGGCCCAGCACATCAGTTCCACATAGTCTATTTTCAGAATGGACAGATAAATAGCAGTGTCAAGGCACTTGGAATCCACCATGGATGCCTCCAGTTTAGGGACTTCTGAGAATCTGAGATATAGCCGATACGGACTGACCACTTTGGGAGCAGCAATTCTTTTCAGAGCACGGACATGGAGAGGCCAATCCAATCTTTAGTGGGACTCCAACAGAAGGCCCTGCCACCTGAGGGACAGACGTGTGACCATATGCCTTCACGTCTGGTTGCCTCCACCATAAGTAACAACATTGGTTAGACATCTAAATCACAACAGGAAAAAAAAATCTTCTCTATTGCCAGTCAGTTGTTTCATCAAGAAAATTAAAGATTTAATTAACACTTTTCAGGAAGTATTTCGGTATTTACATTTGTTGATTATCCAAAAGCAATTTTGATGAGCAGGTCTCAGGAAATCTTAGCAAAAATTATGTTTCTTTTTGAAGAACTTTGGCTAATAACATAATAACATTCATTTTGGCAAACAGCCTTGTTTTGCTGTTACTAATACTTGTAGCAAATTTACTTTAGATTAAAAATCCTTTTTTCCCAGAAAACTGTAATTCAGGGAGTCAAGCCTGACCGCAAGAAGAAACAGAGTTGAGGAACACTATTATGTTTTCAAGGCTGACCCTGAAGCCATCAGTGATGGGTTACTTTTATTTTTTAATAAGGGAGAAAATAAAGAAACGGAGATAGATTTTTTTTTTTAATGAAGGGCAAGAAAGAGGAAGAAAGGGAGAGAGGAGGAAAAGGTATATATTAATTTTTGCTTTTGTGTTGTTTTATTTTTTTCAAAACATAATTTTTTAAAATTTATTTTTTAAAAGAGGAATACAAAGAGCTTTAGTTGGTTCAGGTTCTCGTGTATGCATTGGCTTTCGGCTTCCTACCTGCACAGCCTCTGCCACCACAGGCTTGTGCCAAACTCCACATACGGAGCCTCATTTGCATAGCTCTCTTGTGTGTGAAAAAAGAAATCAGGGCTAAGTCTTGTGGCCGAGGATGCGAAGAAAGACTGGAGAATATTCCAGCTGATGAAAAGTGCTCTAAAAATCCTTTTCCAAATTCCTACAACTGCCTTTCTAAAAGCACTGGCTAATGTTCTTATTCTAAGAGCCTCTCTTTAGCATACCTTGATTTCCAAAGGACTTCTGAAATTTAATTAAAATGCAAGAGAAAGTGAATTTAGTGTTTTTTGCCTAGTTTTAAAATGAGAAGCTGAAATTGTGTGCCAATTATGTTTTTTAATATGGAACAAAATCAGGAGTGATTTTGACCTGCCGCAGAGCCAAAGCAGGAAAATGGGTGTTGAATAAGGCAGCAAACAGCAGTTTTTGGAAACGAGGTCTATATATTAAAGAGGAACCAGGGCAGAGAGAATTAAATAAGCAGAAAAGATGGGTAAAAAAAGTAACGATGAACAATTATGCATACGCACACATATACCACCACTCTCAAAAACGTTGGATTATGAAATCTAAGAATCCTAGTCCATAATTCATGTAAATGTGTTGCTGTGGAGCTTATTTTTACTTCTCTCCATAAATACATTGTTGACACAGAGAATAAAATTCTTAGTTTACTGACTACAGTTAAGAGACATTTCAGGAGCTGAATTTTTTCTTAAAAAAATACAGAAACCGAAGAGGCCGTAACTCTCTTGGTGCCCTCGTGCAGGTCTGAGATCTCACCCCACCTATTTCCAAATAGAACACAGTAAGACAGTGCAGACATCTGGAACCCGGAGTGGAAGAAATTAGTGAGCCGTCCACTTCTCGGAGAATTCTTCTTTTCTGGTGCTGCCGTTCTCTATGTATTATTAATCTATTTATATTTAACTCTAGCTCTGAGGCCGCCTCTTCTAGCCACTGAACCACTTGCAAAGGAGAGGAGCGGGAGACGAGGGCTGCTATTCTTAGGCATTCTTGTGTGTGATGAAAGGGGATACAATTAAATAACACCATTTTGCTTCTTTGAAAATGACAGAGACTATTTGGGGTGCATGACCCAGGCCTGGTTAACATAACCCTTCCCCTCAAGGGGGTCAAACAACAGAGATACATTTTTGAAGTACTTAATTAAGCCTCCAGCAAGGAGTGTGGGAAAATTACAGACCCATAAAAACCTTCCACTTCTGGGAAGAGTAAATTTTCTCTGCAGCACTCTGTCACTGCTCATTTACTGCATCATTTTGACAACATCTCCTATTTCCACAAGGCTTTTACATAATCTAGAAACAGGGACAGAAAGGTGAAGAACAGAGAGGACAGGGACGGAGTTTGGACCTCCCACACGGTTACTTCCTTTCAGCTTTCCATTAAAGGGTGAGGCTGAAGGACGGCCTTTTAAGATGATTCTGTGAAAAGGCTGCAACATTAATCATCAACACGGCAAGAAGGAGGCTGTGCACAACTGCCACGGCTTGCTCGCTCTTCCAGACGATGAGTGTAATTCAGTCGTAATGAAGGCTCTTTAACGTTCCTCCCCCAAACCTTTTCCGATCAGGAAAGCCTGGAATCTGTGGGCAAGAAAGACTCATGTTAAGTCTCGGTAAATGCTGATAGCCTTTACCATTTTCTTCCTTATTTTCTGTGTCTGTATGTTGGCCTGTTGTTACTTAAAGAACTGTCTGAGGTTCTATGCCGATCAAATAACAAAATAAATTCTACCCAAATGGAAAACATTTGCCAACAAACTGGTGGTAGTGTCATCTAAATCAGGGAAGATAAAGGTGAATCTCATAACATCCGCCTATTGTACTTTTGTAGGAATTGCCTGCATCGTGATGGGTTCTGCATGTATATGTCTGGAGTTTTAAGCAAATGATTTCCTTCTATTATTTTATAATATAACCTTAACCCAGTATTCTTTTTGTTTCTTAGAACCTTATTTTCCCTTGATCTGATTTTTTTTTCTTTTGTGTTGAGGACAGAAGAAAATGCTTGTGCCTACAAAAGATTTCCCTCTCCTTTTTTTAACCACTTCTGAAACGAAATTTGGAAATCACCTCTCTCCAAATTTAAGAATCCACTTTATTTAGAATAGATACAGACCTGATTACCTTCTCTCAGAAAGTATCTCTTCTCTATGACCTGTGGGAAACAAATAAAGACTGTAAGGGCTTAGCAAACATCCTGGAAAAAGTGGTTCACTGCAGTTGCCACTAATGGGACTAAAAGGCATATATTCAAATGAAGAGTCTTTTCAATGGACATTTAGTACAAGGAGCTACATCTAGAGCAAATAAGATCAGGACTGTGGGCGTATTTCCATAGAAGCTTGCCTCTTTCCCCAAAGCATTAATAATAGATTAAAAAATAAATGAACATACAAAAATGACGAAATAATCAGAGAATGTCATAATAACTTATGCAGCTCTCAGTGCACGGAAGCAAATCTGGTTCAAAGTTTCCTAGCAGTCGGTCCAAATATACAAAACAGGATCCACAGGACAAAAGCAGAGCACTTCGACTGCTACAACAGTCCAGCTATTCCTTACAGAGGAGTCTGTGTAACGTAGTGAACTGCCATATCCCTGGGGTAAACACAGCGATAAAGTCGGTAGATCCTCAATGACGACCAAAAGCATTCAATGAGCTTCTTTCCCTGGACTGAATCGGCACCCTTAATTCAGTAATTTCAGAACCGTCTGTATTTGGTCAGCAGGAGAAATGAGGTAAAATAATGGATGTATCTGCACAAATCCATCACTACTATTGAAAAAAAAAGCTCTCAAAATATATGCCCTGATATAATGAGTTTCAAATGGGTTTAGAGTTTAAAATTCAGATGATAGGAAATAATTTTTTTTTTTAAAGATTTTATTTATTTATTTGACAGAGAGAGAGAGAGATCACAAGTAGGCAGAGAGGCAGGCAGAGGCAGAGGGAGAAGCAGGCTCCCTGCTGAGCAGAGAGCCTATGCGGGGCTTGATCCCAGGACCCTGAGATCATGACCTGAGCCAAAGGTAGAGGCTGTAACCCACTGAGCCACCCAGGCACTCTAAGGAAATAATTTTAAAAAAATAATGAGGGGTGCCTGGGTGGCTCAGTCAGTTAAGTGTCTCAGTCTTGGTCTCGGCTCAGGTCATGATCATAGGGTGGTGAGATTGAGACTGCTCAATGGGGAGCCTGCTTCTTTCCCTCTTCCTCTGCCTCTTCCCCCTGCTTGCATGCCTGCTCTCTCCCTCAAATAAATAAATCTTTTAAAAAAATAATGATTCTAAACCTTGAGAAACTGTAATATTTGCAGATGCAGTATGATTTTCTTTACAGAGCTGTTGTGATTAAGAAAAGTCAGTCAGAAAGAATATAGGTTAGCTGCAGATTAACTCAAAGACACTGGAATCCAGAATTATGAAGCTAAGAAGCTAAGTATTCCCCTGAATAACAGCATGGCATCTACTTCCAGGGCTACTTTGCTTTCACTGGCTTGATGGCCAAATCATCTAGATTCTTTCTTTGAGACTAACTTTTAGCCATGGGAGACTGGGGGTAAGGTTGCATTCACTGGCCCCAGAGGTAGAAAAGCTGGTTTGTGATTAGCATAGATCTCAAAATGCTCCATCCCACAAAAACCAAGAAGAGGCTGACTTTCTTTCCCACCAAAGCAGGCCAGGAAAATCCCGTCATTCTAAAGGAGGGAGGAATTGCTGCTAATGGAAATCTGGAGCAGAAGCTAGAGTCCTTCTTAGAAAAGAAATCTTTATACTAAATTCTGGAAGATATGATAGAAAACTGGGCAAAATTTAGTTGACGGGTCCTGTGGTTTCAGGCAACCACCTTAGTCTGGAGGTTTGGTCAACCTCCTAATCCACATGCCTTTCACCGAGATTTAGGTAATGAAGAGAGAAGCTACCTGTTGCTCATAATTCCCTATCTCAACTGGCAGTGTCTTTCTCTTACCAAATCTCGCTCTCTTCTTAAAACTAACCAAGCTCCCTCTAATTTTTTTTTTTTTAATCAAGTCTTGCCCAACAACTCGGGCACTCACAATAGTCTATAACCCATTGCTTCTCTAGGATCTAACTTTACTACATATTTGAAAAATTTTATTTTTTATTGAAGGATAGTTGGCATACTATTTATATTAGTTTTCAGTTAGTAAATGGTAATTTGACAATTATGTACATTACAAAATGCTCACTTACAGTAAGTGCAGTTACCCTCTGTCATCAAAGTTATTACAATGTTATTGAGTATATTGTCTATACTGCACTTTTCATCCCCGCGACTTACACATTTTATAACTGAAGGTTTGAACTTTTTATTCCCTTCACCAATTTCCAACTTAACAAATTATTAACAAATTTAAGCAATATACTGTGGAATCTTTCTGAGTCAGAGAAAGATCTATAAGCTGTTGCTCTCAGGGGACACACAGGTCTAAACTAAACAGAAGTTCTTATGTTTGAAGTTTGAAAAAAATGTGGAGAGAAAATCTGGTCCCCTGCAGTGCTTCCCAACATTTTTCATGTCATAGTACATTTAGAAAATACTAATATTTGTACAGCACACTGGGTTAAATGAAGGGGGGTTGCCGATCACTCAGCCTGGGGACTCTGGCTGCTTGAACTGAGGGACTCACTATGTCAGCACACCTGTACTGTCTCTGCCACACTCCAGTTGGGAAGTTGTGCAATGAAGCAAAAATTTCCCAGTGGTCTAAGATTAAACAGGGAGGGATGTGGAGCTTATCTTATCATGACAGAGTGGACAAAAGGGCGAAATATTAGATCCCTAACTGGTAAACGAAAAATGATTCATAAAGAAGAACTATGAGAAGGGCTGTGTCTATCTTGTACCCTTAAAAGGAAATATAATACAGAAGTTAATCTTTTTCAATAATACATACAGAAATATGTTCTCTTTTACTTTATTATGTCATGTCAACATTAGGCAAACACCTTAAACTTGGTCAACACTGTGTGTGATACAGCCATGCGGCCTTGTGAAGGAAAGACAAACAGTGCTCTAAATTACCAGTCTGCTGAGTCATTCAACATTTTCATTCCAGCTTTCATTCCACATAAAATGCTGCTAGCAAGAGTCAATATTTGGAACACAAGCTTTCTGATACGGAAAATTAGGGAATCTAGGAGATGACATAACCTTAAACATAAAGGTAACATTTATGTGGAGAATAATAATAGCTGAGAGAGGAAAAAGAACTCAGGGCTTCAACTAAGCAGAATCTCCTGGGTTTGTGGGTTGAGGGGATGTGAATAAGTACAAAAAGAGCTGGAAAACAGGAGAACATAATTTGTTTTAAGGAGAGAAATTAGGTATCTTTTAAAATAACTCATTCAAATCCAGTAGCTTTCATCCTTTGCTTAGAGAACACTGGAGATAAAATAAATACGTCAGCAGGACTTGAGCAATTATACCAACAGATAAGAGAGATCAAAACAAGTATTCAGGCTATGAAGTTCAGGATGAAGGAATAAAAGGACAAAGCATTCTACAAAGAATTTAAACTCTCATAATATATAAATTAAGGTTAAAAATAACTTAATTGAAGCTATTACCTTATCAAAAAACCTACTGAGCTTGACAGCATTGGAAGAACCTGCAGCTAAGTAGCGTGGATTTGTGCAATCCTAGAAGATAAAACATAAGATGCACCATTAAAAGTCAAGAAACATAAACTCTTTGTTAGTCATTACTGTTCCTCTTGCACATTTTTTTCTTTTTTTAAATTTATTTATTTGACAGAGAGAGAGAGAGAGAGAGATCACAAGTAGGCAGAGAGGCAGGCAGAGAGAGAGGGGGAAGCAGGCTCCCCGCTGAGCAGAGAGCCCGATGTGGGGCTTGATCCCAGGACCCTGAGATCAAGACCTGAGCTGAAGGCAGAGGCTTTAATCCACAGAGCCACCCAGGAGCCCCTCATTTCTATAATAAAATGTTAGGCATAATACTCTCATAAAATATTCAAGTAATTTTCAAGTTATGATGCACAAAGCATAGTGCTAAAGGAAGGTAAAGCCATTTTTTGTTATTTATTGAGTTTTAAAAGACATTGAACCAATGTATTCATCATCAAATAATTCATAAAGGAAGACAGGGTTGCTAATCTTACTAATAACAAAACCATGACACTAACCATGTGACCTACCTACATTTACCCTAAAGGCAGAAGCAGAGCCATTAAAAACTGTTAACACTTAATTTTTTGGTACTAGTTACCCACCAGCATCATCTAATTAAGTACTATGCAGTTCATACGAATAGCGGGAATCATGAAAATAAGGAGTTGGAGGAGCAAAGAACACACAAAACAGCTGCCGGGTATTTCTCACTCATTGAATGCAAAGTACTATACCATTTGGTAGGCCATAAAGATAATAATGAATGATAGATATATTTTTTATAATAATAAATAAAGAGTAAGTTTATTATTAAATATCATTATTATTTAATAATAATAATAATAGACATATTACTATTAAATAGGGTTTTGAAAAATAGGGGAAAAAATGGGGCCCAGAAGAGATCAAACAATCTGGAACATTAAAATGAGATAACTAGTAAATTAAAATGATCAGTAAAGATATCAAAAGGTTTATTATCCTTTTCCTGGAATTTCAATGTTAAGTTGCTTTTGCTTATAATAATTAACTTGCCACCTCATGAGACCGAGCACTTTGAATTTTACTTCAAATGCCACCTAAGACCAAACTCTGAAGATATCATGTAAGCTTCTTTACAGAGGTGGTATCTGTCTTTCAGTTGCAGATGGTCTGTGTCCCTTGGGCAATTACTGAAATCACTGCTGTTACATTTATTCTGTTTTGTAATCACTAAGCCCACATGATTCTTTTCCGGTAAATTTTCCAATAATCACCTATTATATCCACATATAATATTTCGAGGCTCACATTTTAAATTTTGGCTGGAAGCTGGAAAACATTTTTTTAAAACCACACAAAAAAGGGGACTACAACAAACTTTTCAAAAATCACTGAGTACTAGAAAAATTAGGTCTTTGAAGCCAGCAAATTTTGAATCTGAGCATCTGTCCCAATATCTCTAGATTATGTGACAACGGTTAGGTCACTATGCCTTTAAATTTGGGCTTACTCATTTGTGATATGAGGATACTGTAATGCTTATCCCATAGGATTTTTGTGAAAATTAAATAAGATAATGCATGTCTGGTAGATACACAGCAGGTACTGAAATATTAGTTCCCTTCCCTTCCCTTTTCATTCTAAGAAAATGCCATCAGATTGACATGTCAGGCACAAAAGCACCTAACATAATAAAAGTTAATTCCATGTATGGATCAAATAGACTGAAACATCATTGTGTAAACCGTTGTACTTGAAATAATGTCTGAACACATTTACATGACAGTTGGGGCACATAAGAGACAAACCTGAGGTAGACTCATGTTAGACATTTTTTACTAAATGGATATTGATTACATAGTCATCACAATGTTAATACTTCAGAGATGACTCCATATAGAGCTATGGTACTAAATATAAAAACTAAGTCAGGGGCGCCTGGGTGGCTCAGTGGTTGAGCGTCTGCCTTCGGCTCAGGTCATGATCCCAGGGTCCTAGGATCGAGCCCCACATCGGGCTCTCTGCTCTGCAGGAAGCCTGCTTCTCCCGCTACCATTCCCTCTGCTTGTGTTCCCTCTCTCTCTGTGTTTCTCTCTGTCAAATAAATAAAATCTTTAAAAAAAAAAAAAAAAACTAAGTCAAACAGCCAACAAGCAGAACCTCCCAAAACTTAATTCTAGGGCTCAGTTACAGGTTGACTAGGCCAGAGAAACCCTATGATCTTAGGATGAGAATTTTAGAGTTTAAAGAGCCATCTGCCACTGATCATGGCTGAGGGCAAAGATGGAAGATTAATAGCTTTAAATAGCTTGTCTGAGCTTGAGAAAGGAATATTAACTAGGGAAGATGCTTCAATATAATCACTTTGAAGTACACAGAGAAAAATCTGTCCTAGACACGATAAGCCCAACAGGATTTTAAAAAAATAAGTAATCATTTTCCTATTTATAATTTAAACCAACTTGTTTTTCAGGCACAAGATGGTAACTTTGATTCCATCTTTGATAAATGCATTTATGTTCTTATTTTTTTTATAGTTTTAAGCAAATTCATACAGTAACCAAAGATGCTAGCACTAATATTGTCACATTACAGATTTACTTGAGGCTTTATACTTACTTGTTGAGTCTTTCTGACTGCTATCTCTCTTTTTTAAAAATTTTATTTATTTATTTATTTGACAGAGAGGAGAGAGATCACTAGTAGGCAGAGAGGCAGACAGAGAGAGGGGGAAGCAGGCTCCCTGCTGAGCAGAGATCCCGATGTGGGGCTTGATCCCAGGATACTGAGATCATGACCTGAGCCGAAGGCAGAGGCTTTAACACACTGAGCCACCCAGGCGCCCCCTGCTATCTCTTTTTGAAACTCATATAAAATTTTCCTTCTCATTTTTTCTTCCCCTGCATCCTCAAAATCCTCTCATTGTTTCTGCTGTGTTCTTGAATCTGTACACTGATAACAGGCCAAAAGTATGTAGTATGTGAACTCTGTGGAAACCATGTGTGCCAAAGTACCACCACTTGAGTACCTTTATATCTTGTTAACAATTAAAAAATGGCCTTCCCTTTGCAAGGAAAATAGGAAAAATACATATCCAGGTGATTGTCACAGAAACCCACAAGCACTACAAATAGATATATTCCAAAATACACTAAAAGTAATTACTGGAACAAATTGAGTGTATTCAATGGTAATTTCCCATTGCAACTAATGTTCAAACAAAGTAACTTCCGCACCGCTTCAACAAAGATATGATATACTCTAGGTTAACAGGAGTCCTCTGGAATACCACAGTTCAGTGAAACTAGCTAGGACATTTACACTGAACATTCCATGGTGGCGAGTGAGAAAAGTAAGATAGCCCCCACAGCAATACAGAATGTAAAAAACAAGGGAATGGCAGGAAAAAGTTGACTCAGTTATGGGGTAGAGGTTGGTCTGAACCAAGCAGTGTGCGCAAATGTTGATTTACAGGATAAGGACATCAGAATTACCTGAGTCATTAGTTAAAATTACAGTCTTGGTCCTCTTGTCAGACTTTATGAATAAAAAGCTCCAGCTGTGGGGCACTTATTCAAATTTTTTTCACAGCTACATTGATAACATGAATATGCAGTCAGGTTTGGGTAATTAGTGATCTGGATGATTTCTAAGAGTTCTTTCAACTCTGAGATTTTAAATGTTAGCTGGAGAATAATTAAGTGGAAAATAGGCTTAATTGTAGAGCACTGGCTTGGGAGTCAGAGTGCCTGGTCTGACCTACGTAACCATGGCCTAGTTACCTCTCTCTGGTTCTATTCTTCATCTTTAAAATGGAAACACTTACAGCACCTACCTTAGAGTGTTGATGTGAAGACAAATGTGAGATAAAGTACACAAAGCACTAGAACAATGTGTGGCACATAATAAATATTCAGTAAATGATAGTCATTAGTATCATTAAACCACTACTACCACCATATGTCTGGAATTGCCAGGACACTGAATATGTTGCAGAAATCCTATTTGTGAACAATGACATATAAATGGTGACTGAGGCTGCTGGCCAGGTTCCTTCTCTGGGCAACACTATCTGGCTTATGTGAGAAATTTTCTTAGCCTTTTTAGTGTTCAGTTCAAACTGAGCTACATATCTCAGGAAGAAACTCAATGCTCATGAAGCACTCTTAGTTTACACTTTGTAGTTTTCTCATTTATCTATTTGTTTGCCCTTTAAGTTAAATTCTGTGGTTTAAGAAACTAAGAGGCTTTTCTAAAGCAAGAATAATTAAGGTGTCAGTGACCCTTCTTTGTTATCTTAATTTAATTATTTGATTTTGGTATGATCTTAAAAAATCTTTTTAAGAAAAAGCCCATGATTTATACTAATCATAGAACAAAGTCTGAACATGCCAGCAGACCAGCATACAAGGACGTTGAACTGACTGTCCCCATCTGACGGTCTATGTTGATTCCAATCTTCATTACAGTTTGGACCAGAATCCAAATGCCTGATTTTAGTATAAGGCTTCTTTCACGAGAATTTGTGACTTGTGAAGTCTTTGGTTTTTGCCTTCATCTAATGATAACACAAATATACATTAGTAAAAATACATACCAAATTAATTTCTTCTGCATTGAAATCCTCAGCCAGGAAAGCCGTTCTAGTTAAAACTTCATGGCGCTTGGTTTCATGAATCTGATCCAGTTTAGTCCCTATTACCAACAGTGGGATCTGGTTATCAGCAAACTGTTCCCGGTCGTAATCCCTGTGGTAAATAATAATGAAGAGGTGAATAAGGGACGCCTGGTGGCTCAGTTGGTTGAGCATCTGCCTTTGGCTCAGGTCATGATCCCAGGATCCTGGGATCAAGTCCTGCATTGGGCTCCTTGTTTAGTGGGGAGCCTTCTGCTGCTCCCCCTGCTTGTACTCTCTCTCTCTCTCCACAAATAAATAAATAAAATCTTAAAAAAAACCCAAAACAGGTGAATAGAATTTACTTCTCTGATATAGATGCATAATGTTTAAATCCAAGTAGCTTATACTATTTTACTGATACTTTACTGACTCTTGCTCATCCACCACCTATAAACCTACTTTTGTCCCAATTTTTTCCATCTACTTGTTCATGTATCAACCCATCCTCGCCATCTAAAGAGTTCCAACTATTCATCTAACTACTCAAATTTTATTTTTATGGATCTATAGACTACTTGAATAAATGAATGCCCACCAGGTATCTGAAAGTAGGTTGACATGACTTCTCCTAAGGCTCTGTCTTCTGAGGCTAACAGCTCCGGAATTTTTCTAGGTAGATACAGAGAGTGGATTCAAACCTCAGTGGTGCAAAAACATAAGAACCTGGCATGGCACTCAAACCTTTTGCCAAAGGGAAAAATGGCAAGCTTCTGGGGTATGCACAGGTTCTATACCTACATTTCTGTCTATGAATAATAAAGAAAAATAGACCATTTTAGGAAATTAAGAAACAAAGAGGCTGAAGGCCAGAAAAATCAACCACAGATGATACTAAAGCCTGGGGAAAGGTGGATTCAACAGATGGAAAGGAAAAGAAGCGGCTGAAATGCAAAATGAATAGTAAAAGGAAAGAATTAAGTGCCAAATAATTGTCCTGACACAAGAGCCATGGGAGACAGGACAGGCGATATGAATCACTTACGGTTAGGGACCTTGGGTCACTGGCTACTACAATCCTTCCCTCCCCCCCATTTTTAACCAAAGGACACAGGGGTGTTCTTTCTATTACTGAAAGGAATATAGAGCCCAATGTTGATCAATTAATTTAAATTCTATTCACATATGAGAAATAAAACACATTTGGATTTCTGGCATTTATAAGCTCAATTTACAATAGTCAGCAAAACCCGGCTGCAAACACCCTATGACAGTAAATCAATATTGCACAATATGGTCAATACAATCCAGTTGAGCATAGCGTTTCTTCTTCCTTTGACATTATTTTTCTTTCTTTTTGAATAATCTAAACTGGGGGTGTGTAAGTGGGTGTGTACAAAATTACTAAATCTTTTTGCCCTTCACAATAATCTTACAGAGCTGCAGTTATTGTTCTGCTTTGGAACACAGGTGTTTTGAACTATGTGACTCCTCATTTCTTTTTTTTTTTTAATTCCCATCTCTTAAAAATATTATCATTCTATTTATTGCATCAAGGCCAATGACAGCTTGAGTTCAAGGCCTTTGATTCTGTTTACCAATATCAACACTAATTTAGGAGACATTGTCTAAAATTAAAATTTGCTTTATTAGAGAATAAAGTTTTGAGAGTCTCCTCCTGCAGGAATATTTCCTTTTCCTATACTCACTAACTCTGGCTCACATACAAGCTTTTGTATATATTTTATCAACCATCATCTTTGATAGACATATATCTCTGTTACTTGTAGTCTTGTATAATCTCTCATACATTAATAATTATAGGTACTGTATATATAACATAACATACAGACATGGCACATGATATATATGCTGCACATTAACATATATATGTATTATATATGTAATATATCTATGTTGCCATATATAGTTAATTTGTTCTCCTATCTTTTTAGCTTTCCTTTGTATTCACTTTTTCATTAATCTTACATCCAATTTTAAATTTGATCTCAAAATCTCTTTTTTTAAAAAAACAACAGATGAAAAAACTGATGATGAATTTTGTCATGGATGGATAAGGCTGGTGACATGACAACATCACAGACAGACAACCATGTATTGTAATTATACGTACAATACCACCTTGGCAAGAACAAACAACCAAAACCCTGCATTTTTTAGACCTTCTTTTTATATTTAACTATCATTTTAGGGAAAATTTAGGATTCAGAGAAACAAGTTAAGCAGACACTCTTTACGAGGCTATAGTCAGCAAAATCCAGAATACAAGAAACTGGACAGGACAAGCAAGCCATCTTTCAAAAATAAACTGCCGGAGAGTAAAAGAAAAAAAAAGGAAGGGGAAAGTAAGATTAAAAGAAACTTAATAAACTTAATACAATGAGTAGACTACATCTATATACTATTTTGAACAAACCAACATTTATGAGACATTTGAGGAATTAAAATAATATTTAATACTGAAGAATTATTGCTAAATTTTAAGTGTGACAATTATATTTTGGTCATATTAAAAAGTCCTTATCATAAAAAGTTAAACATAGAAGTATATATAGATGAAATGATATCTAGGATTTGCTTTAAAAAAATAAATGGAGAGACAAATTGTGTTCATGGATTGGAAGATGCAACAAAAATTCTCACCAATTTGATCTATAGACTTAATGCAATTCAATCAAAATCCAAGCGGAATTTTTGTCAATATAGACAAGTTGATTTCAAATTTATATGGAAAAGCAAATGAACTAGAATTGATAAACTATTTTGAAAAAGAAGGAATCGCAATGCCTAATTAAGACTTACTATAAAACTATAATAAGGAAGACAGTATCATATTGGTCAAGGTATAGACACACAGATCAACTGTACAGAACTATAGTCTCAAAACAGAAACATATAAACTGATTTTTGGCAAAGGAGTAAAAGCAATTCAATGGAGAAAGGATCATCTTTTTAAAAAATGGTACTGGAACAATTGGACATTCATATACAAAAGTCAACCTCAATCTAAACTTCATACATTATAACTAACTCAAAACAGATCACAGATCTAAAAGTAAACCTTCAACAATAAAATTTCTAAAAGAAACACAGGAGAAAACCTACATGATCTGAGATTAGGCAGAGTTGATACCAAAAGCACAATAATACTGCATCACAATGAAAAACTAATGCTTGAGAGATGACCATTAAAGAGAATGAAAAGATGATCTACAGACTGGGAGAAAAAAACTGCAAATCATCTTACAAAGTGTTATTCTGGAGGGTATAGTCGCACGACTGCTGTACCACTTCACACTGCAAGTGAAGAAATCTGGGCTTACCCATTTGTTACCAATACTCCAGTTGGCACCGAGTCCCTGTTGAGAGCTTCCAATGACCAACGATACAAGTTTTGGGATGACTTCTTATTTGTTAAGTCATGTACTAAAATAATACCTAAAATAATCAAAGAAAATAATGTCAGTACTGCAACAATTCCTCTTCACTTCACACTGGCAAAGGGAAGCTGAGTGAATACAAGCATTAGGTTGCTGAATAAACCTAGCATTTCAGGATTAGTAACAAACTCACACAATTAACTTAAAATTTCCTCTACCAATTCCTACAAATAATTAATTATGAAATTTTCTTTGCCAGTTATATAACTCTTTTTAATTCTACAAGGGCTGATAAAATGTCATTTTATTTTTTAAATATTTTATTTATTTATTTATTTGACAGAGAGGAGAGAGATCACAAGTAGGCAGAGAGGCAGGCAGAGAGAGGGAAAAACAGGCTCCCTGCTGAGCAGAGAGCCCGATGCGGGGCTTGATCCCAGGACCCTGAGATCATGACCCGAGCCGAAGGCAGAGGCTTCAACCCAGTGGGCCACCCAGGTGCTCCCCGCCCCCTCCAATGTCATTTTAGATTGTCTTTTTTTCCTTCATTCAACACTTAATGAGTGCCTGCTCTGTCTGGTCCTAACTGAATTACTTCATCAATAAAAGGAATCAAGTACATAAGAAATTATATTCCTACAAAAGTTAACTGTTTCTCCAATGTGCATAGTACTGTCATAGATATCACACATACACTATCACTTATATGCAATAAAATATTAAATCATAAAAATTTCTAAAAAGATATTGATTTAATTTGATATAATTGTTACTCTTCAGCTGAGAAAATGTTTTCCTGTAAATCACCTGAGCCTAATCAACTCAAAAATAAAATTTTTTTGGTTCTTTGAATTAATGGCTAGCTTTATTTTTTTCTTTTTTAAAGATTATTTATTTATTTTACAGAGGGAGAGAGATCACAAGTAGGCAGAGGCAGGCAGAGAGAGAGGAGGAAGCAGGCTCCCTGCTGAGCAGAGAGCCCAATGCGGGGCTCGATCCCAGGACCCTGAGATCATGACCTGAGCCGAAGGCAGAGGCTTTAACCCACTGAGCCACTCAGGGGGCCCAATGGCTAGCTTTAAAAAGCTCAATATCTTGGTCAATAAAGCAAAAAAAAAAAATATGTCACTGAAAAGGGTATGAAAAGATATTAAAAAAGTATGAATAGTAGAAAATATATGGACTTTTGAGAGACTGAGAAAAATAACAAAATGTAATTAGGCTCAGAAATACAATTAAATAGAATCAAATAAGAGAGCAGACAAGCAAAGCAGATCACTATTATAATATTATAGACAAAAGAGGAAAAGCTTTAATGCCTAGTGGAATTTAGAGTATTGCAGTGAAAAGACTACAGATTTTCAAACCAAGCCTTTCCTATGTTATCTAGATTCTACTGTGATGAGAGGATGTGAAACTGATGATTCTTCTATCTTCAAGATGTGAGGTATGTGGGGTGTCTGGGTGGCTGAGTCAATTAAGCATCTGCCTTTGGCTCAGGTCATGATCCCAGAGTTCTGGGATCAAATCCACGTGGGGCTCCCTGCTCAGCGGGAAACCTGCTTCTCCCTCTCCCACTCCCCCTGCTTGTGTGCCCTCTCTTGCTGTGTCTCTCTCTGTCAAATAAATAAATAAAATCTTAAAAAAAAGAAAAAAGATGTGAGATGTGTCAATTTGAAAAAGAAGGACAGAAGAGTTAAAATTACTTGGCTCCTCTGGTTTTTATAGACATTTGTGCAAATAAGGTGCTTGTGCAAGTTATAGTTGTCTTGTTCTAGCTAGCTCAGATTGAGCTATCTATCTGATATCTATCTGTATCTCCCCTGGCATCTGGAACGGAGAAATAGAGATCTGTCACTTGCCCCAAGGTCAACTGTCCTCCCTCTATCTTCCTCAGTAAGGGCTTCTATTAGGCAATGAGGACACAAGATACAGGAGAGATTTAAAAAAAGAATAAAGAGCTACCACTAAAGAATATAGCTAACATCTATTCAGCACTTAAGTGCTATACACTGTGCCTTACATGTGTTACCTAATTTGCTTTTCAGAACAGTCTTTATTTTACATATGTGGAAACCAAGGCTCAGAGATGTTGAGTCACTTGCCAGAAGTCACATGGTAAGTGAGATAGCCAGAATTTGAACTCAGGTTAATTTGATAGTAAAAGGTTGGGGGAAAGCAGAATTAAGTCACTTTAAGGCCAAACAGTGTTAGATATTTTCTCCTCTTCCTACTTCCCAGAAATAAATACCAAAAAACTATGGGTGAGATTTTCGGTTGGGAGATTAAAGGATTACCAAGGCCTAGATGAGCTAGTAGCTCAACTGGGAGGAGTTTATTTTTTTGAGGATCTCTATTTAAGGTTTTTGAGCTTTTAAGGGCATCTGAGCACGATTTTCCCTTATTTTCCCACTTTCATTTGGGCTAAGAGTTTTTGCTTTGTAGACTATGGGCTGGAAGGGCCATAGTGGGGCTCAAAGGAAAGAAGTCAGTGTGACAGTTGATTAGAATATTAGAAAGAGGTAGAGACACTTCATAGGTTTCCCTTAGCGATTGCCAGCCTTGCTCATCACAATGAGAGGAAGGTAGGGTATTGAGGGAAGAAAGTTACTGGTAAGAACAAAGTCTGCACATTTGAATGGAGTGATCCTTATGCTCCATTTCTTAGGAAACTAAAGATGGTTGATGGAGTAAAGAACCTTCAGTGTTAAGTTTATTATTTATTTGTAATTTTTATCTGAACTTTTTCTCAAAAAGACCTAAATGGCAAAAAGTGTTATATGTACAAACTTCTCTGTCAGATCAGCTTGATATCAATTTTGACAAGTCATTTGACTGATATAATCCAAGTTTATCACTTGATTCTAGATCTAAACCAGGTTTCATTTCTTTCTTTCCTATTCTCTAAGAAGTCACCTAACACTATGTCTTATTTGTATACATTCTATTTTGTTTTTCTCATTTGTATACATTCTATTAATATATGCCATTTATCATGTACTTTCTTGCATAACAATGTCATATATTAGTGTTACCATCTTATAATTGTGTTTTGTTTCATTTATGAATGTTTTGTTTCTTCAAATAGTTGTGACACTTTCAGGTAGAATTTTGAGCTAAATGGGACACAGGTCTGAACTAATATAATTCATCCTGTATTTTATAGTATGTATCCAATGGCAAGTACCTTCTCTGCTTCTTTTTGTAGTATCCACAACACCTTATGATCTGGGAAGAGGAATATAAGGAATGAAGCAGCACTGAATAATTGCAATGTTTTTCTGATACTGAGTGTGATCTAAGTAAGGTATAAGTGAGGTGCAATTAAGAGCTAAGCATCTACCAAAAGGAAAAGGTTGAGGTGCCAAATCTTGGACATCAATCAGAGACAAGTTGAAATTACATTACACAGTAAAAAGAAAAAAAAAAAAGCATTTAAAAAAATGAACTGAAAAAAGGCGGTGGGCACCCTATAAATTCCAATTATATCCTCTATTACACACCTCCATCTGGAAGTCTACTCCAGGTATTTGATTATCTGCATCCCTAATAACACTCTTAGGCAGCTCTTTATAATTACAGAGGATTCTTTCTAAGGGGCAGATGAAAGAAATCCCTTTATCTCTGTGACATCTGGCTCAGACGATGGTCCTTTCTATTGGATGTACTCAACAGACTGGAGAACTGGCACTCCCAGCAGACAGTGTTTTGAAAGTTCCAGGTTTTATGTCAAGTATCCAAAACAAAATTTTATTTATTCAGTTTACGACAATAATATCAATACCAACACCTAGACAAAGAAAATATTTAATGTTCTGAATAACACGGTTAGAATCTAGAAACACAAATTCAAATGTGATCTGCAGATTTAAATTAGGAGTTGTGAGTATATTAGAGCTTTCTTAAAATAAGATGTGGCTAGCATCCCACAGCGTTCTATATGAGATTATCTGTACTCCTAGGCCATTAATATATGGTAGAAATAGAAAATGCTTTACCATTTACAGAGTTGTAGAACACTGCTCTGGTGCTTTTCACACTGCTGGCACTGCCCACAGAGCCGCCAACATCCCATAATTCTATATAGTAGGTCTTCTCTTCTGGGGTTCCTTCTTTGTAGTCATGAACCTAACAAATCAATCCATCAAAATAATTATTACAGCCACTAAGAACATTGGTAGCACCCTCATTCTAGTTCAGGGCACTGGACATTCCATATCCGCGTTGACTCTTTCATATCATTCCCACACCACCTCTGACTCTGATCGTCTCCTCTCTTTCAAGCTTCCTCCCTCCAACACTCCAGCTCTCAATAATCTTACCACTATTTACAGTTCCCCTTCCACTTCCAAATCCTCACTTTCTTCCTGAGTACAAATTCCATGATTCATCATTTTAGTCACCCCTTTGCCCCTCCCTCACGCTGAATTCAACTGACAGAATTCCAACCTTGACTAGATCCACCTTTTCCCCTATTCCAGGTCTGTAACCCAGCTAGCTGGATGAGAAGCTCAGAAAAATACATATTCAAGCTGACTAGATTCATTTTAAATTCAAGTCTACCTTTGGAACTGTCCTTTAATCAGTTTCATAGTCCATTTCCTCTTTTTTTCTCCTAAATAATAATTTCATGTATTTTTTTTTTAAATTTCCCGTCTATCTTCCACATCCTTAAGAGCAACTAAGAACCTTCCTTTTTGAGACAGAAGCAATCAGAAGAGAACTTCTACAACCTGCTCCTCATATACCTATCCACCTTCCTGCATCTGTGCCTATATAATCTGCTTTCCCTCCAGCCACTGCAGATAAACTGTGTTCCCATGGCCAAACTCCCCTCTTATGCATGAGATCCCATCTGTTTTTCTTATCAAAGGTGTAGTTCTATCAATTCTCCCTTTTATCATCAAATTTTCCCACTCTGTTGAATGACTTCCACCAACATACAAACATGCTATATTTTTTCCCATCTTCAAATAACCTTCTCTAGACCTCATGTCGTCTTCCAGCTATCATACCACTTCTCTATTCCTTTTTAGAGCAAAAGCCCTTTAAAGAGTTGTCTATTCTCAACAGTCTCAAATTCTTTCCCTCATTCTCTTTTGAACTCATTCTTATCACACTTGTGCCCCAATCGTCCACTGAAATATTCCTTATCAAGGCCACCAATGGCTTCCACATTACTAAATCCAGTGATCAATGAGCAGTTTTCATCTTACTCTCCCATCTGATACAACTAACCACTCCTCTACCTTGCAGTACTTTTTTTACCTAGCTTCCAGGTTATCTCCTGGTTTTCTTCCCATTTCACTGGCTAATCCTTTTCAGTCTCCATTTGGGTTGTCTTTACCTCTCTGATCTCTAATTGTTAGAGTGTCCCAAGGTTTAGTTCTTGGATCTCTTTCCTTCTCTATTATTACTGACTCTCTTGACGTCTTCATCTAACCTTATGATTTTAAATGTGATCATTTTGTTGATGAATTCCAAATTTATATCCAAACTGGACTAGTCCCTTGAACTTCAGGCTACCATATCCACCAGACTAAAATTTGGATGTCTAATAGGCATCTCAAAGTTAACATATCTGAAAATAATTTCCTGATCTTCCCCGTAAACCTGTTTTTCTCCTAGTAAGAGGCAATTCCATCCTTCCAATTACTTAAAGGGCCAAAAACTCAAGAGTGATCCTTAACACCTTTCATACTACATATCACAGCTGGGGCTAGCATTGCCCTCTATGACCACTTTGGCAAGCTCATTTCCTGATATGACAATGAATTTGGCTATAGCAGTGGGGTGGTGGACCTTATGGTCCACATGGCCTCTAAGGAATAAGGGTTCCCTGGACCACCAGACCCAGTGACAGCAACAGGAAGAGAGAGGCCCTCAGCTGATGATGAGTCTTTGCCCTACCTCATCCCCCAACACACTGAGAATCTCCTGACCTCTACACAGTTTTCAGACCCTAAAGAAGGGTCAAGTAACATCAATAAAATAGACTGTACCCCTTCCCAAAATAAATAAATAAAAAGCAGAAAGAAATTTAGTAAAGAAAATGATACACATCCAGGAAGAACACTGGATGCTGTAGATGCTCTCTAATAGTATGGTTTAGTATGTATGCCTGCAGAGTTACTCAAAAGAGGCAAGAAGGCAGGAGGTCTTAGGAGAGAGCTGGGAGAAAAGAGATAAGGATAGAAAAAGCAACTAGGAGAGTGTACTAGAGGAGTAGGAATTGACTTGTCTAATTTGCTACTATACTTCCAATTCCTTGCTGTGTCTGATCCCTATCAGGTAGGCAATACATGTACTAAACGAACAAATGAATGAATGTATAATATAAAGGTTACTGCTAATTGCCTCTTCTTTTCTGTAAGTTTATTTTGCTTTTAGCTAAACTCATGTCCCTTATTTTTTTAAAGTTACTTTTCTCTTGTATTCTGTACCCATTCACTCCTTTATTTAACCTCTAAACTTTGGGCAAATTGTTTTAAACCTGGCTCTATTTCCTCACTGCCTACTCACATCATTTGGTTTCTGCTACTTACATTCCACATCACACTTTCAAAGGTCAGCAATGACTTCATTACCATCAATTTTTTCTCTCTCTCAGTTCTTATAAGTCTATAGCAATTCATTATCGAAACTCAATCCTTCCTTCATGAAATGCTCACCTCCCTTTGCTGTATTTCATCACCTCTTACCTCTTTGATCAATCTTTCTCTGACCTCTTTTCTTATCCACAACTCTCCAAATATACCCCAAGGTTTTCTCTCGGCTCTTTTCCTTCTAAATTTGTTTTTTGGAAAAACTCATCAACTCTCAAGGTCTGGGATTATTTCCATGCAGATGATTCCAACTCATAATTCTCTCTTGAGCTTCCCTACCTCATCTCTGAATGCCTTCTGGACAGTTTCAGTTGGACAGCTCACAGATCTCTCCCTTCATCATGTCCAGAACTGAATTTATTGTCATTTACTTTTTCTTTATCTATAATATATATATACCCATTCTTCTTTTTTTAAAAAGATTTTATTTATTTATTTGACAGAGAGAAGAGAGATCACAAGTAGGCAGAGAGAGGGAAGGAGGCTCCCTGCTGAGCAGAGAGCCTGATGCGGGGCTTGATCCCAGGACTCTGAGATCATGATCTGAGCCCAAGGCAGAGGCTTTAACCCACTGAGCCACTCAGGCGCCCCTATGTCCCCGTTCTTGAGAAATAGTCCATTCAGTCATTAACACCCAATATAATTTTCCATTCTTTATAAACACATCTCTTTTGCTCTTGAACTGCTGTAACACTTATAATCTCTATCAGTGTTGTCTCAGGACCTTCTGTAATGATAGAAATGTCCAGTACAGTAACCATTGGCAACATGTGACTGTTGGGCAGTTGAAATGTGGTAGGTTCAACTGAGGAACTAAATTTTTCATTTCAGTTAATTTAAATTTAAATTGTCACATGAGTCTAGTGGTTACTGTATGTAACAGTAATGGAATACTTTTTTTTTTTTTTGAATACTTTTTTCTTAATACCATTCTGGAACAAGAGGCAGTAGAGAGCAGTGCCCAAGAGCACAGGCTCTTGAACCAGACTGCCTAGGTTTGAATCCCAACTCCACACTTACTGGCAATGTGACCTTGAACAAGACATTTATCACCTCCGTACCTCTACTGCTTCATGTACCAAATAGGGGCAATAATAGTACCTCCCTTGAAGGGTTGTTGTGGGAATTACATGAATTAGTATGTGAAATGGGTGCTTAGCCAAAGTAAGCACTAAGAAATATTAGCCATCATTTGTATCATTATTTCTAAAATCATTCATATATGTAAACCTTATCCCACCTACTAGATCTTACTTCATATTTGTAGCAAAGATAGAGATTGTCTTTTCTTTTTTAATTTCTCTCCAGTGCTTGCACATTATTATGCTGCCCAAAGAGGAAGTCAATAAATATTGATTGTATGCAATGTGTAAATTAGAAAGTTAAAATGCCATTAAAGTGAACTAGAAATGACAAGTCAATTTCCTTATTTATAATTTGTGAGAAGATTAGATTCTCTAAGTCTTGTTTTTATAATTAAGAGTAGCCATGCATTTATATTAGTCCCATTAGACTTGGGGCAACAAAATTAGAAGACAGTAATGAATGAGGAATACTGCAAAATAAAACTTTTCTCTTTTCCTTTCAATTCAGTATGAACACCTCTCCACTGCATACTAAATCCAAAATGTTAGTAATTACTGAGTATATACGTTAAGCTCATTAGTTCACCCAGTACTTGAAATTAAACAATTACCTTATCACCTTTATCAGCTCTATTTTTAGTTGGCTCTTACATATGAAATGAGCTAAATGGGGCAATTGTTTCTAAGAGTTTTGAAGAGAGTGTATTCACGGATCTACAAGGATTCTGGAGATATCCTCTCTCAGATTTCAATAACACAGAAGCTGTAACTGCAATTTAAAGCTGCTACAGAAGAAAGTGTTCTTCCAAGCTATTTAGGTAATGGTTTTATCACATTCAATCATTCTTGCTAGAGGAAAGAACTGTTCACTTTATTATAGCAATAGTCAAAACAATTTACACGTCTATGGCAACTTTCCTTAAGATTATCATTTAAAAATGCCTTTTACTTATGTTGTCATTCAAGAAATGCATTCTTCTCAAAGATGGAAGACAGAGACCAGTCAGCCCAACATATAGTGAAAAGTAATAGAAGCAAGGTACCTGTCATCTCCAAATGCCCCATTCTTTAACAAAAACGCAATTCAGGCCAGTTGGCTTTACAGGACTCAATTAGTGCCACACTCATTTTGGTAAAATCAGTCACAGTATAACATCACCTACAAACCTGTAGGCTAGCTAAAGCAGATATTATTTACCCCTATTTTGCAGAGATGAGATAAACTAGGGCTCACAGAAGTAAACTGAGTAGTCTAAGGTCACTCTTGAGGAAGCAAAAGGCAATATAGGAACCACTTCAGAAAGTGGGAGTTTAACTCTGAGTTTCTTTTTTAGAATTCTTTATTTACATTCAATTTAGTTAGCATATATTGTTTTATTAGTTACCACAGTAGAATTTAGTGATTCATCAATTGCACATAATACCCAGTGCTCATCCTCAGTTTGTTTCTTAGAGTTAAGTCTCTTATGGTTTGCCTCCCTCTTTTTCCATCTTATTTTATTTTTCCTTCCCTTCCCTTATGCTTATCTGTTTTGTTTCTTAAATTCCATGTATGAGTGAAATCATATGGTATTTGCCTTTCTCTGACTTATTTCACTCAACACGATACTCTCCAGTTCCTTTCATGTCATTGCAAATGGCAAGATTTCATTCCTTTTGATGACTGAATAGTATTCTAGTGTGTGTGTGTGTGTGTGTGTGTGTGTGTGTGTGTGTGTGTGTGTACCACATCTTCTTTATCTGTCCATGTGTTAATGGACATTTGGGCTCTTTCTATATTTGGGGTATTGTGGACATTGCTACTATAAACATTGGGGTGCATCTGCCCCTTCAAATCATTATGTTTGTATCCTTTGGATAAATACCTAGTAGTGCAATTGCTGGGTTCCAGGGTTGCTCTATTTTTAACTCTTTGAGGAGCCTCCATACTGTTTTCCAGAGAGATTGCACGAGTTTGCATTCCCACCAACAGTGTACAAGAGTTCCCCTTTATCCACAGCCTCACTAATATCTGTTCCCTGAGTTGTTAATTTTAGCCATTCTGACTGGTATGAGGTGGTATCTCATTGTAGTGTTGATTTGAATTTCTCTGAGGCCGAGTGATGTGGAGTGCTTTTCAAGTGTCTGTTGGCCATTCGTATGTCTTCTCTGGAGAAATGTCTTTTCATGTCTCTCTTCTTTTCAATGTTGTGCTCTCTCACAGAAAGGGATTTAGAAAAGTCCATAAAGAAATTTTGTCCAGAACTTGCTATTGAAGTTGCCAACTGAACTTATTATCTAGTATTTGTTTTCTTCAACAGCTAAGAATTTGGGAAAATGGCAGGCTGAAATGACACTGACATTCACGGACATTCTGACTTCAAAGTCATAGAAATGCCATAAAAATGTTTTTAAAAAATAAAGAGGACAAGCTCAAGAAAAAGAAAGGAAAATCCTCAGATGCTAGAAATGAACTTAAAATCAGAGTGAGAAGTAGGAACTGACCTACTTTCAGAGATAGCTTCAGGGGCCAGTCCCTGGAGTTTTAGTGCCTGTCGAGGAATAGAGATCTGTTTTCTGGCTTTTAAGGCAAGAATATACATAGGTGAGTAACAAAGACCAGACGATAGTTTACTTCACGAAATCTGGCCCAGTCAGTGAAAGAGAGTAGGAAAAACCATCTACTGGCTCAGGAAAGCAGGAAAAACTTTCTGTCAAGGACCATAGGTAAGGCTGGTACAGAATAGATAAAGGGTCCACAAAAAATGGAAATCACAGACCTGCACTGTAATCAAATATTCGGAGAATATACATTATCTAGATGGCAAGAAAACTCCTGGCTTTGAAATTTCTAGTACCACTGAAATCCCTAGGGCTCTGGAAGCAACAGAAATGAAAAGGTACCATACTTCCATGACACAGCACACAGAACTTCTACAGAGAAGAGGGAAAAAAATTCTGCTGAAGATGTAATCATCTTCAAAGAATTATAAACAATACAAAGAGACACATTTCTATGAACATAGTTGGCATATAGAGCAAGTTAGAATATCTAGTACCCACTCAGAAAAAAAAGAATCCAAGAGAAACCATAAAATAGTATGTTGAAAATGATTAAAATAAAAAGTAAAGCCATAATGAAAAATCAGGATATTGTGAAAAATCTTGATATTTGAAAAAGAACCAAAAGGAGTATCTAGAAATAAAAAAAATTATAGTTATAAAGATCAAGAACTCATTGGATATATTAAAAAGCAGATTAGACATAGTTGAAGAGATTCTTAATTAACTGGAAGGCAGATAGGAGTACATGATCCAGAACACACAAAGGATAAATAAAGAACAGAAAACAATTAAAGTACCATTAAAAGTACAGAAGTACAATTAAAAGATTTAGAGGACAAAAATCTAACAGAAGTGCAAAAGGAGGGGATAGAGGGAATGAGGGAAGACAATAGATAATGGCTAAAAATTCTGAAAAATGAAGACAGTTGTGAGAGGTACAACCTTCTGATAGGATGACTAAAAATGAACCCATACCTAGAAATATATTAGTAAAACTATAGAACATCCAAAAAAATCTTTTAAGAGCAAATAGAGAGAAGAAATTACCTTCAAAAGAAATAATGAGGTTGACAAAAGATTTCCAATCAGCAGCAATATAAGTCAAAATCGGTGGAACAACAGCTTCAAAGAACCAAAAGAAAATAATTGTCAGTAGAGCTAATTACCATTCCTTCCCTATTTATTTTTTAACTCAATGGACAGATGTATGCTAGCAGAAGAGACATTTGAAAAGGCCTAGCTGGGATTAGCAAAGACCAACAGTATCTGGGAAGATGGTTAATTTGTGGACACCGCACTCAAGTTTCCTAAATGTGAAGTGGAACAGAAGACCTAGACCTAAGGTTCCAGAAGCTTTTGCCTTTACATATACTTCTTCTTTTTTTTTTTTTTTAAATATTTTATTTATTTGACAGAGAGAAACATAGCGAGAGAGGGAACACAAGCAGAGGGAATGGTAGCGGGAGAAGCAGGCTTCCTGCTGAGCAAGGAGCCCAATGCGCGGCTCGATCCCAGTACTCCAGGATCATGACCTGAGCCAAAGGCAGACGCTTAACGACTGAGCCACCCAGGCGCTCCGCCTTTACATATATTTCTAGCCAAAAGTTGTCTGTCTTAGTGCCAAAGGATTAGATAGAATTATTTATGGAGTGTGTTAAGTGAACTCTAGATATATAGCACAGTAATGAAAACTGAACTCTCTAGATTAAGAGTATTTAGACAAGATCAGGTCCATTCAGGATGGTACGGTTGTAGACTGGATTAAGACTATTTAAGATCAAATCTTGATTCTGGTTTTTTTGCACTGAGTCAATTTGATCGAGGTACTTTATTTCTCTATGCCTTAAGTTTCTGCAGTTATACCTCACAGTTTAAAAAGATTAAGTTAGAAAAGACATGTAAGGCATTTCCTATAGTATTTAGGACAGAGAAGGTAGTTAATAAAGCCCAGCTATTATTATTAGTTCTTACTACTGTAATTTGATCATGTAGTTTGAGGGACTTATCTTTAATATGACTACAGAAAAACTAAAATACCAGTTTTAGTATTTTATACATACTCTGACATCTACTGAGCAGCCCACAGTCCATGACGGATTTCCCAGTACTTGATTTTGACACAGAAGATGAACTAGTGAAGATTTCCCAACACCTGTGAAAGATATAAGAACTCTAGTCATATAAGAGATACGCTGAAATATTTATCATGACAAAAGTAAGTTTGAGCATGTCAGTAATAATGATATGTAAAGTATGGTTGTTTAAAGGATGGTCACACCATAGCAACCATTTAATAAGCTTTAATGATAAAAAGAAGATGGTTAAAGACAGTGGTTCTCTCAAATTGTGCTTGAATACAGTCAGTAACAGGGATTCACCATTTCACAATTCCATATTTAGACATTCTAGTTCTCTCATATCGTGATTTTTAAAAGGCAGCCAACAACTTGGCTCAGACTTAACCCTCTGGAAAAAGAGAAACACTCTAGTCCCTCTTCTAAGGCAGCACCTTATTTTCCTGAAGATCCCTTGGGCTCAAGGTAATGTAGTTATTAATGCCAGAACTAGCATTAGGACATCTGTGTGAAAAGGAAAGAGAATGAGTTCTTCTGAATACCTGTATGTAGAATCACTCATTCAATTAACAGCATTTTGGGATGCCATGATAACAAGCATAGATGGTGATTCTTTATGCAACACTAGTTGTATCAAAAATTTAGACCATCTCTTTGTGTGCGTTACTGGGTATGAACCTACTAGTTATATTTATTATAAAAAGCACTATTTAGAGACAATCTGGAAAGAATTTTTTTAAAAAAGGAAAAAGTGCCTGAAGAGCCCTATAAAGAACATGTAAGTTTACTTAATACCACAAGCAGGGTTTTGCTAAAAGCACATTGTTACTATGAATACGCACATGGTGTACTTAAAAACAATACAATTTACGCCTTTGCTTGAATAGCTGGATCTATCTGGAATATCCTCCCCATCCTCACCATCCCCCTTCCCCCTGGCCTGGTGAATTAATCTTTCAAGACTCAGCATCTTGGGGCACCTGGGTGGCTCAGAGGGTTAAGGCCTCTGCCTTCGGCTCAGGTGGTGATCTCAGGGTCCTGGGATCGAGCCCCACATTGGGCTCTCTGCTCAGTGAGGAGCCTGCTTCCCCCTCTCTCTCTGCCTGCCTCTCTGCCTGCTTGTGATCTCTCTCCTCTTTGTCAAATAAATAAAATCTTAAAAAAAAAAAAAAAAAAGACTCAGCACCTTTCTAGTTGTAAAGTCCTTTTGAATTCCACAGAGCTAGAACTAAGGACACTATCCACCATCCTCTGGGTCTCCACTGTCCCCTGTACATTTTTCTACAAAGCACTGAAAACACATTGTTACACTTCTTTGTTTATAGGTTTTATTCACTCTGTTTAAGTTCTTTGAGGGTTGGGACTGGGTTTTACTCATCGTTCTTATCTCCAGTATTCAGAACAGGGGCTTAATTAGTATTTATTTAGTAGCTAAAATTTTCCATGTTATTACAGAATCTTCATAAACATTTTTAATGTCTCCACAGTAGTTCAGAGACTAGACAACAAATACTTAACCATTCCCTCTCATTATTAGATATTTAGGGTGTTTTAAAATTTTCACTATGCTAAGAGAGGACTGTTCCAATTTTTGTTTCAAATTCAATTATTTCCTTAGTAAACCTTCCCAGAAGCAAAATTATATGTAAAAGGAAATGAACGCTTCAAGTTCTTGATATATGTTAACAACTTTAATCTGGTTACTCTGTTACCAGCCACACATATAAGCCTACAAGTCCTATTGCACCTCAACAGTATGTATGTAGTTGCTTCTTCATCTATGTTAATTTGATAAAAGAAAAAAAGTGACATCTTGCTTTAGTCTGCATTTGTTTACCTTCTGGTAAAGATCTACATTACAATTATTTTTGCTAATCAGTTGTCTTTCCTCTCTTACGAATTATCTGTTGATGTTCTCTGCCCATTTATCTAATGGCTTTTAGTGTTATCAACTTACATAACCTCTCTCTATATTAGCTGTTTCATATAATTGAATTCAGTATTTTCCCAAGTTTCCCTTTAATTCTTTTTATTTTTTTCAATACCGACATACAAGATTTTTAAGTATTCAAATTTGGCTCTTTGTATCTACTGTACTGCCTCTAATATCTGTGACCTTTAGGACACACTGTTGATTTCTGTGTTTGCATGTAGGCTGTTTGTGTTGGAGGCATGTATCTAAGAACTTAGTTATCAGTCTGATGCAAGGCTTGAACTTCCAGTTAAGCATAACCATATCAGTAAACGGATCTAGGCAGTAATACTGTATAGCTCTCCATGAATTAACTGCTGTGGATGGTAAGAATTGACTAACACTAAATAGACTGTCAAGAGTAAGAACAATGGAAGTGCCAGGAAAATTGGCTAACTATTCATTTCTTTAAGAATTTTGGGAGGTACTAATTCTGTTTTCACCATTACAAACAAATTAGATCAAAAGAATGCACTTGATTGGCATGAGGGAAAAAGGTCCAAAATAATTAAACAAATACCAGCTTCAAATATAGTTGTTGGTAATGTGTTAAGCTTATCCCTTATCTCTGAAAGAACAAAGAGGAAAAAATAGGTGTGTATTAGTGAGACTTTCAGGATTCCATACTAAATTATCAAATATTTTTAGGGGATACAAAACACGTCTCTAAATTACAAGTCATGGGGCGCCTGGGTGGCTCAGTGGGTTAAAGCCTCTGCCTTCAGCTCAGGTCATGATCCCAGGGTCCTGGGATAGAGCCCCGCATTGGGCTCTCTGCTCAGCAGGGAGCCTCCTTCCCCCTCTCTCTCTGCCTGTCTCTGCCTACTTGTGATCTCTCTGTGTCAAATAAATAAAATCTTAAAAAATAAATAAATAAATTTCAAGTCATTCTTTTCTATATTTATGAACTCCTCAAAATTTCACAGGGGAAATAAGCCTTTATTCAAAAGTAAACTTTGAAGTTTGAATACAAAAGCAGATGAAGTGTAAAAAGTATATCCTTACCTGTAGGCAAATCAATGTTAAAAGGGAACTAATAAAAAGGCAACAACTGACAATACACATAGCCTAACATCCGTGAATGTGTGACAAGATCAACCGAATGGGAATGACTATGTCTTCTGCTTTACAACTAAACTATAAGGAAAAAGAAAAGCTTATTAATTGCCTGATCATTTTTCCACATTTAATGCAGCAGCCAATTCAACCCTGTTATGTAATGCATTGATTCCACAGTTACGGCCTTAGCACTTAATATAGTGCCTGTTGTGTAGCAGGTATTTAAGTATTTTGGTGAAAAATAAAAAATCGACTAGTTCCAACAATAGGTAACATCAAGGGCTTGTTAGATGCAATAGAAAAGGGAATTAAAAATGAGAGAGAACACCCACTTCAGGTATCATGAACCATGTTAGCTCTGGATTCAAGTCTCAAATTCTACTTGGTGATACTTTTGCCAAGTCCCTTTCGATCATCATTACTTTATTCATTTATATAAAACTGAGTGACTTCATTAAATCAATTTCAGCACGACTTCAAGCTAAAGAACTGGAGTTGACAAATTGGATTATATTCATAGAATTACACAATACAACTTTCTTAAGGGAATATTAAATAATGCTATCTATAAAGTATTTTGCAATGCAAATAATCTTCAGGCAATGTGGGAATGTTCTTAACCTCCTCTTCTCCACAACTGTACACAATCTGTAAGGCTAGTTTTCAAGCTGTTTGGGGTATATTCTCTCCACCTCCAAGCATCTGGTACAATGTCTTTGCTCATAGAACACATTCATAGGTCAACTCCAGAAAATCACATCTATGAAATGCAAGGTTAGCTTTTATTTCAAGTTCTTAAAGGGCACAGAAGTGGAAGTTATGGTAAAAAAGAGGAGGGCAGACAGGTGGGAGGGGGAAATGCAGACTTCAATTTTAGTTCTCAAAAGTCCAAGGTGTCAAAAGAATTTTAACACCAGGGTTAAATTGAGCTCAGCATTAAATCTCAGCTGTTTCATAATATGGCTTTATCTAATTGCTCTATTTCTTACAACCTAGCACATAATAGGTTTTTAATTAGGATTACAGAGAATAAAGAAATCAAGAAACCCACTTGAGAGTAAAACAGGACTACCACCCAATATTTCATTTCATAATGTGGCTTAGTGTTTAAGTGCGTGGGCAGGTTCTGTCATTTACCTCTCTCCTCTTCACTTTTCTCATCTCTAAAATGGGGTTAATAAGGTTGCTGTCAGGTTAGATGAATTTATGTATGTAAAGCATTTGGAACAGTATCATTCTTCTTAGTGCATGTTTGAATTCCTTAATGATCAAAATCTCTTGAAGGCACAATCCCAACTTCACAGCACCCAATACAACACTCAAAGCCTGCATATCTTTTAAAACAAAGGAACTGACAATACAACTAGGCTGCGGTCGCCAGGGAGACCGACTTGGAAAGCTGTGAAGGCGGAGAAAGGCCAGGGCTCCGCGCCCCCCACCCGGGCAACGCCACCTCCGTCAAACAGAGCGAAGTCCTCTGGGAAGTGTAGTTTTTAGACCTTGAGAGGGCTTTCAGCGACTGCTGGAGCCAGATCGTTGCAGGAGCGGAGAAATAGTGAAGGAAGACGGTTATCGGATAACTCAAAAGTGTCGGGAACTCTAAAGGTGGATTAAACCGCTCACCTGAGTCTCCCAATACCAGTACCTTGACCCGATCCAGGGACGCCATCTTGCTACAGCCTGGAGTTAACGCCTGTTCCGGGATGGTAGGCCAACCAGAGCTGGGTATGAAAGGGAGAACCTTCAATTTCATTGGCTAGTCAGGGCGTGACAGTCTGGATTGAAGGCCTCACTGTGCTGATTGGCCGGCGTGGTTAAAATGGTGGGTGGGGTCCAAAGCTGGTCGCAGGATTAAGGCGTTTTCTTTGTCGCACAAGTGGCGTGGCTCGTTTAAGCCGGTAGTTGAGGCGCTGAGGGAAGCTGTAGTGGGAGTGTTCGAGGATTCGTTTTGGTAAACCTTGTTCCCTGTTCCTTGTTCTGGGTTCCCTGGTCCGGCGTCGCATTTCAGGGTTTTCTCCTCTTTTCCCTCCTTTCTCCTTAGCTACCCGCCTCCCCTTAGCTACTTTCTTGATTTGGTCCTCCAAAGAACCATTGATCCCGGAGCGGCCAGTGTGCGACCTCGGGTAGGACGGGCTTGGATGTGCCGAGTGTGGCCCCAGGACTCACCTGGCACAGTCCAAGGGAATTTAGGGGCTCGGGGTCTGTCAGTGGGGAGGAGAGAACATTACTGAACCGAGTTCTTGGAGGGCAGCTGGTCCACAGGTTTTGCGGTGATATGCTGCTTTATGTGTGAAGGTGTGGAAAGTACCATGAAACATGGTAACTGAAAAAAAATCACAGTCGTTTAGGATTCAAGTTCTAATAGAACTGGAATAGTGGTATACTGAAATCTAACTGGACTCCCGCATCCACTCTTTTCTCCTTTATTTCATATCCTGTAGTCAGCATAATCTTTTAAAATAGCGAATTTGAGCCTGTCACCTCCTTAAAACCATTTGAAGTTTAAGGTGAGGGTTTTCAGTAGCCTGTCTTTTTCTACTCTGGAAGCAGCAGGGGAGGAAGTGAACTGGGTGGGGCAGGGGGAAGCTAGCGGGTGGGCCTAGTGGATGAACACGTGTTTAGGAAACTTAGGGAAAGTTTTTTGAAAGTGCTGGATTAGCTTGGCTGGGTGTTGCAAAATGGTGAACAAGAGAGACATGAAGAAAGTACAAATCTACTCACTGCGAGGAAGAAAGGGAAAGAGCTCTGTGTGAAAGGGGAACATTTTAAGCTACTAAGGGGAATCTGGAAAGGTCTCTCTGAGAAATACCCTTTTATATGTGAAGGATGATTAAAAGGGAGTTTGAGCTTAGCTTTGTGGGCAGAAAAAACAGCATATGCTGTTTCTTCCAGGTCTGGTGATGGAGAAAGCATGTGTGGCCCATGGAATTGAGAGAATGCCAGTGTGGCTGGAGATGAGGCTGGCAAGGATAAACAAAGTGCAGAGAAAGCATTCATTTCAACTTTGTTTGTCCAACTCTATGCCTGTGCCTGGCTAAATTTTTGTATGATGAGAAAACATGGTTCAAAAACAAAACCAACTTGCCTTTGGGGGTCTGGATGGGTAGGGAGTTGGATGAGGCTAGGAGTTGACTGATGGACTCTGAGTCTAAAATGAAGCAGAAGTTGGTGCTATAATGTCATACTTTCAAAAGTCTGCAGAGACCAGCCAATCTCCTTCCCTGTTTAAAACTGTCAACTGATCTCTTCAGCTTCAGGTTATTGTTTCATGTGGGAACATGGTCTTAACTTTTTTTACGTAGATATTTCCAGTTTTCAAGCTTAAAATGGAAATTTATGTGAATTTTCATGGTTTTTCAATGTTGACAACTAATTCAGAAAATGTTCTTTGGGTCAAACAACATGACAGAGGCTGCCAGTTTGAGACCTCTGACTTAAGTAACGTAACAAATCTAAAGACTGAGTAGGAGATTTGTCTTAAGTGGAAAAGTAGAAGTCAGTAGAGGAGAGAACAAAATGGTCAGGAAGGATGCTTTTAGAGATTTTGCATAAGCTGGAACAGCTGCCTTCTTTGAGCTTCCCTTCCTTTTGTTCAGCTGCTTACTGGACATCTTCTTGGAATATTCTCTGGTATTTCCTCAGAGACAAGCATCTAAAAGTGAATGCCTCATTTCTTACAAACCTGTTCCTCTTTCGTGTGTTACCCATTTTTCACAGTACCAATATTCTCTTCCTGGCTACGCTGGCTCAAAGCAAATAGCTATATGTTATTATTTAATAATATTAAATTTGTCATTGTTTAGTGGGTGTAGTGTTTCAGTTTTACAAGATAAAAGAGTTATGGAGTTGGGTGGTGGTAATTGTACAACATTATGATTGTACTTAATATCACTGAACTGTGTTAATTGATAAATTTTATGTTATTTGTATTTTACCAATAAAAAATACTGTAACAAAAGAAAAAACCAAATAACTACTTAAAATTTTCCTACTCTGTTACTCCATTTCCAACATATTATCATTTTTTTAAATTTTGTTTCTATAATAAATTCCATTCATCCTGCCCTATCTTCCTTAGTTTAGGTTTGGTTACTAGGGCTCCTAATACTTCTGCAGTGTCTCCATCTTCAATACTTCAGTTCATTCCTCTTATTCTAAGAGTCACTTTTCTAAATAGAGGGTCTTTTTATCAATGCCAGTATTTAATGGTACTCTTAGAATTCCAGCCCTGAAAGCAGAACACTTTACCTGAATTATCTCATTTAATCCATACTTCAAATCTATGAGGAAGGTGCTGTCAATCACTTTTGTATATGAGGAAACTGAGAATTTTCTAGGGTGACAGGCTAGGAAATGTTGGAACTGGGATTCAAAACCCCAAACTATTGTCCTACAAAGTGCCTTATAACACTCCCTTGCTCAAATCTTTAGGGACCCCTCAGGTGTTTCAGGCAAAGGAAACCCGCAAAATGGTATTGTGCATTGGTAGGACGTATAATTTCCAAATTTGTCTGGAACAGTGGTCAGAGACTTCTGTATACTGGAGTCACCTAAAGAGCTTTTAAAATAACATGATGCCTAGTCTGGCTCTCCCAGACCAGCTGAAACAGAATCTCTGGGAATGGGGCCCAGGATGGGTATTTTTAAATGCTCCCCAGATGATTCTGCTTGATAGCCGGGGTTGAGAATCACTGGTCTAGAAAATGGAGTGTGTGGGGTGGGAGGCCAGGGACAGCAATATAACTGCAGGAAATAATACTGAAAAAGTATTCTCTTTTGACATTTGTCTGCCATTTTTGGTCTTTTGGATGTTTCAGAGGTTATATGTTGTGTTCTGCCAATATTGAACATGTAAAACAAAGCAAACAAAAAACTGGGATCAAGTATAATGTATAGATCAAATTGAAAAGAAGAACAAAATGTACCCAGTTGCTCTGATACTACTCTGGTGTTGAACCCAGGTACTTGCTCAGCATCCTTAAGTGTTGGGATGACAGGAAGGTTCTAGGACCACAGGTTTGGATCTAGGTACTGCAGCTTTATCTCTTGTATATAGTCATGCTTGATTATTTACAATCTGAAATATTGTAATTGACTTTCCTTTTCCTTTATTACACATAGGACATTGTATTTCTCCCCCCAAATAGATTGGTTGTTTAGGAATATCTTGATAGTATAGCACTGT
>CM053603.1:129032114-129048350 GCA_028646535.1 Procyon lotor | reverse complement strand
AATTGACTTTCTCTGCTTGACTTATTTCACTCAGCATAATCTCCTCCCGTCCCATCCATGTTTATACAAAAGTTGGGTATTCATCCTTTCTGATGGAGGCATAATATTCTATATATATATATATATATATATACATATATATATATATATACACACACACACACACACACACACACACACACACACCATATCTTCTTTATTCATTCATCTGTTGTAGGTTATCTTGGCTCTTTCCACAGTTTGGCAATTGTGGACATTGCTGCTAGGAATAGTGGGGTACAGATGGCCTTTCTTTTCACTACATCTGTATCTTTGGGGTAAATACCCAGTAGTGCAATTGCAGGGTCATAGGGTAGCTCTATTTTTAATTTCTTAAGGAATCTCCACACTGTTTTTCCAAAGTGGCTGCACCAACTTGAATTCCCACCAACAATGTAAGACGGTTCCCCTTTCTTCACATCCTCTCCAATTCTTGTTTCTTGTCTTGTTAATTTTGGCCATTCTAAATGGTATAAGGTGGTATCTCAGTGTGGTTTTGATTTGACTTTCCTTGATGGCTAATGATGATGAACATTTTTTCATGTGTCAGTTAGCCATTTGTATATCTTCTCTGGAGAAGTGTCTGTTCACGTCTTCTGCCCGTTTTTTGATGTGATTATCTGTTTTTTGGATGTTGAGTTTGAGGAGTTCTTTATAGATCTTGGATATCAGCCCATTGTCTGTAGTGTCATTTGCGAATATCTTCTCCCACTCCGTGGGTTGCCTGTTTGTTTTGTTGACTGTTTCCTTTGCTGTGCAGAAGCTTTTTATCTTGATGAAGTCTCAAAAGTTTATTTTTGCTTTTGTTTCCTTTGCCTTTGGAGACATGTCTTGAAAGAAGTTGTTGTGGCTGATGTTGAAGAAGTTACTGCCTATGTTCTCCTCTAGAATTTTGATAGATTCCTGCCTCATGTTGAGGTCTTTCATCTATTTCGAGTTTATCTTTGTGTATGGTGTAAGAGAATGGTCGAGTTTCATTCTTTTATACATAACTGTCCAATTTTCCCAGCACCATTATTGTCTTTTTTCCACTGGATATTTTTTTATGCTTTGTTGAAGATTACTTGACCATAGAGTCCATATCTGGACTATTTTTTTAAAAAGTTCTTCCAAATTAAAAAATTTGTTTGGGGGCACCTGGGTGGCTCAGTCAGTTGATCATCCAACTCTTGATTTCAGCTCAGGTCATGATTTTGGGGTCATGGGATTGAGCCCTGTGTCAGCCTCCGTGCTCAGTGAGGAGTCTGCTTGGGATTCTGTTTCCCTCTCCCTCTGCCCTCTCCCCTCTTAAAAAAAAATTTAAAAAAATTTTTAAGAGGTGAAATCCCTCCCGCTTCAAACTGGATTAAAACCGATCTTGAGTTTCCATAATGGAGTACTGAAAACAAAGACTTTTAAAAAATCCCATGCTAACATTTATTTTAAATGTTCTGTTCTTTTTCTTTACTTTTCTTGTTCTCTACTCAAGTACTGAATACTCATTGACCTTCAGAAGATAGTTTTCAGATTTAATGCTAAAGATAGAGCATAGGTGAAAACTGTGTGTTCTAGGTTATACAGAGAGAAAAACAGTGGCTTCAGAAAGAGTGAGGAAATCATTTAAGAGTCTGGATGAAGGAGAGAAACATAAGGACAGGGATGTAGTTGGCCAGGTCAGAGCCAAGAAAAATCTGAGTGGGTGGAGAGAGACCGAAAAGGCATAAGGCTAGCTCAGGGAAACACGTTTGGGGCAGACAGGCTCAGTGCAGCAAGTTAAGGATGCTGGCTGAGGTTGGAAGAGACATGAAAAGGAGTCAGGGAAACTGGGGAAGAAAGAAGAGGGTCAGAATGTTAAGTGAGCACAGAAACATAAACACAGATCAAGTTGAGAGAGAAAGGAGGAGAAAGAAAAGTGAATGCTCAGGGTAGAGGTGGATTCAAAAAGCCAACTTATACCAAAGCGAACAGAGTCAGATTCTAGTGAAGGCAGTGCCACAGCCTTTTAGAAGACAACATTGAACAGGACAGAGATAGAAAGTAACTAGGAACAGATAGGGATTAAATTGAGACAGACATAGTAATAGGGCAAAAAGTAACATTAGGTGAATGTAGAAAGAAAGAACAGGTAGAGAGAAACCAGTTATTTGCATCTGTAATATAAGACTTTTAAAATATAATGTGCAGGGGCGCCTGAGTGGCTCAGTGGGTTAAAGCTTCTGCCTTCGACTCACGTCATGATCCCAGGGTCCTGGGATCGAGCCCCACATCGATCTCTCTGCTGAGCAGAGAGCCTGCTACCCCCTCTCTCTCTGCCTACCTCTCTGCCTACTTGTGATCTCTCTCTGTCAAATAAATAAATAAAATCTTTAAAAAAGAAATATAATGTGCAAATGGATGGGGTATGGAGAGGTGCCTAGTAAACCTAGACTCAGAATGGGAGAATAAATAACTGGTACAAAGGCTGTGGGACAGAATGGTTTACAAAGAAGCCCTGGGTACTGCTAGAGGCATGGATCAGTGTGGTTTGGATGACTAGAAAGAGCACTTTTTTTTTAAATAGCAAAAGTGGGAGTGGACTTGTAAATATTTGGAGGGAGAACAGGAGTACAGGATAAGCCCATGATTACCACCAGGGGATGATCAGACACAGTATTCTCAGGGAGAGATGTAATGGGCCCATCAGATACGTGGACAGAAATATATATCAGAAACCTCAACCAAGCATGAGACCAAAAGCTCAAGCAGATATAAGTGGGCCCAGGAAGAAATGAAGAGCAATGGAATAAGCAGAGATGAAGTAGGATCAAAGAAAAGGAAAAATAGTGAATGGTTTCTGAGAGAGAGGAGTTGGACAGGACATAAAGCCAAATGACCAAATATTCATTAGGCTCAAATGAGACAGGTCTCCACACAAGAGATAGTCTAGGATCCATGGAAGAGATTCAGAGAAAAATGGAAGAGAAGTAAAGGAGAAGTGGGCCAAGAGAGTCAGTCAGTAGACACTTAAAGGAATATAACAAAAGGTATTCAAGAAAGACGCAGAGCAGGCACTAAGTAAGTAGGTAGTTCATGAAACATGGAGATGGTTTATGGGATAAAGCATAGCTGTCTAAACAGAGCTCAAGGGAGAGTTATGCACAGAAGTTCATGTAGAGAACACATCAGTAACAGGCAGAGAAAGATACAGCCTTCAGCTCAGGTCATGATCCCAGGGCTCTGGGATCGAGCCATGTATTGGGCTCCCTGCTCAGCCAGAGCCTGCTTCTCCCTTCCCCTTTCCCTCTACTCTCTCTCTCTAATGCGTGCACGGTCTCTCTCAAATAAATAATAAAATCTTAAAAAAAAAAAAAAAAAGAATGGGGAACAGATTGAAAGTGAAACAAGCAGATAAAATACAGAGCCGCCAAAAGACTGAAAACTTAACTAACAGAGATGAGGAAACATAAGTAACTAGAGAAAGGTAAGGAATGATCAGGCCTGGAACATGCAAGAAGATCATGGGTGGTAGAGGTAAAAAGCAAAACCAAATAGACTGAGAAATAGATTATGGTTGCTGCAGGGTGGAAATAATCGTTGGGGATAGATACCAGGGTCAGCGTAGGTACAGAAATGGGAAGATACAACTCAGTAAAAAAGAAATTAATTGTGCATAACAATATACCTTATTTGGTAAATAGCAGGAGGGGAACATTAATTCTAAGTTGAGGCCTGGTTTTGTAAAATACATTTTTAGCTTCTCAGCACACAAAGAGAAAAGCACACAGAACCACTCTGAATCCTTGATTGAGATAAGAGAGGTTTTCAAAAATGTAACATGTTTTGTTTTTGTTTGGGGTTTTTTTGTTTTTAAACAGAATACTCATGAAAGGTGTGACTGAGAGATTTTTGCCAGCTAGTATCTTTAAGTGGATTATGTCACCTTCATTATTCTCCCTCTTCTTAAGTAGATTTATTGAGACATCTTAAATTATGAAACCTCATTCATTTGTGTATGTGCCAGTGGACCCAGTGTTTGAGGAACTTAAATACAAATGTGATACCCTGAGTTATAAGAGCAGTTTCTCAGAATTGCTAAAGTGTGTGTATCTGATTGCTAGATAGCATTTATTTGTGATTCTTCAGTAACCACCTCCCCAGCTGTGCTTTTTTTTTTTTCAACACCAGGACTTTAATTTTTCTTCTTCCTGCACTCTTCTCATCTTTTTTATAGCAAGGACCGTGCAGCAACTGCTGCTGGAGCTGCTGGCCTGGCAGGTGGGCACCACAGGGAAGCATGGGCCACCAAAGGTCCCTCCTATGAGGACCTATATACTCAGAATGTTGTCATTAACATGGATGACCAAGAAGATCATCGAGCCTCACTGGAGGGGAAGTCTGCCAAAGAGAGGCCCATTTGGTTGAGAGAGAGCACTGTCCAAGGAGCATATAGTTCTGAAGAGATGAAGGAAGGTAAGAGTAGAAGTCAGTAAAATGAATATATCTTGGGTTTAGAGGAAAATGAACTTGACTTAATGGGCGATTCTTGGTTTTATTGGTAATTCATTATATCTTTTTTACATTGCATTATACCAAGAAGTAAGAAAATAAGCAATAAGCATTAAAACCAACCAATATATACTTATATTATCCTTCAATTTAGTTGAAATAACAAGTAGATTTTAAATCTCCATTTTTAGAATTAAGAAATTACCATTTCTTGTCTTAATTTCATGGAAAAGTGCTATTATATTCAAAGTGGCCGAATTCACCTGTTCTTTATTCTTTTGTTGCCCTAACTTATTTCCTTTTTATTTCTCTGAATTGAGAACCAAAACTATATACAGTCCAAACTTATTTGTCTCCTCATAAATACTAATGTGTTTGTGCTACCAGAAATATATAAAAAGGAGTCGCCTGGTTAAAGGATTAAGGATTTTACCATCCAAAAACATTGACAGAACTCCATACTAGAAGATTTTAGAACTCCCAGTGATCCCTAAAGACTTAAGAATTACACAGTATCCAGCAGTTTGAGAAATTCAGCATTTTACTTTTTAAACCTGTAAAGTTACAGGATTCAAAAACTTTTGGGTGGTGATGTTTGGAGTATGTAGAAAACGTGAGGCCCAGAGCGGACAGAGATTACTCGGAAACTGGGAAGCAGAGATGAAAGGGAGTTTGTACTTCTGGTTAGGTTTTGTCAGCATTAGAATCTACGTGGCCCTATTCCCAGGTTAGGTATCATTTCTAATACATCACCTGAGTATGGTTCTTTAATCCCTGAAACTGAAAGCTACTTGTTTTTTGGTATTTCTCCTAACCTCTTTTCCCTTTATATTAGCACTTCTTTGTGTATCCTAAGAATTAAAAAGTAGTATGGAGGGCGCCTGGGTGGCTCAGTCCTTAAGCGGCTACCTTCTGCTCAGGTCATGATCCCAGGATCCTGGGCTCCCTGCTCAGCAGGGACTCAGCTTCTCCCTCTTCTGCTCCCTCTGCTGTGTTTCCTCTCACTGTCTCTCTCTCTTTGTCAAACTAGTAAATAAAATTAAAAAAAAAAAAAAAAAAAAAGTAGTATGGAGTTGGGTAGTGATAATAAAATCAGGTATTACCTATAGTGTGATTCTTCTTGGTGTTTTGATTCCAATCAGAAAAAAAGTTTTCTTTGGCAACCATACTTTACTCACCCTCCTTACCACTAATTAGCTTGGCTATGATGTTTAGTTATTTTGATTCAAATTGTTTTACATTATATAGGAGTGATACTGTCAACTACTTAGTAGGCTTGTTTTCCCCAACTTGGCTTGCTGCCTGTTCATGAAGCTACCAAACCTTTTCTTTGAACTTAGAAACAAAATTGAATAAAATGAAACTGTTGTTAGTCCATATTATATGCAGTTAGGCTCATAAGCTTAACATTTGATGTTTATGATTCCTAGAATGATAGAATTTGAATCATAAGGGCCTTTAAAAAGTTACCTAGTCTACCCAATTCTGATTTGTGAATATTTTTTCTGTATAAAATAGAATAGTATACTCTCATGTTTAAATTTATCTTCTTAATTAAGTTTTATGATAGAATAGGCTCTAGTAAATGTGTGAAGTGAGTCTTGTTTGTCCTACACTTAATTTTCCTCAGACTTCAACTTATTTTAATATTTTTAGAATTTTATAGACTTTAATCATGTGCTCATTACTATACTTAAAGCATAGTAATCTATTCTAATTCTGTTTGCTTCTACTTTCCTTACAAATAGTCCTCTTCTCCAAGCTACTTCCATCTACATTTTTTTTTTTAATTTAAATTATTTTTTTCTGGACCTTCTCCAACCATAATATACTTCACTTTAGATCTAGTAACCAGAATAATACATGTTGTTTATGCATGAATTCATCATTAATGATTTGAGTTTTACTTACAATATCCTTCTGGTTTTTACCTGATGCTTTTTGTTGCTTTGGGTCTGGAAGCAATATATTAAGACCAACAACTTTAGAAACATTTGCAGGGATTTTTAAAGATCCTTCTCTGCCCTATATCAGGATAGCTTGGACCAGGTCTTTCAATATGTTTTAGATTGTTTTCCTATAGGCAGATTTTCTTATCCTTGCCAGTATAGAAATAAATCTGCCAGTTTTCTGCCCACTCTCAGCTCTTCCCATGTTTTTTTTTTTTTTTGCCATCAGCTTGGCCTTATTTAAGCATCCAGAATTGCTTAACATCATCAGTGAACTTGACAGTTTCCCCTTATATATGTCTTTTTTGTAACTTATAACTTAAGACTGTTCCTAGAACTAGTGTTTCTACTTTACCATCCAGATATTTGCTCATTTATCCTTATTTTTTGTTGTCTATCTTCACCTATAACAGAGCAGTTCCTTTTTCCCCCAAACCTCTTAAGACCCTTGTCATAAATCTTTTAGATATGATGATTTAGTTTGCAAAACTAAATTGCTTTTCCCCTGATTTTATATTTACTTAAAACATTAAGCAAAATACTATGTTGGTAATATTAAGCTTATTGGAGAATTCTTATAGAAGTGATGATTGCCTTAGAGACAATTCCTTGTTTTTTTTTTTTTTTTTTCCTATTGCAATACTGCATTGGCAGTAAGGACTCTTGGAAGGAGCCTCAGCCTTTAGCAGTGTTTTAAAGTAGTGAAGTTTGATTTTAATTCTCATTTCTACATCTATGTTATCAAAAGCCTATTTTCTCTGACTTGAACTTTTAACTTCTTAATTCCTGTTTCCCTTTCTGTCTCTTAAGCTGCCCAATCTCATATCTCAAGAGTTCTACACTGTCTAAATTGTCCAAGGTTATACTAATCCATTCTAATATGGGAATGAGAAGATGTTCTCACTTCATTCATGACTGGAATTGGTCATTTCTGAGCCTTTTCTTGGTGATGTTGTTGATGGCAGATAACACTAAGCTAAGTGCCAAGCTCATTCTAAACACTTCACAGATACTAACTTAATCCTCACAATTATCCAGTGAGGTATATACTCATTTTTCCCCCCTTTTTGTACTTGAGAAAATTGAAGCAGAGAGAGAAGAAGTAACCTGGCCAAAATCATAGTTAATAGGTGTTAGAGTCAGGACCTGAATCAAGGAGTTAGGTTCCAAACAACAGTTTTAACCCTTTTATATGTTTTAAATAGCAGTATACTTGGTACTCAGAATTCAGAATACAAATGTTTTTCTTAAATTTTTCATCTGTAATTTTTCAGGTCTGATATGTACACAAAATGATAGGAGGTGTGTGGTGAGAGAAGCTTCATTCCTGATACTAGATTCCTTTTTATAGAATTCAAAGTATGCATAGTTTATTTCAGGAAAATAAAACTGCATTTATACACTCATGTATTTATTTGGTGCCTAATAAGTGAAAGGCACTATTTTGGGTACATGAGATATATCATTGAATAAAAGATAAATAGCTGCTTGTGGAGAATGTACATCTTGGGAAAGGAGGTGTCAAAGACTATAGACAAGAATTATTATGTTAGAAAGTAAGTGCTATGGGGAAAAAATAGAGCATTGAGAGTATAGAGTTGGGTGAATTATAAGAAGGTGATGTGATAAAAACATAAAGGATGTGAGGGAGTTAGCCACGTAACAGATAGGAAAAGTGTCCCAGGTAGAGGAAACAGGGAGTACAAAGGCCTTAGCACTTAACACAAAGGTCAGAGTGAATGTGGTATGTTCAGGGAATACCATGGGGTTATTGTGGCTAGAGAAGAACGAGCAAAGGGAAAGAGCAGAGGTAGGTAAGGTGAGCAAGTGAGCAGGAGGGGTTCCAAATATCGTAGGACTCTCTAGGCCATTGTAAAGCTTTTGGCTTTTACTCAAAACAAAGTGAGGAGCCATGTTTTGATTTCCTGTTTTACCAGCTACAGTACTTGGTCCTTCGTAGACATAATTACATATGTTCTTATCCAGAGCTCTGTAAGGTAGATGTTCTTATCACTCCTTTTTATAGGAAAAGGTACTGAAATTCACAGACTAAAAATTTGCCCAAAGTAGTACAGCTTACATCTGAAAGGACCTGGGTTCAAATCCAGGCTATGCTATTCTTAAAACACATGTGTTTAAACCATGCTACTTAAGTTCCAGTTTGTGAGAAATATTTTTAATATCTTATGGACAGTTCCTCAAAAACTGGAACCAGTGAAGTCTCTCAGTTATAAAGAAATGCCTTTTAGGGGCTCCTGGGTGGCTCAGTGGGTTAAAGCCTCTGCCTTCGGCTCAGGTCATGATCTTAGGGTCCTGGGATCGAGCCCCACATCAGGCTCTCTGCTCGGCGGGGAGCCTGCTTCCCTCTCTCTCTGCCTGCCTCTCTACCTACTTGTGATCTCTGTCTCTGTCAAATAAATGAATAAAATCTTTAAAAAAAAAATAAGAAATGCCTTTTATACTTCAGGACATTGACTTTCTGGGTTTTTCTTTCTAGGTGGCATAGATATAGACCCATTTCAGGAGCGTGAGGAGGGCCGTGCAGGGCCAGATGATAATGAAGAGGTCATGCGAGCACTACTCATTCATGAGAAGAAGACCCCCTCAGCCACAGCAGGCTCAGTGGGGGCAGCTGCTCCCGTGACCACTGCCAATGGCAGTGACTCAGAGAGTGAGACCAGTGAGTCAGACGATGACTCCCCACCTCGACCAGCAGCTGTGGCCTCGCATCATCGGGACGAGGATGAGGAGGAGGACGATGAGTTTGAGGAAGTAGCAGATGATCCCATTGTTATGGTGGCTGGCCGTCCGTTCTCCTACAGCGAAGTGAGCCAGCGGCCAGAGCTGGTGGCCCAGATGACACCAGAGGAGAAGGAAGCCTACATAGCAATGGGACAACGCATGTTTGAGGACCTTTTTGAGTGAGCTTTCCCTACCTTTTCTTCCTTTCTCTAATGCTCATTTCAAAAAGAAATTCCTTACCCTTGAAGAAAAGTGTTTGAGTGGCATTCTTGCCCTTCTTGAAGTAAAGCAGCTAAACAATAATGGGAGAGAAGGTTTGATTTTTATGCCAGAGGCTTCCCCACAGGTAGGTTGGCTATATAAACATTTCCTTCCCTGCCATTACTACAGTATTAATATCTTACTGTATTTCATATTTACCTTAACCTTTTGCCTTGTTGAGACCCATTTTTCTCCTTTCTGAAATGAGTGCAGGAGATCTGTGAGGTAAATTCTTCCTGTCTGCCTGTAGAAGCCCGCTATGGTAGGTTACACTAATTCATTGATCACATCCTTTTAAAAATCTGTTCTGACCAAGCATTCTAAGCTTTTGCTTATTTCTGCCAAGCAGCTTGGCAATAGGCAAATTATTGATGAGAGACAAAAAAATCTTAAAACTATGTATTATTGCCACATGGTTGAGGATTGAAGTCAATATGCCTAAATCTCATGATTAATATCTAAACTAAAATTTGTGTCATTCAAACTGACTTGACTGACAGTCTGTTGTTTTGCTTAATGCCTTTTGGTTTGGATGTTGGATGATAGAAAACAGAAAGTATACTTGGTAAACGCTTATGAAGAAATTAGGAAAAAAACATGGATATAGGAACAAGGAATTCCTACAAGCTTGAAGAGTGGAGAGCATTGGGAACAGTGCCTTTTAGAATTGCCTGCGTTTGTGCTGATTTGGAAATCCTTTATGGAAAGCTAAGACTGGCCCCTTTCCTTCTCCTGTCTTCTACAGTGCCGTAAATTGCCTAAGGAGGCCATTCCAGCAGAAATCAGCATGTAACAATTGAGGAATTCTCTCTTTTCTCTCAACATCATTGAAGTCCTTTGTCTCTCTTTTTGATTCTTGTTAGACTTGGTGTTTTAGAGTGCATCCAGTACATTATTGAACATTGTAACTTCAAGGAACATAGTTTATTTTTGGTTCTGATCTGTAGCTTGGTATTATTCCCTAAAGAAGAACTTTAAAAATAAAGAACTTTCATGCAAGGGGCTATAGCAATTGTATTTTTTTGTAATGTTTTTCCTTGCATTGTAATTTTTAAGTATTTATCATTTTATAGTACATGTATGAAGATAGATTTTAGAGTATCTGAGCCTTGTATGAAGTGATTGTTTCATTTGCCTAGGTTGTATTAATGACTGAATATTGACAATAAATCTATTTTATACTGACTGAAATTTGTTAATTTCTAGCTCTGTAACATCTTGGGGCATAATTAAAATGAATACTCTTCCCATTAAAGCAGTGTTTCAGACTTCTTTCTCTTGATAGTCACGTTTCAATTTTTTTTCTGGCAATAAGCCGCCTTAAGACTTTTATGTGTGTATCTTGTTCGTACGGGCCTATTCAACTTTAAACATTTTTTTTTTAAGATTTTATTTATTCATTTGACAGAGAGAGAGATCACAAGTACGCAGAGAGGCAGGCAGAGAGAGAGGGGGAAGCAGGCTCCCTGCTAAGCAGAGAGCCCGATGCACCCTGAGATCATGACCGGAGCCGAAGGCAGAGGCTTTAACCCACTGAGCCACCCAGGCACCCCTTAAACATTGTTTTTAAACTTTCATAGTTCTAGAAAGAAATTGATTTAAGTAAAATATGAATCAGGTGTTTAAAAACATAGTTTTAGGGGCACCTGGATGGCTAGGTCAGTTAAGCTTCTGACTCTTGATTTCACCTCCTCAGGTCACGATCTCAGTGTCATGGGATTGCGCCCTGTGTTGTGCTCTGCACTCAGCGGGGAGTCTGCTCAGGAATCTCTCTCTCCTTCTGCCTCTCTCCCCTTCTTGCTGCTTCTCTCTCTCTCAAATAAGTAATCTAAAAGAAAAAATAAACGTAGTTGTAAGTGAACTCTCAGCTCTTTATTTCAGTCAATAAATGTTTCATATTTTTTTCTTGAGTCTGACAACTTGCATGTTCTACTTCCTAGAGCTACTGTTCTAGTTTTTCTTTTTCTGTTATCTACCAGTTTCTTAGAGAATCATATAAACTAGTTGCATATTTCTTTCCTCTCCATTTTGCGGTTTGTGTCTTGCCCAGTAACTACTCTGAAACTGCTTTCTCCGGTTATAAGTGTCCTATGTAAGAAATAGGACACAAAAAGTGTCCTATGTAACAATTATTCCTCAGTCTTTTTGGCTGTTTTTCAGTCTTTGATGCTTTCAATCCATTCTTTCTCCTTGAAACATTTTCATTTGGTATCCTAGCCATTGTGCTCTTAGTTCTCCTTACTTCATTGGCTATTCCTTCTCAGTCTTCAGACTTTATTTCTTCCTCTGCTGTACGTATGAGCATAGCTCAAGGCCTGGTTTGTTCTGTGTGTGTGTGTGTGTGGAATTTGTGCTACAGAAGAATGTCATGAGTAAAGACACAAGTATGAATAAATATTTATTGCAACAATGTTTGAAATAGAATATAGATACACGGATATACTAAATATGTATTGATCAGGAATTGAACTATTTCCCATGTAGTCCTATAGCTATTAAAAAGAATGTATTGATGGGAAAAGATATCCATTATGTGTTAAGTATAGAAGGATTGTTTTTCTATGTGTGTATGTGTACAGAAGAAAGTTTCTAATAGTGCTTCCTATGTGTCCTTACACATGTTGAGTCATTTAATCCTGTATAACAAACCTGGGGTAGATATTTGTATTTAAAGATACATATAATTAGAGATGACAATTACAGTGGTCTTAATGTGTTATAATGGAAAAGATACTCCCATTTTAGAAAAAAGATCAAATAGATATTTAAAGAAGTTCATGTAGAAAATGTGCAGTAGAATTAAAGAAATTGGGTAACAAAAGCAAGCTTTTTATATTAATACTGGGGCTTTTAGATATGACTTACTTTTTTTAAATCCTGGATTCATCATTTCCTTAGATAAATATCTGATTTTAAGCTCAAAATTAATAGGAAAATATAATTCAGTATGTAAAATTTTGGACCCACTCCCATATTTCAACAAAATACCTAAGGACTCAATAGAGTTTGAAATTACTTCATCAGACAGATTTATGTGTACTGAATGACACAATAATCTGGTGAGAAAAGCCAGTCGGTGACAAAAATGACTAAAAATGGGAATTCTGCCAATTATCAGCCTCCGAAGCTCTCGTAAGGGTAAGTTCACACAAGAGGTTGCTCAACAGATGTAGTCACAGTGTCTGTTGCTTTCAGGATGGCTGGAATTGTTTCTACCTACAGCCTGCAATAAGGGATGGCCAGGAACTCGTCTCTGAGTGAAGTTGGCTATGTTATTATAACTCAAGTATCAGCTGTCCAGGTGTCCCAACCTTTCACTCTCCTGTAAGATTTAAATAGAACACTTTTAATATCATGGGGTACTTCTTCCAGTTTCATTTCTCTTTTCTTTGGTGGGGAGAGTTGTGGAAGGGGCTCCTCCTGCTCTGCCTTCTTGCTTCCCTGGCTTCTCCACCTCTCCTCCACACCACCCCTTCCAACTCCCATCGGCACAAGTCCATGTAGCAGATACTCACTGAAGTTATTACAGTAGAGGGCAGCGGTGGGCAGCAAGGGGGCATCTCGTCACAGCATTGCAGAGTCAATAATATAAGAGTAGATCATATATATCCTTGTTCTTAAAGAGCTTCTATTCTGCCATCCTCACATGTTTCATCCCAAGTAGTCCTGCCTGCAAATCTTGTTAAAATTTCAGCTTCCTGTTTCCTTCTCTTCATCACTCTTTTTTTCCCAAAGACCTTGGAAAGTTATAAATGTATTAGAATAAAGAACATTATTTTATTTCTGTTTCTATTCTATTTAGTACCTTGAAAGCGTTTATATCCGAAGTGGCCTATTCAAGATGTTTCCCTAACCAAGGAGCCAATTTCCCTCTCTTAAGGGTCAGCATGAGAGGTTAACTGGCTTTAAAAGGAACTTTTTTCTCTTCCCACGCCACTAAATAATAATACTCATTATTCTTTGCCAAAAGTACGACGATGAATAAACAGTCGAGGCCTTTAAGGTGATCCACATAACCTTACATTCGGTGGAGAACTGCTTTCATTCTATCTGCCCTCGAAGTGGAAGACTTTTTCTCATTTACTTACCCTTTTTCCCCAAAATAATACTGGGGGAATATTTCCACAACTTAAGGAGTGTTGTTTAGATTATTAAAAAAAAAAAAAATATCTACTTTAGCATGCCTCCAACTCAGAAGACTAGGTTTTGGTCCCAGCTCCAGTTAAATTGACACTTGAGGATGACACTTATGGTGTAGTCTTTCTGGGCCAGTTTCTCATCTGTCAATAAGGAGAGGAATGTGCTAGAATCACAGTGATTCCTTTCTGCTCTGATATCTTATAGAGGTAAGTGCGGCCTAATAGCAACACAGCCGAGAAGTTTTCTGTTGTGCAATAGCAATTCAAACCAGGTGAAGGATATTTCATTTGAGGGACTACTGTAAGTGGTAGGTTTAGGATTTAAAAGGGAGCAAACTTTATCCTAAACAATTGCTAATTAGGTTTCTCTTTTCCTATCTTGCCAAGGTGCTTCATTTCTATCACCTGAATGACTGAGGAATAAATAATTGAATATTTCATAACTCTTTTTGGTATTGTTTTGAGAGAATTGGACACTGAATGAGAACAAGATTGGAAAGAGCAGTTCATTTTCTTTCTACCAGTTGGCTCTATGGCTAGATTCCCAGCCAGGACAACAATAGAAAGGCTTAAATATATATTTTCTTGTTCTCTTTATTCCTAAGTCTAAAAAAGTAAGAAGTGGAAATCAAAAAACAAATATGAAAATCTTTAGAATTTAGAAATTGGTCTAATTCCACCTTCTATTTTTAAGCATTTTGTTTCCACTAAAGCTATTTCACATGTGTTATCTCTACCGGGACTCTAGCAGGACTGCTATCAGTTTGTTTTTCTTTAATTACCTAAAAGTCTCTTGGGGAAATGAACGTTTTCAGAAAGGAACTGGTGTTATGGTCGATATACTCTCTGTTCTGTTGGCCTTTTATATCATGAAAGAAGCAAACTGACCAAGGTAAGTACAGGTACTCTTAAACCATGTAAAGGCAAATGAGTTGAGAAAAGAGTTATGAAATTTTATTTCTTCCTTTGAAAAACTAAAGGAATGAACTGATTCTGCTGTGCCCTCAAGGAAAGAAATGAGTGCCTTAAGTTCTCTTTAGAAAGAGCTTTCCATCCTGAGTACTAGAGGATGCCTTTCTTCTTCCAGTTGCAAAGCAGATAGGCCTAGTACACGACCCAGTTTCAATCAACCCGCATTTCCCATCACACAAAAGGATATTGTTGCCTAACTAATGTAAATAAGTCTGAGAAACTAGTCTGAAGAGAAGGCTAATACGAGATCCTAAAGTGCCTTGAATCATGTAGGGCATACAGGACGGTTGTACAGTTTTGTTGCTGTTATATAAATACATTACTTAAAAATTCATCCAATAATAAATATCGTTTAAAAAAAAAAATCACCCCAGCCCATCCCCATCTCACTACCCTGAGGTAAACCATTATTGATAATTTAATATGTGTCATTGTAGACCTCTAGATCTTTAGAAACAACATACACACTGTACTTCTAGATACACTGTGGTGCTTTTTCAATAAATGCAACCACGTATACATTGCCATTTGCTTTTCAAGTATCTTGGGTATCTTTTCATATCAACATATTTAGATCTGCTTCATTTTAAAAAGTAAGGACTAGGGGTGTCTGGGTGGTTCAGTCACTTGGGCATGAGACTCTTGATCTCAGCTCAGGTCTTGATCTCAGGGTCCATCATGAGTTCAAGCTCCACCCAGTGTGGAGTCCACTTAAATAAATATAGGACTAAGTAGAATTTTATAATATAGTTGTGTGATGGTTTATGTAACAGTTTCCTTATTGAATGGCATTTTGGTAGTATCTAGTTTTCCACTATTAAAGTGCCCTCATATTTTCGTTCTTTTGAGTGTTTCTATAGGATGGAATCATAAAGGAGAGCCAATCAGAGGGCATGTCCATTTTAAACTTTGCTAGGTAAAGCCAAATTACTCTTCATAAAGATTGTTGGAGAATCGTTAGCAGGGGAATAATTTGTAGCATTGACATTAAGTTGGAGTTTAAAACTGGAGATTATTAAGGCAATTTTAGTAGTCTTGGTAGGTAATACAGTCTAATGAACTGTCTAAGCCAGTGGGGATGGAAGGAGGGGACAGATTTGAAAAACTGGGGAGATAAAATTAATGGATAATGGTGACTGGATAGGGCAGTACCTTGGATAAAGCTCAGGTTTCTGGATGGTGGTTCCATTTACTGAGATTGGAAATACAGAAGGTGGGGCAGGTTTTGCTCCTGTTTCAGCTCCCCATCTCCCATCAGTGGCACCATCGGTTCAACTATATACTCCAGGCGAAATTCTAATAGCCAGCCTTTCCTTTTTTCATCTCACCATGTAATTCATCAGCATGTCCTGTAGATTCAAAATACAATCTATATAATCTAAGTTTGAAGGTGGAGCTGCCAGGAACTGCTGGTAAATTGAAAGGATATTCTAAATCTGACTTCTCACTACTTCCACCACTACCAGCCTACTCCATGCCACGTCACCTCTCCTTGGCTCCTGCAGCAGCCTGCAAACTGGTCTCCCCACTTTTACTCTTAAACTATCCCCCAAACATACAGGGATTTGATCATTCCCTACACACAGTTTTGTTTTAAATGCAAATCAGATGATTCCCTTCCCCCCCGCCCCCCACTCCTGCCCTTAGAATGTTTCCCTCATTGATTTTTT
>CM053603.1:128981762-129026421 GCA_028646535.1 Procyon lotor | reverse complement strand
TTCCTATCTCATTTGATCTTCACATAAAGCTCTGAGGAAGGTAGAAGAGAGATTATTACCTTCTTTCTTCAGTTGAGGAAACAAGTTGAAAAAATTTATAATGATTTGCCCATCGTATGTATTTATGTTCACTGTTGGAGCTCAAACTCAAGTTTCCTGACTATGGATCTAGAAGAATTCTCTCTTTTATATTCTGTTGCCTCCCCTGAGTAGAAACATGGCTCTAATGTAAACTCACACTCTCCTCTCCCATGGAGACTTTCTTTTTCTAATATGGGTAGGCTCAATGGGACAGAAGGCCTCATCTTTATTTCAGTGTCTCTCTCAAATTGGTTGTTCTCCATTTTCTATGATTTGGATTCCATTTCATCTGTCTGTACCACCTGCCACTAAGTCTTTGTTACTATTAGAGGTTACTTCTCAAAGACGAACTAGTTTAAGAATGTGACTGCTTCTGGGTTATATTATAACTTTGGCCCCATTGGCCATTTGAGAATCCCTTGACTTCTTTAGTTCTCCCACTTCTTTAACAACTGAAGATCTCCCACAAAACTCCTCAAATCATCCATCATCCCTATGTATCTTCCTGATCTGATTTTTATGCTCCTTTGCCTGGGCTGGGGAGTGCAGCAGCTAAGATACTAACTCATGTCCTACTGGCTATGCTGCTTATTTTCATCTAGGGCCTTCCTGCTCTGCAGATCTCTAGATGGCTACATTCCTACCTACAGTGGTTGCTTCTCTCCTTCTTGACCCTTGCCAAACTATACGTGATCTTGCTTTCTCCATTTCTTTTATGTCTGAGATCAATTCGCCTGCATATAACCAAGTAAACATTGGTTGCCTATTCAACATCCATTGCTCCCTTCCTAGTAGTACCTGATTTTTGCTAAGGGATCCCCTTTCCAAAGAAGTACATGTGCTCAAGGAGAAACTAACTCTATAGTCATACATACAGTCGGTCCTAATTGAGCCAAGAGTAATTGTAGTCACAATTCGGGCTCTTTGTAAATATTCTAGTTCTCCTAGACACATAGTAAGATTGCATTTCCTAGCTTCTCTAAGTTAGGTGTGGCCATGTGACTTGCTTTGGCCAATAAAATGTGAATAGAAGCGATCTATATCATTTCCAGGCAGAAGACTTTAAGAGCCAGTGTAGGATTCACCAGGTCCCTTTCCCCCTGCTACAGTGATTGCTAAATCATTTGTCTAGGTGAGGCCTCCATCAGCCTGGGTCCCAGAGTGACCCTAATGGTAGAGCTCCCCCTGCCGACCTACACTGGCATGTAGAGAGCAAGAAATAAATTTTTGCTGTATTAAGCCACTGAGATTTGGGAGTTGGCTGTTACTGCAGTATAAGCAGGCCATCCTAACTCACAGGAATCTCATCTCATCTACACAAGGAACTTAACCTAAGCCAAGCAGTCCATGACACTCCTTGGCCAAGGAATTGGTTAAGAAAAAGGCTTATTACTCACTTGGTACACTGAGATAAGAAAGGAGATTTGCTGGGGTCTTGAAGAAAGAAGTTTACTCACTTTTAAGAGAGCCACCAGAAGAGATGAATACTCCCTTCCTCTGGATGTTATGTTTAAATATGAAGCCTGGAACTACTATAGTCATCTTGCAACCAGACTGAGGATAAAGCCAACACAGGAAGAGATAGTAGCAAAAGGAGTCGTAAAGAAATGAAGCCAAAGCCCTGATTGAATCATAACCAATCATTATTGTAACTCTGGTCTTTCTCAGAAAGCCAATAAATTCCTTTTTCTGCCTAAACCATTTGATTTGGTTTTCTGTTACACACCTCCACACTTAACAGTTGTAACTTCCTATCTCCATTCTTATCTCTACTTTCTGCTCTTCCATCCAGTCTCAGTGAAAGAATAATAATGGTGTCCATTTTTAGTAGGCACACTATGTATCTGACACAGGGCTAAGTACTTTCCAGCAGGAGATTCTGAATCTATTTCACAGTAGCAAATATATATATGAGCGTCTTGAGAGCAGGAATCTCTTCTTATTTATATTTGTTTCTCCTACAATGGGGCAAAGTAGTTGCTCAACAAATATTGATTAAATAAATACAAATTGAATTTTACCATCAAGTCACAAGTTATCCAAGTCTCACAAACCTGAAAGATTAGGGACAAATACAAGACAGTATAAGCTATTAGGTACTAAATTGAAGTTCTAAAATGTGTGTTACTAACAATAAAGGTTGTGAAGAAGAGATACCATTATTGCCTAAAAGTTAGGAGTAAGAAGTTTTTGGAAAAGGTCAGATTTGATCTAAAGAAAAAAAAATGACATCTGGATAAGCACAACAGAATGGAAGAGTGGATATCACTTCAAGTTAGGGCAGTAGAAGCAACAGCATGGTGTCAAGAAGGAGCATGATGCATTGAAGAACATTCAATTTGGGTGCTCAATAATTGTGGGGTTTTTTTTTTTATTCTATTTTTTCATCATGACATAAAAGAGCCATTTCCCCTTGAAATGTTTGATGTAGGCTTGATGTAAAAGAGATGTGGGCACTACCCTATTTAGCTGCTTACTTGTGTAAACCTCTCGCACATCGTAGGCAGTCAAAAATGTTGTAAAATGACAAAGACATCCATGCAGGCACTAATTCTCCCCAGAGAAAGAAGCTTCCAAGGGCCTGTCTGCTAAGCATTCTATTTCTTTTCTGGCTCTGTTAACTCAATGGTGGGCACACACTGGTACACAGTAGTCCCTTAGTTAAGTACTTGATCAAATTGATTTAAATTATCTGGTTTGAGAAGTTATTTGCCTAGTAAGCCTAACACATCAACACTTCATCATACCTCTGTCAGATCAGATTCTCAATAGGGTATCTTAAATACATGCTATTAAAATACCTAAATAGAAGTCCCATCTGTTTGAATAGACTGAGCCTGATGAATCAGCCAGAGAGGTGGGAGGCTGATCCAGCCAGACATGAACCGATCGGGTGGGGAACACACAGCTTTCTCTCCCTTTGCCACCCCAGAATGTTTGCTCACACTGGAATATACAGATTTATACAGAGAAAAATGGATCAACGTTAGCAAAATATGAGGACTGAAGGAAGCCACAGGGCAGTGTTTGTGGGCTAATTAAAAGAGGTCGGGTTGTAGCCCCTTGTCCCAACTGTGGGTCATGCAGAACCATGTGTCAGTGCAGGAGAAAGAGGAGCCCAGAGACTTGCCCCTTGCATAATTCCTTTGCCTTCAAAATCTAGATTTTGTTTTCATGTAATTATAAAAAGCATTTTAAAAAAAAAAACAGGACTTATTTTGGGAACTGTCACTGGTGAAGTTACCAAGGACTTAAAGACCTAAGATAAAATACAATGATGGAAAAGTGTTGAGGAAGTTGCATCTTTTTTTTCTCCCCAAGGATTTTTACACAAGCATCCAACCCTAATGAGATTTTATCAAGCCCAGGTTTCCAAATGATCTTGGCTGCCAGAGTCCTAATCACAGTCAGCCTCTCAACTACCACAATCTCCCCTCTCCCACCTCCCTTTAAACACCCTCACTGTGGATTGCACTCTTTGACCCTACCATAAAGAAGAAAAAAGATTTGGGGGTCAATCTTCATCACACCAAAATACATCTTAAAAAATGTTCTTTCCCAAGTTCTCCTCTTGGTAACACTTAGCCCAAAAGGCCTTGCACACAATAGGTGCTCAATAAATAATGTGTTCAATTACATCATTTCTCAGTTCTCTTGGCTAAGAAAAAATTTTGATGTGCTTTCTTATCACCACTGATCTGATTTCTCTTCTACTCTTCTCTCAACTTGCCCCTGCTTATCTGTGTCTTTAACCCAGCCCCCATACACACATGTAAACACAGTCCCACTCTTATTTTGCATGTAATTTTATTGAGTCCCACTCTCATTTTGGAGATGTTTCTAGTGCTGGAGATGTTGGAGGTGTTTCCAGTGCTCCTCTAGGGTTCTGTTTAGGGTATTCTCTTTATTAAATGAAAGGGGAAGTGAGAAAAATATGAGTCAAAAGATCCAAATTCTGGTCCTAGCTGTCATTTACTTTTGGTCTGAAGGAAGTGACTATGCTCAGATTCCTCATCTCCAAGATAAGAGAAATAATATATGCCTGATTTACCTCCTAGGCTAGTGCCAGTGTCAAATGAGCAATATATCTGAAAGTCCTTTGACAACAGAAAAGGTATACTAAGTGAGTTTTCTTATTATAAGAATCTAATCCTTTCTTTCAAATTCATGTACCCGGTAAAGCACATGCAGTATCAAGAAAGTCTTCCATCTTGCATTTCCCTGGGAAGTGGGCTCCTCTTCACCTCCTCTCCCCAGAAGAGGTTAACTGGCTGGCTTCCTGGGGCCTAAATGGGATACTTTTACTCTTGTGAATTCACTGGGGTCCCAGGTCAGGCCCTCAGCTTTGCAGCATCAGAAACTTGATCTTGGCAGAGCTTCTGAGTTGATCAGACTTAGGGATGCTGACTCATACTAACTCATAAGAGACTGATATATAACCAGAAGGCCGGTTTATTAATTTACAGTTGGAAACATTTGACCTGATCTGCTCCTTTCCTCCCTACAGTTGCAAGGGAAGAGATCATCAGAAGGTTGCTCAGTGAGCAAGGAACTTTCACAAGGGGATTTAGATGATTCAAATGTTCAGTAATGTCAGGCTCTGCTCATTGGACTCTGCATCTCCTCAACAGGGATCTACCCTCCAGATGGTCTAGATGTTTCTGACAGGGGATCCAATTCCAGCATCTTGCTTGCCTTAGCTAGAGTGTGCCAAGTGTGCCCTTTCCCCTCATTTTCTTTGCTGAACAACCCTCTTCTTACCTACACATTGCTCTTTATATGTGTTAATCATTTTCATACTTCTTATAGTGGAACTACGGTTCCCAAAGCCAGTCTGCTGGCCAGGGTGGAGCTGATTGCCCCCAAAGCATCTGGAAGATTTATAAAGAAATAAAGACCTTTTTGGATCTACTAAAATTCTTTTTTTCTCTTTTTTTAAAGATTTTATTTATTTATTTGACAGAGGGAGAGAGATCACATGTACGCAGAGAGGCAGGCAGAGAGGGAGGGAGAAGCAGGCTCCCCGCTGAGCAGAGAGCCCGATGCGGGGCTCCATCCCAGGACCCTGAGATCATGACCCGAGCCGAAGGCAGAGGCTTTAACCCACTGAGCCACCCAGGCACCCCTAGAAATTCTAATTTATTGGGTCTGTGGAAGGGTTTAGGAATCTGAATGTTCACAGGGATCATTAGCCAGGTTGGGGAACAACTGATATAAAAGTTCTATTTGTGTAAGAATCTGTACTGTTGCTTTAAGATGACTTTGCATATCCTGATCTGATCCATTATGGATTGATTGTATAGATTAACTCTCAGAATAAAATATTATTTCCCAGTTCTCAAGAGCCAGTCACTGTTTCATCCTTGAAACCAACCTTCCTTCATCCCTTCTTTTTCTTCCTTCCTTCCATAAATATTTATAAATACCTAATGCATAAGGTTTACTAAGAGCAGGTTGTAAGGATTAGGATATATATAATCCTGGTTGCATAGGTGGCTCTATGTGCAGCCAATAAAACCAAAGCCCAGCATTGAACAATCTAGAGACAATATCCCCAGTTAAGTAACCCCAGGTCTTGTCATACTTCCCGAGCTGATGTCCTCTATAAAGCAACCTTATGCTCACAAGCAAACTTGAGGGGAAACTCCAAGTACCATGTTCCCATTCCACTCATGGCAAAGAAAACAGATTACTGTCTTTCCTTTCAAACATGGTTCCCATTTCACTAGCACCTAACAATGTCTTGCTTCCCACAGAGCACCAAAATCAGAGGAATCAAGAGAGGTGCTAATGTATGATGGGCATTGTGCCCCCATACTCGACACTCACAAAAACCATTGATAGGGGTTAATATCCCCATTTTCTAGATGAAGAAATTAAATTCAAAGGTGTTGAACAAATCACTAAAGGTTATGCAAGCAGTAAGTAGTAGAATTGGGATTTGAATCCAAGACTACTCAGTTCCATGTTCTTCTCCATGATTCCATATTGCTTAGTGAATAGGGTTTTGAAGTGAGAGTTTTCAGCATAAGATTCACTGTGCTATGCATTTGCTAAAGCATTGCAGATAATATAAATTTCTCTATACGGAGTTATATATATATAATTCTATATCATATATACTAGTATCTAAATCTGCATTTGGCTATACAGCTAATTCTTATTCCTTCCTGAAAAAAAAAAAAAAAAGGAGTCTATAACTGGGGACAAGATTGGGTGTCAGAGACCAGGATACCTGGTTTAGAGTCCTGGCTCTGCCATTCACTCACTGTGTGCTTTGAAAAAGTCCTTTTTCCTACCTGGGCCTCAATTTCTTCATCTGCAAAAGGGTCATACTAGGTCTCTAAGATGCTAGGGTTCTAAGAACCTGGTGACAACTATTACTGTGTTTCTTAACTGTTTTAGTTGAAAGCATAGCAACTGAATACTAGAAAAAAGCAAGCTGAGGGTGCCTGGGTGGCACAGTTAGTTAAGCCTCTGATTCTTGGTTTTGGCTCAGGTTGTAATCTTGGTGTTGTGAGATTGAGCCCCACATTGGGCTTCATGCTCAGCACAGAGTCTACTTGAGATTCTCTCTCCCTCTCCCTCTGCCCTTCTTGTTCATGGTCTCTCTCCCTCCCTCTCTCTCAAATAAATAAATAAATCTTTAAAAAAAAAAAGAAGTGAACATATATATTAGAAAACTATTTGAAAATAACTAATATTTATTAAGCACTTTATAGATTCCAGGGACTGTACTAATTTACAAACTTTTGAGTAAGTCTTATCATATCAACTCTATTTTTATCTACCTAGGATCCCATGGCTAGTTGATAGAGAAGCTGGTATTAAAATCCAGACCTGATCCTGGAGCCAGCTCCCAAATATCCTGTCCCCTGTACACTCTTGTTTTATGGCTCCCACTCTGATGTGGAGGACATTCGAGATTATCTGACTTTGGAATATGAGGAAAAAGGAGCCCATATCAGCTCAGGTAAGGAAACTTCCGAGAGATGATTGTTACGATTATCTCTCTTTGGGAGGGGAGTAAATGTCCGACTGAATATGTTTAGGTTCAGAGTATATTCTCATTTTAACTGTATCAGAGAAAACATTATACTGGTCAGCAGTCCCTGGCCGTAAAATGTCTCTATTTGTTAACTTTATTAGTACACGTTGTTTTCCTAGCACTAAGCTAATAAAAGTGAGGCTCCAGTTCCTCTGACTGGGTCTAATTAAGAAGAAATAAATCATTGAGGGAAAAATTCCTTTCCTGTTTGGTACCGGTCTTGTATAGGTGAAGGGAAGAGGGAGGAAGTGATGATTGCTGTCAGGAAGATGAGAACAATCAGAGGGTTGAATTTTGTACAGACTGGGCCCAGGGCATTTTCATCCATTCTCTTCAAATGACGCCTTGATACCAACCTGTTGCCTCTGATCTGTACGGGGAAGTAGGGTGGCTAGGCTAAGCCATGGTCTAGGAGGAGTTATGAACACATCATCAGCCTCATCTGCCTCCAGGGGAGGATTCCTGGATCAGACCGCAAGGGTGTCCAATCCTGAGACCAAAAATAAAAGAACAGGGAGGAAAGTACAGGTAGTGTCACTGCTACTTTCCTATTCTCCTTGCTCTCTACCCACACTAAAAATACCTCTTTTTCTTCTTTGTATGCCTTGTATTATATGTCATGCAGGTGGGCTGGAGAGAATGGAAAAAGGCTGTCTATAAATTGCTCAAGCTAATTTAGAAGTCATTCTGCACAGTGTACCCAAGCCTATACTTTCAATAATATCAGAAAAGTTTGCTTTACTTTTGCAATGCATCAATAGGTTATGACATTTTTACTAAGCCTATAAGCGACACAAAGCTGGAAAGTAGAGTCACAGAACTAAATCAGAATTCAAAATTGTCTAGACGGTCTGGAGTGTTTTGTCTATCTCAGTAAGGTGAAGTGTATCAGAAATACTGCAGAATTTTATATTTAGGGTAAAGAAAAGAAAAGAAAACCAGCTATTCAGGATAGAGATTACCTGGGCAGTGTTTATATATGGAAGAACTGGGAATTTTAACCACAAGTTGAATATTTGCCAACACCATGATGCGTCTGTTGGGAAAAAAACAACCCAATCTTTTGACTGCATGAATGGAATTGAAGTAGAGACAGCAGGCAGCTCTGGTCCTGTTGCAGTGGGCTGTGGTCAGACCACACTCAAGTACTGGGTTCTGTGGTAGGGACCACAATTCTTGGGGGATATTGACCATCTAGAGTCAGGCGAATAGGATGAGGGGAGTCAGGAAATCAGAGATAGTTCATAGAAATTGTCACTGTTAGTGTGGAGGGGAAAAAAAGGTTACCAAAAAGACAAAAAAACAACAAAAAACCCCACAAAACCTATAAAACATGATATCATTGTCTGCACATATTTCAAAGGCTTTTCTGTGACAGGCAAAATAAATTTGTTCTTCTCTGTCAAGCTGTAGAGCTAGACCAAGGAGTAAAACTTAAAGAGACAGTATCGGTTTAGCATAGGAGCTGTTCAACAGTTGAGCCATTGTCCCAAAGAGAGGGAGCTCCGGGATTCTAGAAGTACTCTGGCTAAGGCTACCTGGGAGGAGACCTTACTTTTGCCGCATAGAGGCCAGGTGAGTGGTGAGGAAGCATTATTTGTTTAATTAATATTCCCTAGACCAAAGGAGCCACCATGGTCTCTCTTTTTTTCCCCAGTTGGATTCATTTCCCTGATTTCACCTGATATTTCATATTTTTTCTTGGGCCTCCACACAGAAGCCCCTGACATTAGCTGGAGGACCAGACCTGAGGATTCAAGGCCTGTGACTTTCTGAGTAGGGACTACTCCTTTGGAAAGCATGAGCCCCTTAGGCATCCTAGCTTTTGTACTCATACATTTGCTTTAAAATGGAACGACTCGCTTTAATTTTTGAGCCTATATTAGGCAATTATTGTTCTTGCTGCAGAAATATTTTTATTATTCTGCACATTGGGCCTTAATTTCTCTGAGTTTTATTTGGTAAATCCTAGAACTTTCTTCCGGGCTTTTGAAAATGATGAACAGACCTTTGATGATATGATAATTCTAATACTAATGAAATGTAGTACACAAAGGAAAAAAAAAAAGATGAACGGGCAGTTTCTGCTTTGAGGCTTGACTGTGCAGTTAAAATGATACCAGGAGTCTTCTCCCTGCAAAGTGCTTCTGTTCAGCCCCAAAAGAGATAGATCACCATGCCTCCATTATTCCTTACTTTACAGGTATCTCATAGGGAAAGTCAGGCAGCCTCATTCTTAAAAGCCTTGATCTAGGAGCCTAGGAGAATTAGAGCCCACATTTCTTTTCAGGAGAATACAAGCCTGGCCTCAAAATCTTTTGGAATAAAATACCAATAAACAACAACAACAACAAGAATAACAACAATAACAAATGATTTCCATAACGCTTAAACTATATGCAGGCACTATGTAAGCATTTTACAAATATGATTCATTTAAGTCTCACAATAACACTGTGGTTGGTGTTATTTTATCTCCGTTTAATAGATGGAGAAAATATGGCAGGGAGAAGTTATATCACTTGCTCAGGGTCACAGAGCTAGCAAAATGGGAGGCTGGGAGTTCACAAGTTCTGGCTCCAGAACCCATGCTCTTAGCCACCATACTATATATACTACCACACCTGAAGATAAATCCATGACTGAAGTTTCTAGTTTCAACATCCTGTAATGTTTTCTAAAAATGTGTATTTTGGGACGCCTGGATGACTCAGTTGGTTAAGCATCTGCCTATGGCTCAGGTTATGATCCCGGTGTCCTGGGATTGAGCCCTGCATTAGGCCCTCTGCTCATCCAGGAGCCTTCTTCTTATCCCTCTGCAACTCTCCCTGCTTGTGTTCTCTTACTCTTGCTCTCTCTCAGATAAATACATAAATAAAATCTTTTTAAAAAAATAAAAATGTGTAGTGTCAGAGCTAAGAGACTTGACTTTAATATCAGATAAACCCGGATTCAGATGTAGGCTCCCCACTGATAAATTACTTAATTTCTTTAGTTTCTTTATATGTAAACCCACAGATTTATAAAGAAGAGTAAATAAAATAAAATATATAATGTGCTTAGCAGAGTGCCTGGCCCAGGAGAGTCAGTACTCAGGAAATGTTAGGGCTCATTAATATGTAATATAATCAAAGAAAATATGGGAAAACTGAAAGGAGAAAGATGAAAGAAAAAAGAAACCACTGACATTCCACCACCTGAACTGATTTGAAGCCAATTTTCATTATGTCTTTTATCTGTGTGTAAAAGAAAGTAATGTTTCACTATTTATAATTCTGAGAGAGGGTCCTGGTAGCTAGCATGCTCTCTGCTTATCAAGTCATGATGAGTAGCAGTGTTAAAAGTTGGTGCATGTAGGCGCGTGCACATGTGTGCGCAGAATTGCTCTGCATAATACAGGGAGGTAACTGACATTCTCCAGGGGAGAAATGATTTAATTTCTGGATTAGATCTTCTGAGCAGTTCCTGTTAAAGACAGAGAAGGAAGCCATTGAGGGCCCCAAGTTTTAGAACTGCCCTTGTGGGAATGGACTACCTTTGTGATATCTTTTACACCAGTTCTCAATTCATTGAGATCAGTGATGGAATAATAAGGTTTTGAGAGCTGAGCCTGAGACAATTGTGCTGAGAGCCACTGCTTTAGCCCTCCATCTCCTCCAATTCAGTCTTTTCTGACCCATTCCCCCCAGGGGCAGCCAACAAGGTCTCTTCTTCATTTCCTTTTCTCAAGTCACGATCTTACAGAAATGGGAACGCACATGAGCCAATTTAAATCCCATTAGTTAATATCCTGTGAGTGCTTGATTAGTAGGAAACCTGGACCAGAAAGCTCACTTCCCTGAGGGCTTCGGTTATGGATGGCCACCAGAATCCAAGGAGAAAATACTCGACCAGACTAATTTATAATGGCAAGCTGATATTACTGAGTGATAGCCCAGGGAACAATTTTACTTACCGCTAAAATCCGGGCTCCCATATTACTGCTTACTTTTCTGCTTTACATGGTTTATTTATAGCCACAGGGTTTTATTTTTTATTTTATTTTTTATTTTTTCAGTGTTCCAAGATTCATTGTTCATGTACCACACCCAGTGCTCCATGCAATACGTGCCCTCCTCATACCCACCATCAGGCTCTCCCAACCTCTGACCCCTCTCCCCTCTAAAACCTTCAGTTTGTTCCTCAGAGTCCACAGTTTCTCATGGTTCATCTTCCCCTCCAATTTCCCCCAATTCACCCTTCCTTTCCTTCTCACAATGTCCTCCAAAGAAAAGTCTCTTAACTATCCGTTAGGTAAACCTGGACCCCAAGGATTGCAGATCCTGTGGTATCAGAATCATAACTCAATGAAAAAGATTAAGGGGTAAAATAATGAAATGAAATAAGGACCTCCCTATTTCTATGGCTAACCTTCAGGGGAAAATTTCATAGAGCAAGAAGCTTCTTCATTAACCACCTAGGAATAGATTTTCAGCTGGGTCTAATCAGCCATGATTACCCCTTGCTGGAATTATTTAGGTACTACTCAGTTTGATAGAGACTGTTAGGAAGGGGAAAGATAAATCTGGAAATTCTAGATACAGTTTAAGAAGACCTTAGAGAATGTCCTACAAAGAAATACTACATGTAAATCTTTTGTTAATCATTTAGTGGAAAGCTGGTCTGAATGACCTGTAGCAGGTACACAAACTAAATTGAGAAGAGGACAGGACTGAGGAGGGAGGTGGGGTTTAGAAGGAACAGCAGCTTCCCAGGTAAAGCCAGGCCCTTTCCAGAAATGCAACTTGAAACAGCTAAGTTAAGACGGAAAGAATCCAGCCATGCGAGTCCAGAGAGTCAAGTCCAAAGAGTCCAAGGTGTGATGGTCTTGCCTTGCCAAGGCACCAGTGTGGGTGGTAAGGATGCAAAGGGAGGACTAGAGGATCCCCAGTAACCAAAAGATCCAGACTTTGAAGAACCATTAAGGCATCCAAAAAAGGCATTTAAGGGGAAACTCTCCCTGGAAGCATTTCGGGGTTGTTTGCCGCCCACCCCCCCTCCGCCCACCCACCATATCAGTTAGTAACGTTTAGCTTTAAGTAAAAAAAAGAAAGAAAAAAGAAATCTGATGAAAGTGTGACTTAAGCCAGATGGACATATACTTTCTCTTAAATAACATAAAGTTGGGAAGTTGGTAGTCCAGAGCTGGTATAGTAACACCGCAATGTCATTGCTGTCCCAGTCTTATTCTTTCAGATATCAACATCCTTAGCCTGTAGCTTCCATCTTCGAGATTGCCTCATGGTCACAGTCTATTTCTGCAGCTCTAGCCATCGTATCTACAATGCAGGTAGGACAAAGAGGGGAGAACACACACATTTACCAACGACTCAGCCAGTCCCCTTTAAAGAGCATTCCCTGCAGTGTTATACCCTGTGATTTCTGCTGACTTCTTTTCATCAAATCTGTTTCATATGACCTATCCTAACTGAAAGATAGTCTGCAGAAATAGTTTTTAAGCTTGACACTTGGTTGCCTTAAATAAACTTGATGTAAGGTAAAAGGGAATTATGGATATCGAGTAAGAAGTAGCAGTCTGCCACAAACCCCCAACCATAAAATGAGGGAAAAAATTATTTTAACTCCCAATTATGTGTTGGGTGAGGCTCTAGATGTATGGGTGTTCTCTGGATGTGCTTTCACTATACCAAGGAAGAGCAAGATAGTTTCTAGACTGTTTTATTTCAATACTTGGGTGAGCTAAATCAAGTTGAAGATTAGGTACAAGGATATTCAACTGTGATGCCTAGGAGGACAGCTTGGAGGAAGTACATCATAGTGATTCTTTACAGTGGACAGTAAAGTAATGGTATTATGACTTTTATAGTGTTCTGTTGCGAATTTGTTTTATTTTAAATTTTCTTTTAAAAGATAGAGGATTTTCTGTTGAGTTCCTTTTTCATATTTTAAGATTCCTTGTAGAAGGAAGGCATTTGGCCCAGCCTACTTAAAGTGAGACATATGCCTGATGTGCAAAGTAGGCCGAAAGGCCACAAAATGTGTTTAGGAAACAAATCAGGGCATTTGAATTGCCCTTGCATAAACATATTGTGTGTATGAGTCATGTTGAGTTCCGTGTCATAGGGGAGCCGTAATAAGCTGGCAAAGGCCCCCAGGAGGGAAAATTAGAAGATGAGACAACTGCCCCAGGAAAGCTACTGAAGAGCAGCTAGCATAGCAGGAGGCCTGTGGGAGGGGACCTTGGTTCCAGGGCTTTTACCACCTCTGCTTTCAATCAGCTACACAATCCTGGGGAAATTAACCTATCGTGTCCTCATTTTCTTACCTATAAAATGAGAGAATAGGACAAGATGACCATTACTGCTCTTGGCAATCCTAGTTTGATTTTCTATGATTGTTGAACAAAGAGAAAATTATGAAACATGTTTCAAGGTAGAGATAAGGGAGAATGAAAACAAGGTCAGTAGCCTAACACAGGAAGAGGTTTAGCCTAGAGTAAAAACCCTCTGGGGGTGATTTTTTGGTGCATGGTAGCTATATGGAGCTCCTTTGGATTGGGGAATTTACCATACCCTGTTGAAGAATTGAACATGCCGATTGCAACTCTAGCACCAGGAGAATCTCCATGAACATCTGATTGTGGCCACCCAACTAAAATTCCTGAAACAAGAAATTACTTTCATAACCACGTACTCAATGAAATGGACTAATTCCTTTGGAAAGATTTTTAACAGAATTATTTTTAAATAGCATTAATTCTACAAGTTTCTTAACCTTGCCATATAGCTTTCCCTAATGTCTTTTCCTCTAAACTCCCAGTCCTTTTCTCTTTAACCCCCCCACCCCAAGTCTTTCCCTCTTTAAGTTTAGGAACATCTAGTGATCAGTTTATCTTACTTTCTGAATGCTTTTTAATTGAGAAAGTATTTATGTATTTTTAATTGGAAAACGAATAGTGTGCATTTCTGTGTGTGTGTGTGTGTGTGTGTGTGTGTGTGTGTGTGTACATACAAGAGACTGCTGTGGCTGTTCTGAAATGTCTTCCTGGAAAATATCTTATAATCTAATATACTGCTCTAATGAGAATTTTTTTCAAATGCAAATGAAGCCCTGAATTCTATAGAAGAAATGGAGTTTCTCTCCCTGCACTATCACACTAATTATGATTAGTTATGGTAGCTCTTCTTTGAGCAAAGCTTTGCTCATTCTTCCTACCACCAGCAACTTGAAGATAAAGAGGTGAAGTCTGTTTCCTGGGTTGGAGGGGAAAGTCAATAAGCAGAACATTAAGGAAGAGGAAGCAGAGCAGTGCAGACTTAGCCCAAATTCAGTGGTAATTTAGACTCTTCACCTTCACTGTGGCTTGGTCTCCCTAAGCCTCAGACTGCTTTGATAAACTTGGAGATTCTAAGGTTTCTGCTCCAAGACTCCATTTTTAGCACATGGCACTGATGTAATTCCGTGAAACTGCTCTTTCAAAATCTTCCTTCACTGACATAGAGAAATCCCTCCCCATCCTTATTTCCTCCTCTAACCCTACAGATCCAGGGAAAGAGGTGCCTCTCTCTCTTATGGTAATTTCTTTAATTCACACCTTCCTGAAGTTTTCTGAGACCTTATCTCCTAATATCTGAAGGAGCTGTGCTATCAGGCTCTCAACAAGGCCAGACTCAGCACATTCGTAGAGACTAAAGAAAACCCGAGGCAGAAAATTCTAAAGGGCAATGTAGATCTTCCCTAAAATTTCTCAAGGAGTTGGAGAAGAGATAGGCAAAGCTTCCTTAAAATATCATGTGAACTCTTCTGCTTTCCAAATCCTACTTCCTTCTTATCTGCATCTCCTCCTTGTACTTCCTACAACCCTGACTCCCTTGGGAGTCAACTTCATCTCTGAAGTCATTTGGATTCCAACAGATTTTCCAGTGACCCTCTCCCCTACACATCATACGGTACAACTAAGGCTCATTAACTATTTGCTGAAGAAAATGTTCTTTCTTTTCAGAGCTCAGGGTACTGGGTGATCTTCATCATTTGACCCTATAAATAGGAACAAGAATCATGCTTCACATAGTTGTTGTGAGAATTAAATGAGATAATATATATAAAGATCTTAGAATAGTGACTGGTACACGGTAACTGCTAAATACAATTTGTTTCTATTATTATTATTAGTTACTTTTTCCTGGCATGTTACATTTATTTTTCCTTTTCTGACAGTTTTTATTTCCCATTTGCTCCTATTCTCTATCTCAAACAATCTATATCAACCATTTGTAACTATTCTTTCCTTTAAAAAAATTTTTTTAAAATGATAAACTTCTTAGAAAGATAAGATATTCTACATTTTCTTATTCTAAGTATGTAAAATCTCCTAAAGTCTTTGGTTTCTAAGAGTTCAAAAGTGAAAATAGTATGAAACAAACACATTGTAATACATGTACCATAGCCTCACAGAGCTCTGTTAGTGCCAGAAGGATGGTGTAATGGGAGGAATATCAAGCTAGGCAGAGTGCACTGGGAAGACTACCAGATTTTGGGAGGAGAAAAAAATAATAATTTTTGGCAGAGAATGGGGAAAGGCATTCAGATAGACCTGAACTCTGATTTGGAGTAAAAATGTATAAGTTGTATTAAGGGAATAGTAAGGTTATTATAATGAAGCAGAATGTTTAAAACAAAGCAATAAAATGTAAGGTTATTGAATTAGTATAATTTGTGATGAATGAAGACTAGGCCAAAGGTAATTAATAGAGAGCTTAAAGCAAATGAAAAAGTGTCTAGATTTAATGCAGAGAGCAAAAGTAAGATAATTATTAACAATGATAATCAGTCTTATTTTTTGAGGGCTTACTATGTACAAGATATTGTGCAAAAACTTCTTAAATGGTCTCCCTGCATTTCCTCTTGTTCTTCTGCTAATTCTTTCCTCAACATAGTAGCCACAGTAATTTTTTTAAAATGCAAATCTGATCATGTTATTGACTCCTCCCTTACCCTTCTTAAAATCCCTCACCAGCTTTTCTATGCTCTTATGATAAAGACCAAATCCTTAACTTGACCTTCTAGGACCTGCCAGATCTTGTGCCAACCTCTTAAGTTTCAAATCTTATTCTCTTTTGGTCACTCTTTAAAAAAAAAAAATTATTTGAGAGAGAGAATGTGTGCACACACGAGTCGGGGAGGGGCAAAGGGAGAGGGAAAGTCTTAGACTCTCTGCTGAGTGAGGAGCCCATTGTGGGACTCAATGTGGGGCTCAATACAGGGCTCAATTCCAGAACCCCAAGATCATTATCGGAGCCAAAATCAAGAGTTGGCTGCTTAATTGTCTGAGCCACCCAAGTGCCCCATTTTGGTTTCTTAACATAAGTCCTGCCTTCTCCTGGCTTTGTGACTCAACAGGTGTTCTCTTTTACCCTGGGCAGCTCCTGTCTGCCTTTCTTGACCTGGCTAATAATGCCTGTCCTAAACATTTCTATTTGAATAACACTGTCAAGGAAGCCCAGGTTCGGTTCTACATTAACCTTTCTTATAGCTTTCCTTCATTGCATGGGTATTCATGGAGGTATACCAAGTGGATCTCCCTTCAAGAATTTGCTATTCAGCTGCAAAGTGTGCAGTTGACTGACTGCCTTCTTTTAGTGCCTTCAGGCCCTGCCTCAGGTTTCTAGCCAAGGCCACATTCTTCTTGAGCAGCCCCCATCTAACCACTGGGCACAGTGAGTGGTCCTAGTGCCAGGTCATTTCTGTCCAATGTAGGATTCCTCCAATAGGCAGTTGTGCTTCTAAGTCCCTCTCGAACTAGCCAAACTTTTGATAGATCTGCATTGCAGTCTGAGGCTCTTCCTGCCCAATTCTGTTTCTTCTGCTCTTAATGGTTCTCAGACATTAACCCCAATAAATTTCTTATGCTTCTAATTCTGTCTTCTTATCTGTTCCCTGGAGGACTCAAATGATACATACCACTTATCACTATTTAAATATATATATTTATATAGTATCTAATTAGTGTTTGCACCACACTGAAAAATTCATGAGGGGAGAGGCCATTTTTCCACTTAAAATTATATCCTTAGTTATCTTCCAAAGTACATAAAGCCCTCAAAAATCATTTGTGGCAAGACAGTGAAAAACTTTTACATGGATTATCTCACTAATCCTTTGAGAGAGGTTTTATTATTGTGTCGTTTTAAAGAATGAGAAAACTGAATGACAGAGATTAATTTGCTCAAATTTGAATCCAACTGTGTGTGATGTCGAAGACCTTCTGTACCTCTAGTTAATTCCCTTCCTGAGCATGTGAAAAAGAGGATCAGAATGACTCTTCAACCAGGATCCTTTGGTTTACCTTGCTGGGTCCTTGCTCCTACTGTATATCATGAGCTTGATTTGAAAGACTTTATTTATTTGACAGAGAGAGAGAGTTCAGAAGTAGGCAGAGAAGCTGGCAGAGGGAGAGGGGGAGGCAGGCTCCCTGCTGAGCAGAGAGCCCGATGCGGGGCTCGATTCCAGGACCCTGAGATCATGACCTGAGCTGAAGACAGAGGCTTTAACCTACTGAGCCACCCAGGCGCCCCTATGAGCTTGATTTGAAAAGGGATCTTACCTAATTAATTTTTGCATTTCTCATATTGCCTGGCACATAAAGTGCTCATTCCATGTGTACTAAACTGGAGGGACAGTGGAGGGCGGGGATGATGGTTAAAGAAGATAATTCTTGCTGCCTCTGTAGATACCAGTAAAGGAAAGTGAGTTAACGCTACAGCTTCTCAAGAGGAATCGATGTCCAATGACTCTGGAGCATAACTTTCTTTAATCATAACTCTCTTCCCCCCATGTCTAAGGCTACCTGGGAATGTCCTCTGTAAAGATTCTGTTTGTGTTGTGAAGAGAAATCAGTGCGTCTGAGAGCCATTTTCCTCTTGTCTTCAGAGCTGTGATACACTTGATGCAGCTAAGAATGAATTATTGCAGCAGAGCCTAAAAGGCAACTTAGAGAAAGATTTAGTCTTTTTATTTTGTAGGGAAAAGAAATTGAGACAGAGAGGTAAAGCATCTTGCCCAAGTAGCTGAGGTAGAACCAGTACCAGATCATATGTCTCTTTATTTCTGAGGTTCCAGCTTGCAAAGGAAACTAAGAATCTCCATTTTGTTTCCTAGCAGTAAGGCTTCAGAGAGTCACCCTGCCACCTTTTGATGGAATGTGGCCCAGGGGCAGAAGAATGGGCCGTGGGGATGCATAAAAGGTCTAGAATAGCAGTACTATGAAAGAATCAGTATTTCTTAGATAAGCCTGACTTCTGAAAATAAGATACCCACACTGGAAAGAAAAGTGTAATTGCTTCACTGCAAAGTTACTTAATCCAGTTTGGACCTTACTGCAGGAAAGTCTGACCAAATTTGAATGCTCCTGCACTACATTCTCAACTCTTTAATAGTTCTAGCCCAAAGCAATCCTTGCTTTTTTCGAAGGAGCTTTTGCTACTGCTCTGACATTGATTGTGTCTATGTGAATATTTGTGCTTTTCTGGTCTTATTTTAATCTTATACATAAATGAAGAAAGGAAGCAAGATTAGGCCCTGCCAAAGGTCACAACACCTTGATATTAGGACCAGTCTCCTTTGTTTATAAGGGTCAAGGAGATTCTCAGACTAGGAGAGATGGACCAGGTAACCCTGGTTCTCTCCCAGCCACTGGTCCTCCCTGGTGCCTGTCAGCCTGCCAAGAGCCAGTGCTGCAGCTCTCTTAGCGCCCATCATTATCCTGGTTGGCGAGGAGGACCTGCTGGGTTTGGAGAGGGTCAGGGCACAGGGCCAGCCAAGATGAGAGGCCACGAAGAAGAAGCAAAGAAAAAAAATCCTGGGGAAATGCATCAAAACAGTGCTGAAAGCAAAACTCTGGCTATGTACTGAGGACTGGCACGAAAGTGAAATAGTCTGTTCAAGGTCAGAGCAGTGAGGACATTCTCAAGTTGGAAACTGAAATCAATTCTTCTTTCCTTTCAGCCTGGCAGCTGCATCTGGTGGGTGCCCAGGAAGCCGTGACACGAAGAAACAGCCCTGGCAGCAGCACCAATAAAAGGCAAAAGGGCCCACAGACACTAGACTAGAGCCAGAAAGGAACCCATTCTTTGGCCTTTGTCATGGGACCCTTGCTAATAAGGGGCCATTCCATGGCCTATGGAGGGCATCATGGCAGTCGCTATTCTTGTGGATTCCCATTTTCATCATGATTAGTTTTTCATAAGTTTGTTTTTAAAACTGAGGAATCATATGTCTTTGTAGCAAAAGCCATGTTTTGATGAAGTGGAGGTAAGAAGAGATGCTTACTCTATTATGAAGCTTAAAATTCAGGGCAGGGAAGATGCTGTACTTCCTACCACAGTCAGTTTTTGCCAAGACAGGTCCAAGTGTTTTGGATCGATAGAGCAAGAGGAATGGAGGTGGGGAATAAAAGAAAATTAAGCCTCTTCTCTTTCTTCTCTTTCATTGCTTGGCAAAGTGCATGAAGGTGAATGTAATTTAGGGACAGGGAAAGAGGTGAGGTAAAATATTGTCCGGAGAAGAGAAGTATCAAAGAGTGAAGATTTCTAGGTATAGAAGAAAAGCCGTATTTTCAAAATTTCTGTGTGTTTATTTCTGTTTCAAAATTTCTGTTCTATAGTTTATGTAGATCCACGAATAAGCCAATAAAATGAGAAGGGAAAAAGAATATAATAGACCAAACAACGTGAGCTGCAGGCAGATCTGACAACCTCTACAATGTAGAAGAAAGAGAAGAGATGTGGTGGAGGATAATCATTGGCTCTTTTACATTTTAATGCAACTAACACTTATTGAGCACCTATTAGGTGCCAGGCATTGTACCAGGCTTTGGGCATTCAAGCTAACAAGATGAAAGTGCAACTACTAAGGAGTTCACATCTAGAGAAGGAGATAGATAGACTGACAATGTCAAAACAAAGCATAATGTGACAGATTCAATAGAAGTACAAGCTGCAGGGGTGCCTGGGTGGCTCAGTGGGTTAAAGCCTCTGCCTTCGGCTAAGGTCATGATCTCAGGGTCCTGGGACTGAACCCCACATCGGGCTCTCTGCTCAGCGGGGAGCCTGCTTCCCGCCTCCCCCCCCCCACTCTGCCTGCCTCTTTGCCTACTTGTGATCTCTCTCTCTGGTAAATAAATAAATAAATAAATAATAAAATCTTAAAAAAAAAAGTACAAGCTGCATACTAGAGAAGATGGAGGAGGAGGAGATTAGTTCCTCCTAAGGAGGCTGAAATTAGTTCCATTTAGTAGATCATGAAACCCTCATGGAGGAGGTGACATTTAATCTGGAATTTGAAAGATGATTTCTTTTTCTTTAATTTTTCTTTGTGTGTTGATATTTTGCTTATTTGAATAGGTAAATTTATTAGCTTAAGGAAATTAAATATCTCCATTTTGTATTAAAGCAATAGGAGCAACAATATGTGTGATGACTCCTTGGGGATATTATTATTATCTATAAGAGCCTAGGTCCATATTCAGTTGCTCCAATAGCCATTCAAAGAGTCTAATGGAAACAAGAGAATGCACAGTCCAGAGAGAACACAAGCTACAATAAGAAACAGGAACTTCTCCAAGGCAAATGACAACAAATTATTTAAGAAAAGAAATATTGCCCATTCTCCAATAATATACAATTACTGCTTCCTTGTGATCATAGCTCAGATCTTATTTATAACCTACTGAAATTGCTTTAAAAACATAACAAGTATTAAGTTCAAAGACTGAGTTGCCTCATTCAGGTATTTTAACCAGAGGTCAGCAAACTTTTTCTGTAATGGTCCTGATAGCAAATATTTTCATTTCAGCTTTGCAGACCACATGGTTTCTGCTGCAGCTACCCAACTCAGCCATTATAGCAGCCATAGACAAGAAGAAATAACAACCAACATGATAGAAATATGGGGCAATATAAGAGAATATTATGAAAAATTATATACCAAAAAACTGAACAACCTAGAAGAAGTAGATAAATTCCTAGGAACATAAAATCTTCCAAAACTTAGTCAGGAAGAAATAGCAAATTTGAAAAGACTGATTACTAGCATTGAAATCAATCAGTAACAATAAAAAATAAAAACCAAAAAACAAACCGCCCAACAAACAAAAGTCCAGGACCAGACAGCTTCACAGATAAATTCTACCAAACATTTAAATGGTTAAAGCCTATTTTTCTCAAACTATTAAAAAAAATAAAAGAGGGAGAAAAGCTTCTAAATTCATTTTTTGAGTCCAGCATTACCCTGATACCAAAATCAAATAAAGACACTACCAACACCCCCAAACCCCCTAAACTAAGAAACTACAGGCCAATATCTCTGATGAACACAGATGTAAAAATCCTTAACAAAATATTAACAAACTAAATCAAATGATACATTAAGAAGTTATTTACCAGAATCAAGTGGGATTTATTCTAGGAATAAAAGTGTGGTTCAAATTTGCAAATCAAGTGATACATCACATTAACAAGAGAAAGGATAAAAACCATATGATCATCTCAATAGATACAGAAAAAGACATTTGACCATTATATTGGTCCATTAATTCATGATAAAAACTCTCAGCAAAGTGGGCTTAGAGGGAACTTACCTTAACATAATAAAGGCTATATAAGAAAAACACTCAGCCAACATCATACTCAATAGTGAAAATCTGAGAGCTTTTCCCCTAAGATCAGGAATGAGACAAAGATATACTTTCTCACCACTTTTATTCAACACTGTACTGGAAGTACTAACTGTAGCAATCAGATAAGAAAAAGAAAGAAAAAGAAAAATTAAAGGCAGCTAAATCGGTAAGAAAGAAATAAAACTTTCCGTAGTTACAGATGACATGATAATATACATAGAAAACCCCAAAGACTCTATCAAAAAAACTACTAGAGGGATGCCTGGGTGGCTCAGTAGTTAAGCGTCTGCCTTTGGCTCAGGTCATGATCCCGGAGTCCTGGAATCGAGCCCCGCATCAGGCTCTCTGCGCGGCAGGAAGCCTGCTTCTCCCGCTACCATTCCCTCTGCTTGTGTTCCCTCTCTCGCTGTGTTTCTATCTATCAAATAAATAAAATCTTGAAAAAAAAAAAACTACTAGAACTGATAAATGAATTCAGTAAATTTGCAGGATATAAAATTAATATACAGAAATCGGTTACCTTTCTATACACTAATAATGAAGTAGCAGAAAGAGAAATTTAAAAACAATCCCCTTACAATGACTTAAAGACCTCATTGTGAGACCTGAAACTTTAACACTCCTGGAAGAAAACATAAGTAATAATTTCTTTGACATCAACCATAGAACCATAGAACATTTTTCTAGATATATATTCTCAGGCAAGGGAGACAAAACAAAAATAAGCCATTTGGCCTAGACACTAAGTGGCAGAAGGTATTTGCAAATGATATATCTGATAAGATATATATCCAAAATATATAAAGAACTTGTACAATTCAAAAAACAAATAATCTGATTAAAAATGGGCAGAGAATTGAGCAGATATTTTTCCAAAAAAGACATACGGATGGCCAACAGACACATAAATAGTGCTCAATTACTCATTATTCAAATGCTCATTATATTCATCAGGGAAATGCAAGTCAAAACCACCTTACACTTGTCAGAATGGCTAGAATCAAAAAGACAAGAAATAACAAGTGTTGGCAAGGATTTGGAGAAAAAGGAATCCACATGCACCATTGATGGAATGTAAATTGGTACAGTCACTGTGGAAAACAGTATGGAGTTTCCTCAAAAAATTAAAAATGGAATTACCATATGATCTAGTAATTCCTCTACTGCTTATTTATGCAAAGAAAATAAAAACATTAATTCAGAAAGATATATGCACACATATGTTTATTGAAGCCTTATTTACAATAGCTAACCTATAGAAGCAACCCAAGTGTCCACCTATAGATGAATGGATAAAGAAGATGTAACACACACACACACACACACACACACACACACACACACGAATATTATTAACCCATAAAAAAGTGAAATCTTACCATTTATAACAATATGGATGGATCTAGAGGATATAATGCTAAGTGAACTAAGTCAGAAAAAGACAATACTATATGATTTCACTCATGTGGAATTTAAGAAACAAAACAAATGAACAAAGAAAAAAGGAGACAAACAGAAAACCAGACTCTTAAATACAGATAACAAACTGGTGGTTGCCAGAGGGAGGTTGATGGGGAGATGGGTAAAATAGGTAAGGAGGATTAAGTGATTAAGAGATGAACTTAATAATGTAGAATTGTTGAATCATTATACTGTATACCAGAAACTAATATAACACTGTGTGTTAATTATACTTAAATAAAAAAAATATAAAAATAATAAAAAAGATGTTGGTGACAAGTGTGGCTATGTTCTAATAACTTTATTTACAGAAACAGTGAGCTGGAATTGGTCCATGGCCCATAGTTTGTTAACCCCTGCTTTCAATCATCATTTTAACATGACCCTCTCTCAACCCTGTTACCCTCCCCCTTCTATAACATGAAGAGCAGTTGAAGTATTCATTAAAAGTATAGGCCTCCTTTCCAACCCCCATTTGCACTTTTTATCAGTAATTTCCTTTTTATATTTTAAACTCAAAACATTCTATCCCTGCTTTTTAACCTAAATGTTCACTTCCATTTTTATTCTACCTCTAGCTAGGCATATCTTAATAATTACGTGGATTAATCTTCTCATCCTTAGCAACAACTGTGGCTAACCTGCTCTGAAAACGGAATTTCCAGAGCTCTAGCTGGAAGAGTGGCATAGACCGCTAGTTGTTAACCTCAATATTTATTCTTTTTTCTTGTTAATAATATAACTCCCAATATTTATGAAGGTATATAGCCACTCAGAGTATAGATATTTCCAGGTCTCCTTGTAGCTGAGATGACCAAGTGATTAAGTTCTAGCTAATATGAAATAAAAAGAAATATTGTGCAGCATCTTCCAGGAAACCATCTTAAAAGGTATCCAGTGAGTGTCCTCTCCCTTTTATCTTCATCCTTTTCTCCATCATTCTGTCTGAAAAAAATGATGTGATAACTGAACTCTAGCTAGTCTCTTGGACCTTGAAGATAAAGACTTTGTCATAAGGATGTCAAAACAGTGAGCTGGAAGGAAAATTCATACCTGAGGACTGTGGATTCTCATAGTAGCCTGGGTCATCTTACTTTTACCAGATAGAGAAATAAAGTTCTACCTTGTTTAGGTCACTGTTACCGACCACCACCATACCTAATCCTAATGAATACATCTAGAGTTTCAAATTTTAAATATGAAAAAATTTCTGAAACAAAGACTAAGATGAGCTTCATTGTAGTTTAAAAATGACTATTTAAAAAATTTATTTTAATATTTAAATAACTGAATATTCACAATTGTTAAATGTGGCAGAAGAGAGCACAGGTGTCTATTTGAATTTATTGAAGTTTGTACTATAGCTTGTAAACTTTCATTACTTCTTATGAATTGAGATAACAAATAGAGGCAACTGGAAAACATTTACTAATACATTAAGCAATCCTGGGATCTGGAGCCTGCCTGGTTTTCTCAGCAACAATTGTTAAAGCAACAGGGCAAAGGTTATGCTTTGTAACCAGGTTAAATTGACATCATCAGGGCACTTGAAGAGAGCAGTACCTCTAGGAAAAACCCTGTAGGTTTAAATACAGTTCATCCATTGCCTACTTGCACTTCAGGCTGGCAATCTACAGCAATGCCTGCTCCCCCCTCACAAGCTTGCACTCTAAGGCCAGCTTTATACAGATGACAGGATACATGATAAGGACCAGGGGGTCCCCATGAGTATCAGCTTATACTCTCGATTACCTGGAGAGGAGTTTGTCCTTGGGACACCAGTCATACTGCCTGAATTCTCACAGTATTGTAGGAGTTACCTGTAAGGGAAAACCTTGCAGTGCAGACCTGTTCTGCCTGATACTCCAATGTGGGGAAGAATAATTTGTCTCTTTCTTTGCATTTGGTGTGGGTGATCCCTACTTTGTTGATCTGTAAGACATAGGACAGAGGCAAAAAGATTACACACTGCTTCTGTTTTTCTCCATATGCAGCTAGCTGGGCAACCTGGAGACAAAGATTACTCCTTTCCTGTCGTACTTTACTAAGAAAGTAAAAAGTAATAAAATACTATTCTTTATTTTCATTCCTCAGAAATGCTCTTAGGCAGTGACCACAAAGTTCCTGAAAAATTTGTCTTTCAGGGGCCCAAGATCCCAGCCCATGGCTTATCTTTCCAGCCTTACCTCCTCAAATTCCACACTTCTACTTTCTCATACTAAGATGGGGAGATGCCCCTGTTCCTCACCCTGGTAATAATCCAGAGCCACATATTCTTCATGCCTAATATTTGACACCCCAATCCTGACAACAATTTCAGGTTAAGTTCTTTTGATTGTAAGGAACAGAGACAAATGAGGAGCAGGAGTGACTGTCCTAAGGGTATACTTGGACTACAACTGAGCCTGGAAATCTGGTGGGAGCCAAAGCTGTCCTGGAGACTGGCTGCTTTCTTCAATTCTCTGAGAAACATATGGCTTCTCTAAATAATATTATCTCTGTTACTTTCTTTTTGATCTCCTGATTGGCTGTTTCTTCCTTCATTTGCCAAATATTTGTTCTTCTTCTTCTTCTTTTTTTTTTTTTTAAAGATTTTATTTATTTATTTGACAGAGAGAAAGAGATCACAAGTAGGCAGAGAGGCAGGCAGAGAGAGAGAGGTAGAAGCAGGCTCCCCTCTGAGTAGAGATCCCGATGCGGGGCTTGATCCCAGGACCCTGAGATCATGGCCTGAGCCGAAGGCAGAGGCTTTAACCCACTGAGCCACCCAGGCGCCCCACCAAATATTTGTTGATTACTTACCATGTGCTAGTTAATTCTCAGCACCAAGAATACGGCAATGAACAAAACAGACAAAATTGCAAAGTTTAAACTTGAATGGGAAGAAACAAAATAAACGAATGATAGATGTGCAACGTTAAGTAGCAGTAAATGCTATGAAGAAAAATAAACAAGGGTAAAAAAGACTGCGTAGAAGGGTCTTATTTTAGATATAATGGTCAGAGAAATCTGTCTCTGAGAAAGTAACATTTGAGTACAAATCTGAGTGAATTGAGAGAGGGAGCCAAGAGGGAAGGGTGTTCCTGCAGAAGAAACAGCATGTGCAAAGACCCTAAGACAAGAATATGCTCTGATGTTAAAAGATCAACATAGAAATCAGCTTTGTCTTTAGTGCTGAAAGTAGGAAAAGTTCATAGATAATAGAAGTTAGGAAAGTATCCAGGGACCAGATTATGGAGGTAAGGCATGGTAAAAACAGTCATGATCTGATTTACAATTTTAAAGTGTGATTCTGGCTGTCACGTGGAATCTAGTGTGTATGGCAGCAGGAGTGAAAGCAGAGAACCCAGTCAGGCAGCTATAGCGTGGTAATAACAAAGATGAGGACAGCTTGGACTAGCATGCTACTGCTGGGGAGGCAGGAGGTGGATGGACTGGGATGATTTTTGAAAAGTTTGTGCAGTGAATTTTGAATATGAAGGATAATAAAAAGAAATTGAAGAGAACTTAAAATTCTTTTTGGCCTGAGAAACTCTATGGTGTCATTTTCTAAGAAGGAAAATATTTGAAGGAGGGTAGGAGGATATCAAGGTTTTGATTATAGTAATTTTTTTCATATTCATGAGTTTATTTTAATTTCTGAAAGCATTTGTTAATTCTCAATAACATTCCTTTTTAAAAAATTTATTTAAACTAAGAAAAACAAAACAATTCACCCATTTCTCCTACCTCTCCCCCCTGCCTCTGGCAACCACTAATCAGTTCTCTGTCTATGAGCTTGGAGAGACACACTTATATTTAGATCCCACTTATAAGATAGGTCTTTTGTTATATGTCTTTCTCTATCTGATGTATTCACTTAGCATAATGCCCTTGAAGACCTTCCATTTTGTCACAAATAACAAGAGCTCATTCTTTTTGATGGCTGAATAATATTCCTCTCTGTGTGTGTGTATGGGTATAGCCACAATTTATCCATTCATCCATTGAGGGACATAAGTTGTTTCTAAATCTTGGCTATCGTAATGCTGCAACAAACACAGGAACCCATATATATTTTCAAAATAGTGGTTTTGTTTTCTTTAAATAAATACCCAGAAGTGGAATTGCTGGAACATATGATAGTTCTGTTTTTTAACTTTTGAGGAACTTCCATTCTGTTTTCCATAATGGCTATACCAATCTGCATCCTCACCAACAGCGTACAAGTGTTCTCTTTTTCCACATTCTCATTAATATTTGCTTGTTTTTTCTAGTATTTTTGATAATAGGACATTCTAACAGGTATGAGATAATATCTCATTATGGTTTTGATTTGCATTTCCCTAATGATTAATGATGTAGAGCATCTTTTTATGTACCCGTTAGCCATCTGTTTGTCTTCTTTGGAAAGATATCTATTCAGACATCCTTTCCATTTTTAATTGGATTTTGTTGTTGCTGTTATGCTATTGAGTTGTAGGAATTCTTTATATATTTTGGATATTAGCCTCTTATTAGGTATATGATTTCCAAATATTTTCTCCTATTCTTTTCATTCTGTTGATGGTTTCCTCTTTTTAGTTTGAGGTAGCCTCACTTGTTTGTTTTTTGCTTTTGTTGCTTTTACTTTTCGTGACAGATTAAAAAAATCATTGCTAAGATGCTTGTCAAGGTGCTTACTGCTTCTGTTTTCTTCTAAGAGTTCTATGGTTTCAGGTCTTATGTTCAGGTCTTTAATTAATTTTGAGTTAATTTTTGTGTATGTTGTAAGATAGTTGCCCAGCTTCATTCTTTTGCATATGGCTAATTTTCTCAGATCCATTTATTAAAAAGACTCCTTTCCCCATTATATGTTTGTGTCTTTTTTGTTGAAGATTAATTGATCATATGTGTGGTTTCATTTCTGGGCTCTCTATTCTGTTCCACTGATTTATGTGTCTATTTTTATGCCAATATCACACTGCTTAATTATTGTACCTTTAAAATATAGTTTGATAGACTCCTGCCTCACGTTGAGGTCTTTTATCCATTTCAAGTTTATCTTCATGTATGGTGTAAGAGAATGGTCAAGTTTCATTCTTCTACATATAGCTGTCCAATTTCCCCAGCACCATTTATTGAAGAGACTGTCTTTTTTTCCACTGGATATTTTTTCGTGTTTTGTCAAAGATTATTTGACCATAGAGTTGCAGGTCCATATCTGGGCTCTCTATTCTGTTCCACCGGTCTATGTGTCTGGTTTTATGCCAGTATCATGCTGTCTTGGTGATCACTGCTTTGTAGTAAAGCTTGAAATCAGGCAATGTGATGCCCCCAGCTTTGTTTTCTTTTTCAACAATGCCTTAGTAATTTGGGGTCTTTTCTGGTCTATCAAAACCCTAAAGAAGAACATAGGCAGTAACCTCTTCAACATCAGCCACAGCAACTTCTTTCAGGACATGTCTCCAAAGGCAAAGGAAACAAAAGCAAAAATGAACTTCTGGGACTTCATTAAGATAAAGCAAAGGAAAGGAAGCACAGCAAAGGAAAGCACAGCAAGAGAAACAGTCAACAAAACAAACAGGCAACCCACAGAATGGGAGAAGATATTCGCAAATGACACTACAGACAAAGGTCTGATATCTAAGATCTGTAAAGAACTCCTCAAACTCAACTCTCATGAAACCGATAATCACATCAAAAAAATGGGCAGAAGACATGAACAGACACTTCTCCAAAGAAGACATACAAATGGCTAACAAACACATGAAAAAATGCTCATCATCTTTAGCCATCAGGGAGATTCAAATCAAAACCACACTGAGATACCACCTGACACCAGTTAGAATGGCCAAAATCAACAGGACAGTAAACAACAAATGCTGGAGAGGATGTGGAGAAAGGGGAACCCTCTTACACTGTTGGTAGGATTGCAAGCTGGTGCAGCCACTTTGGAAAACAGTGTGGAGATTCCTCAAGAAATTAAAATAGAGCTACTCTATGACCCTGCAATTGCACTACTGGGTATTTACCCCAAAGAAGCAGAGGCAGTACAAAGAAGGGCCACATGTACCCCAATGTTCATAGCAGCAATGGCCACAATCGCCAAACTGTGGAAAGAACCAAAATGCCTTCAACAGGTGAATGGATAGAAGATATGGTGTATATTTATAATGGAATATTATGCCTCCATCAGAAAGGATGAATACCCAACTTTTGCATCAACATGAACAGGATTGGAAGAGATTATGCGGAGTGAAACAAGTCAAGCAGAGAGAGTCAATAATCATATGGTGTCACTTACGTGTGGAGCATAAGGAATAACATGGAGGACTTAGGAGAAGGAAAGGAAAAGTGAATTGGGGGAAATCAGAGGGAGAGGTGAGCCATGACAGATTGTGGATTCTGAGAAACAAGATGAGGGTTTTGGAAGGGAGTGGGGTGGAGGATGGGTGAGCCGGGTGGTGGGTATTGAGGAGGGCATGTATTGCATGGAGGACTGGGTGTGAGGTATGAACAATTAATCTTGTAACACTGAAAAAATAAAATAAGCATATTTGGGAAAAAATAAAATAAAATATAATTTGAAATCAGAAAACATGATTCCTCTAACTTTGTTCTTTAGTCTCAGGATTATTTTGGCCAGTGGAGTCTCTTATGGTTCCATACAAATTATAGGACCATTTGTTCTAGTTTGGGGAAAATATAATTTTTTTAAATTAGGGGCACCAGGGTGGCTCAGTGGGTTAAAGCCTCTGCCTTCAGCTCAGGTCATGATCTCAGGGTCCTGGGATCAAGCCCCGCATCGGGCTCTCTGCTCAGGAGAGAGCCTGCTTCCCCCTCTCTCTCTGCCTGCCTCTGCCTACTTGTCATCTTTCTCTCTCTGTGTCAAATAAATAAATAAATATTTTTTAAAAAGAATTTTTTTAAATTAGAAATAATTTTTTAGAGATTTTATTTATTTGTTTATTTATTTATTTATTTGAGAGAGAGAAAGAGCAAGCAGGGGATGAGTAGAGGGGGAGGGGGAAGGAGGAAGAAAGAATCTCAAGAAGACTCCACACTGAGTGTGTAGCTCAGGGCAGAGCTCCATCTCACAATCCTGAGATCATGACCTGAGCTGAAACCAAAAGTTGGATGCTAAACTAAATGAGTCACCCAGGTGCCCCTACCATTAGAATTTTGATGGGGATTGCATTGAATCTGTATATTGCTTTGGATAATATAGAAATTTTAACAATATTAATTCTTTTAGTTCATGAGTGTAGAATATTTTTTCATTTATTTGTGTCTTCAACTTCTTTCACTAGTGTCTTGTAGTTTTGAATACACAGATCTTTCACCTTCTTGGTTAAGTTTATTTCTAGGTGTTTTTTACTTTTTTTGATGCAATTGTAAATGATATTATTTTTCTTAATTTCCCTGTTTGATAGTCCATTATTAGTATATATAAATACAACAGATTTTTATGTATGGATTTGTATCCTAAAACTTTACTGAATTTCTTTATTAGTTCTAATGGTTTTCTTCTGATTCTTTATAGTTTTCTATATATAATATCATGTTATCCACAAATAGTAATGATTTTACTTCTCTCTTTTGTATAGTATTATTTATCTTGCCTAATTGCTCTGGCTAGATTTCAAATATTATGTTGAATAAAAGTGACAAGTGTGAGCATCTTTATTTTATTCCTGATCTTAGAATAAAGGCTTTCAGCTTTTCAGCATTAAGTATAATGTTACCTGTGGGCTTGTCATATACTAGCATGTATTTTTTTGTGGTACACTTCCTCGATACCACTCTATAAGAGTTTTTATCATAAATGTATGTTGAGTTTTATTAAATGCTTTTCTATATCTGTTAAGATGATCATATGATTTTTCCCTTCATTTTATTAATATGATGTATCACATTAACTGATTTTGTGGATGTTGAACCATCCTTGCATCACTGGAATACATCCCACTTTATCATGGTATGTGATCTTTTTAATATATTGTTCAATTTGATTTGCTACTATTTTTTTTTTTTTTTGAGGATTTTTGGATCTATGTTCTTCATGGCTAGTGGCCTGTAGTTCTCTTTTCTTGTGAAATCATTGTCTGTTTTTGGTATCAATCAGGGTTAATGCTGGTATTATAAAATGAGTTTGGAAACTATCCCTCCTCTTTTTTTTTTTTTGAAGAGTTTGAGAAGGATTGGTATTAATTCTTCTTTGAATGTTCAGTATAATTTCTGTATACTTAATTTTGCATTCTGTAACTTTTCTGAATTTATTTATCAGTTCTAGTAATTTTTTGGTGGAGTCTTTAGGGTTTTCTCTCTATAGTATTATGCCCTCTGCGACACCTAAAATGTACATATTGGTCTCCTTGATGTCCCATAAGTCCCTTAAGCTATCGTCACTCTTTTTCATTCTTTTTTGTTTTGGTCTTTTGATTGAATAATGTCCACTGTCCTGTCTTCAAATTCACTAATTCTTCTACTTGATTGGGTCTTTTGTTGAACTTCTCTACTTAAGTTTTCAGTTCATTTATTTATTCTTCAGTTCTATGATTTCTGTTTGGTACTTTGAAATATTTCGTTTGCTGAAATTCTCATTTCTTTTCCTGACCTCAGTAAGCATCATCAATATTTTTAGCTCTTGATCGTGTAATCACTTATCTCCATTTCATTAAGGTTGGGTTTTAGAAATTTATCTTGTTCTTTTATTTGGACATTTTCCTCTGTTTCTTCATTTTACTTGAAGCTCTGTGTTGTTTTTTGCCCATTAAATAAAAAAGCCACCTTTCTTAGCCTTGATAGATTGCTCTCATACAGGAGATGACCCTCATCAATCAACCCAGCCCAAACTCCTGATTGCCTATCAAACCTTTGTCTGCTGCTATTTTTGTTCTTTTGCTCCCAGTAGTTGAAGTTGCATTGAGACCTGTCAGTGTCCCGATGACATGGGAAATGCCTATATGCATACCTGTTCAGATTCCCGGAAGACTACTTATTCCTTGCTCCTCCCTGCCCCTCACCCAGCTATATGATGCAGGCTAATTGGAAGCTTGACATTCAGGCAGTGGCTTGGAAAATCAGAATATTTGCTATGTAATCTAGCACCTATCAGGGAGAAACCAGGAGCAGGTTTTTGTTTTTGATATTTACTCTGTATTGAACCAGAGAGAATAGTTGCTGGGAATGTCTATGAACCCAAGTAGAACCACCTCTTTGTTTTGTGTAATTCTGGAACCCTGTTAACTCCTAGAGCTGGGTGATTTGGAAGTTAGTCTTTTGGGTGGCAGCCATAAAATTTGGGGTTCTAGATGTGTGAACAAGCTTCTTCCAGGGAGAAGCTGGGGACATGGTATTACTGTTGGAGTGAGACAGGGGAGGCAATGGGGAACATGTCTACTTAGGCTTCTGGAAGGATTCCAATGAGCTTCCACATGCAGGCTGATTAGAAGTCAGAATTTCACGCAGCACCTGGTAAAATATGTAGTCAAAAGCCTTCCAGGGATAAACTGGGAGACAGGCATTTTTTCCTATTTTCTCTGTGCTAAGCTTGGGGGTGTGTGAAGGCATAGTGCCTGCACATCCATTTGAAAACTACTTTTTGTTTGTTTGTTTAATTTGGTCCCATGGATCTTCTGGATACTACATTCCATTGGCTATCAGAGAGAGCTAGGTGTTTTGAAAGCCCATCCCTTTGGGGGTGGTGGGAAGATGCAAAAGTTGGAATGGTAGGTATATGGACAAACTTCTTCCAGGGAGAAGCTGGAGACTTGTTCCATTGTTGCAGTGAGTGAGGGTTAGAATGTAGGATAATCACCAGCTCTTTTGGGTTCCCAGGACAATCCAAGTCATCACTTATGCAGGCTGATTGGAAGTCAGATCCTCAGGCAGCAGCTAGTTAAGTATGCAGTAAACCTTTTCTAAGGAGAAACAGAGATGGCATTTTTGCCTGTATTCTCTATGCTGAGACTGAGTATTAAGCCACAAGGAGAGCTCATATGCCTGTTTAAAAACTTCTTCATTTGCTATTATTTATCCTGTGGGACTCTAAATGCAAATCCCATTGGTTATCAGAGCAAGGTAGTTTAGGGGGTCTGTCCTTCACTTGGCAGCCATAAAATTTGGGACGCTAGATGTGTGGACTAGCTCCTTTCCAGGTGATGCTGGTTTTTACTGTTGGAATGAGCCAGAGAGAGAAGGTGAGGGAATGCCAACTGGCTCTTTCAGGCTCTAGAGAACATTCCAGTCATCATCTAGATGTGGGCTTATTAGAGGCTAGACTCTCAGGTAGCAGCAGGTAAATTATGCAGTCAAATCTTTTTCAGGGGAAAACTGGGAAATGGGTGTTTTTGTCTGCTCCTTCTATGCTGAGCTTGAGAGGATAGTTCATGCATCTTTTAATAACTGCTTCTTTGTTTGCTATGGTCCTGTTAGACTTGTGAATGCAAACCGCATTGGGTCCCAGAGATAGATGATTTGGGCCCCATCCCTTGGGGGACTGATTTAAAAGTTAGGGAATGATATGTGTGGTCCAAACCTTTCACTCCTCAGGGAGAAACAGAGTTAGAAGTTCCCTCATGATTATAAGGCATTATGCCAATTTTGGACAAGAGTACATCTCAGCATTTCCTACCCATTTTGATGTGTGTATTTTCTCAGTCACCTAATGTGTAGGAGTTATTTATCTAGCTTCTCAATTTTTCTTCGAATTGATCCTTATGTAGCTATTTGGTGCATCCATGGGAGGAGGGAAATTTAAGAGCCTCCTATGTTACCATCTGAGTGATGTCACTCCTATCTTTTTTAACATACACACTTACAGCTATAAATTTTGCTCTAAATACTACTTTAGCTGCATCCCATAAGTTTTAGTATATTTTGTTTTCATTTTCATTTATCTCAAAGTACCTATAATATACTTTGTGATTTCTCCTTTGATTTACAAGTTATTTGTGAGCATGTTATTTAATTTCTGTACCTTTATCAATTGAACAGAATATAAAATCTAAAAATTAACCCACAACTATATGGTCAACCAATCTTTGACAAAGCAAGAAAGAATATTTAGTGGAAAAAGACAGTCTCTTCAACAAATTGTGTTGGGAAAACTGGACAACATGTAGAAGAATGAAACTGAACCATTTTTTACACCATACATAAAAATAAATTGAAAAGGGATGAAAGACATAAATGTGAGACAGGAAACCATCAAAATCCTAGGGGAGAACACAAATAGCAACCTCTTTGACCTTGTCTATAGCAACTTCTTATTAGACATGTCTCCAGAAGTAAGGGAAACAACAACAAGAATGAACTGTGGGACTTAAGATAAAAAGCTTCTGGACAGCAAAGGAAATAATCAACAAAACTAAAAGTCAGCCTATGAAATGGGAGAAGATATTTGCAAATGACATATCTGTTAAAGGGTTTTTAGTATCCAAAACCTGCAAAGAACCTCTTAAACTCAACACTCAAAAAACAAATAATCCAGTTAAGAACTGGGCAGAAGAAATAAATACACATTTTCCCAAAGACATACAGATGGCTAGGAGGCATATGAAAAGATGCTTAACATCACACATCAACAGGAAAATGCAAATCAAAACCACGATGAGATACCACCCCACATCTGTCAGAAAGGCTAAAATTAAGAACACAGGAAACAACAGTGTTGACAAGGATGTGGAGAAAGGGGAACCCTCTTACACTGTTGGTAGGAATGCAAACTGGAGCAGCCACTCTGGTAAACAGTATGGATAACTCAAAAAGTTAAAAATAGGGGCACCTGGGGGCGCCTGGGTGGCTCAGTGGGTTAAAGCCTCTGCCTTCGGCTCAGGTCATGATCTCAGGGTCCTGGGATCGAGCCCCGCATCGGGCACTCTGCTCAGCAGGGAGCCTGCTTCCCCCTCTCTCTCTGTCTGTGCACTCTGCCTACATGTGATCTCTCTCTCTGTAAAATAAATAAATAAAATCTTAAAAAAAAAAATAGGGGCACCTGGATGGCTCAGTCAGTTAAGCATCTGACTTATAATTTTGGCTCAGGTCATGATCTCATGTGTTGTGAGATTGAGCCCCACGCTGGCTCTGTGCTCAGTGGGAAATCAGTTTTAGATTCTCTCCCTCTACCCTTCCCTCTACTCTCTCCCTCTCTCTCAAATAAAGAAATCTTAAAACAAAGCAAAACAAAACAAAACACGTTAAGGGGGTACCTGGGTGGCTCAGTCAGTTAAGCAGCTGCCTTTGGCTCAGGATGTGATCCTGGAGTCCCAGGATCTAGTCCCATATTGGGCTCCCTACTCAGTGGGGAATCTGCTTTTCCTTCTCCTTTTGCCCCTCCCTCCACTTGTGCAAGTGCTCTTTCTCTCTTTCAAATAAGTAAATAAAGTAAAATAGAATAAAATAAAATGAAGAGTTAAAAATAGAACTACCTATGAATAGCTGTCCAGTTTTTCCAGCACCATTTATTGAAGAGACTGTCTTTTTTCCACTGGATATTTTTTCCTGCTTTGTCGAAGATTATTTGGCCATAGAGTTGCAGGTCCATATCTGGACTCTCTCTACTCTATTCCACTGGTCTATGCTTCTATTTTTGTGCCAGTACCATGCTATCTTGGTGATCACGGCTTTGTAGTAAAGCTTGAAATCAGGCAACATGATGCCCCCAGCTTTATTTTCTTTTTCAACATTTCCTTAGCAATGCGGGGGCTTTTCTGGTTCCATAAAATTAAGGATTGTTTGTTCCAGCACTTTGAAAAATGTTGATAGAATTTTAATCAGGGTAGCATTGAAAGTATAGATTGCTCTGGGCAGTATAGACATTTTAGCAATGTTTATTCTTCTGATCCATGAGCATGGAATGCTTTTACAACTTTTTGTGTCATCTTCAATTTCTTTCATGAGTGTTCTGTAGTTCCTTGAATACAGATCCTTTACTTCTTTCGTTAGGCTTATTCCAAGGTATCTTATGGTTCTTGGTGCTATAGTAAATGGAATCAATTCTCTAATTTACTTTTTTATATTTTCATTGTTAGTGTATAAGAAAGCAACTGACTTTTGTGCATTGATTTTGTACCCTACCACATTGATGAATTGCTGTATGAGTTCTAGTAGTTTGGGGGTGGAGTCTTTTGGGTTTTTCACATAAAGTGTCATGTCGTCTGCGAAGAGAGAGAGTTTGACTTCTTCTTTGCCAATATGAATACCTTTTATTTCTTTTTGTTGTCTGATTGCTGTTGCTAGGACTTCTAGTACTATGTTGAACAAGAGTGGTGAGAGTGGGCATCCTTGTCATGTTCCTGACCTCAAAGAAAGGCTGTCAGCTTTTCTCCTTTGAAAATGATATTCACTGTGGGTTTTTCGTAGATAGATTTTATGAAGTTGAGCAATGTTCCTTCTATCCCTATACTTTGAAGAGTTTTAATCAGGAATGGATGCTATATTTTGTCAAATGCTTTTTCTGCATCAGTTGAGAGGACCATGTGGAATGAAACTTGACCATTCTCTCACACCATACACAAAGATAAACTTGAAATGGACAAAAGACCCCAACGTAGTCAGGAATCTATCAAAATCCTAGAGGAGAACATAGGCAGTAACCTCTTCAACATCAGCCACAGCAACTTCTTTCAAGACTTGTCTCCAAAGGCAAAGGAAACAAAAGTGAAAATGAACTTTTGGAACTTCTTCAAGATAAATAGCTTCTGCACAGCAAAAGAAACAGTCAACAAAACAAACAGACAACCCACGGAATTGGAAAAGATATTTGCAAGATCTTTATATAGCCAAGATCTATAAAGAACTCCTCAAACTCAACACCCAAAAAACAGATAATCACATCAAAAAATGGGCAGAAGACATGAACAGACACTTCTTCAGAGAAAGCATACAAATGGCTAACAGAACATGAAAAAATGTTCATCATCATTAGCCATCAGGGAAAGTCAAATCAAAGCCACATTGAGATACCACCTTACACCAGTTAAAATGGCCAAAATTAACAAGACAAGAAACAACAAGTGTTGGAGAGGATGTGGAGAAAGGGGAACCCTTTTGCACTGTTGGTGGGAATGCAAGTTGGTGCAGCCACTTTGGAAAACAGTGTGGAGATTTCTTAGGAAATTAAAAATAGCTTATGAACCTACCTTATGAACCTGCAATTGCACTACTTGGTATTTACCCCAAAGATACAGATGTAGTGAGAAGAAGGGCCATATGTACTCCAATGTTCCTAGCAGCAATGACCACAATCACCATACCATGCAAAGAGCCAAGATGCCCTTCAATAGATGAATAGATAAAGAAGATATGGTCTATTACACCTATGGAATATGGAATATTACACCTCCATCAGAAAGGATGAATACCCAATTTTTGTATCAACATGGATGGGACTGGAAGAGATTATGCTGAGTGAAATAATTGAAGCAGAGAAAGCCAATTATCATATGGTTTCACTTACTTGTGGAGCATAAAGATAAACATGGAGGACATTAGGAGAAGGAAAGGAAAATTGAATTGGGGGAAATAGGAGGGGGAGATGAAACGTGAGAGACTGTGGACTGTGAGAAACAAAGGAAAGTTTTGGAAGAGAGGGTGGTGGGGGATGGGTGAGTCTGGTGGTGGGTATTAAGGAAGGTACATTTTGCATGGAGCACTGGGTGTGGTGCATAAAAAATGAATCTTGGAACACTGAAAAAAAAAAAAAAAGAAAAAAAGAACTATGTATGATCCAGCAATTTCACTGCTAGGTATTTACCCAAAGGTTACAAAAATACAGATTCAGAGGGGTACATGCACCCAGATGCTTATAGAAGCATTTTCAATAGCCAAATTACAGAAAGAGCCCAAATGTCCATTGGCTGATGAATGGATAAAGAAGATGTGGTATTTTCATATACAGTGGACTATCTCAGTTGTAAAAAAGAATGAAATCTTGCCCTTTGCAATGACAGGGGTGGAGCTGGAATGTATTATGCTAAGTGAAGTAAGTCAGTCAGAGAAAGACAAATACCATATGATTTCACTCATATGTGGAATTTAAGAAACAAAGTAGATGAACATATGGGAAGGGGGAAAAAGAGAGATGGAAACAAACCACAAGAGACTCTTAATGATAGAGAACAAACTGAGGGTTGATGTAGGGAGGTGGATGGGGGATAGGCTAAATGAATGATATGTAGTAAGGAGGGCATTTGTTATGATGAGCACTGGGTGTTACATGTAAGTGATGAATCACTAAATTCTACTCCTGAAACCACATTGCACTATATGTTAACTAACTAGAATTTAAATAAAAATTTGAAAAAATTATTGAACATTTATGAATTTATTGAATTTTTTTATTGATTTCTAATTTCATTTTGCTATAACTAGAGGACATAGTTTGTGTAGTAATAATTTTTTAAGCAATATATTGAGGCTTTTTTATGACAAAACATATGGTCTATCCTGGAGAATGCTTTATCCTGGAGAATGTATCCTTGCAATAAATGTGTATTCTACTGTTGTTGGGTGGAGTATTATATAAATGTCTGTTAGGTCTAGTTGGCTTATGATGTTGTTCAAGTCTTTATTTCCTTATTGAACTTCAGCCTAGGTGCTCTATCCTGTATTGAAAGTGGGATATTGAAGTCTCCAACTATTATTGTTGAATTGTCTATTTTCCCCTTCAATTTTATTTTTGTTTCATGTAATTTGGGGCTCTATTGTTAGATGTATTTATTTTGATAATTATTATATCTTCCCAATGGATTGACCTACTATTATTGTACAAAATATTTTTCTTTGAAACAAGACAAAGCAAAAAAAGAGACACACCATAAAACAGACTCATAACCATAGAGAACAAACAGATAGTTAGCAGAGGGAAGGTGGATGAGGAGATGGGAGAAATAGGTAAAGAGAATTAAGAGTACACCTACCCTGATGAACACTGAATAATATACAAAACTGTTGAGTTGTATATTGTACACCTGAAACCAATATAACACTGTATGTTAACTACACTGGAATTAAAATAAAAAAATAAAAATAGTTTTCTCTGTATCTAGTATATATTTTAATCTTAAAGTCAAAATAGTCTGATAATGTTATAACCACTTCAGCTCTCTTTTGGTTATAGTTTGCATGGTATATTATTTTACACCTTATATTTTATTTTATTTTTTACTTTTTTCCCAATCTTCTACTTTTAAAAATTATTATTATTTTTAGTTTATTTACTTATTTTTAATTAACATATAATGTATTATTTGCCCCATACACCTTATATTTTAAATAAATTTTTGTCTTTGAATCTGAAGTGTCTCTTTTGGACAGTATATAGTTGGATTGTATTTTTTTTAAGTCCAATCTGCCAATCTCTGACTTTTGATTGAAATGTTTTACTAATAATGCAGAATTTATGTCAGCCATTTTATTATTTGTTTTCTATTTCTCATGTATTTATTTCTCCATTCCTCCATTATTGCCTTTTTTGTGTTAAATATTTTTTAGGTATACAATTTAAATTCTTTTCCCATTTATTTTACTGTATTTTTAATTTTCTTAATGGTTACCCTGGGCATTATGGTAAAATTTTAATTTATAACAATCTAGCTCAGATTAAAACTAATTTAATTTCAATAATATATAAAAATTTTCTCCTATATAGCTCTGTTCCCTCTTCTTTTTTTCTCTTATTGTCATACAACTTCTGTCTTTATTCATTATAAGCTTGTTTATGCAGTTTTATAATTATTGCTTTATGCAGTTGTCTTTCAAGTCAGGTAGGAGAAGAAAAGAGTTAAAGTTTAAAAATACATTTTTGGGGGCACCTGAGTGGCTCAGTTGGTTAAGCGACTGCCTTTGGCTCAGGTTATGATCCCGGAGTCCCAGGATCCAGTCCCGCATCAGGCTCCCAGCTCCACAAGGAGTCTGCTTCTCCCTCTGACCTTCTCCCCTCTCATGCTTGCTCTCTTGTGCTCTCTCTCTCAAATAAATAAATAAATAAATAAATAAATAAATAAATAAATAAATAAATAAATCTTTAAAAAAATAAAAATACATTTTTCATACTTACATAAATAATTAACCTTACTGGTTCTCTTTTATTTTTCCATGTGGATTTGAGTTATTGTCTAGTATTCTTTTATTCTAGCCCAAAGCTCTCCCTTTAGTATTTCTTTTTTTTTTTTAAATATTTTATTTATTTATTTGACAAGAGAGAGAGATCACAAGTAGGCAGAGAGGCAGGCGGGGAGGGGGGGAAGCAGGCTCCCTGCTAAGCAGAGAGCCCAATGCGGGGCTTGATCCCAGGACTCTGAGATCATGACCTGAGTTGAAGGCAGAGGCTTTAACCCACTGAGTCACCCAGGTGCCCCTCCCTTTAATATTTCTTATAAGGCAGATCTGTTAGTGATATATTCTCTGAGTTTTTGTTTATCTGGGTATGTCTTAATTTCTGTTTTTAAGAAAAGCTGGATATGGAATTCTTTGGACTGGTTTTCTTTTAGCACTTTGAATATCAAAGTCATCTCACTGTTTTCTGTCCTCCATGGTTTCTGATAAGAAATCAGTTGTTAATATTATTGTAGCATTCATGTACATAAGGAGTTGCTTGTGTTTTATAGATTTTAAGATTCTTTGTCTTTGGCTTCTACCAGTTTGATTATGCTGTGTTTTAGTGTGGAATTCTTTGAGTTTCTCCTACTTGGGTTATTTTGAGTTTCTTGGATGAGTTGATCAATATTTTTCACCAAATTTGGGAAGTTTTCAGCTATTATTTCTTTAAATATTCCTTCTTCCCTTTTGTCTATCTTCGTCCTCCTGGGACTCCACCTATACATAAGTTGATATGTTTGATAATGTCCCACAGGTTTCTGATACTCTGTTCATTTATTTCATGCTGTTTTCTTCCTGTTCTGTAAACTGGATGATATTAATTGACCTACCTTCAGGTTTATTGATTTATTTCTCCTGCAATGTCAAATATGCTGTTAAGCCACAGTAGTACACTATCCATTTTAGTTATTGTACTTTTAAACTCTATAATCTTCATTTGCTTTAAAAATTATTATTTCTATCTCTTGATATTCTCTATTTGGTAAGATAATGTTCTCATATATTCTTTTAGTTCTTTAGACAAAATTTCCTTTAGATATTTGAACATATTTATAATACCTGGTACTCAATCTTTGTTTACAAAATCCAATATCTGGGCATCTTCAGAGATAATTTCTACTGTTTTTTCTTGTCTCTTTGCATGTATCTTACTTTTTTGTTTATAACTAGGTGTTTTAAATAATAAAATGTGGCAACTCTGGACATTAGATTGCCCCCCCCCTCTTTTCTTTTTTTTTTTTTTAAGATTTTATTTATTTATTTGACAGAGAGGAGAGAGATCACAAGTAGGCAGAGAGGCAGGCAGAGAGAGAGCGGGAAGCAGGCACGCTGCTGAGCAGAGAGCCCGATGTGGGGCTAGATCCCAGGACCTTGAGATCATGACCTGAGCTGAAGGCAGAGTCTTTAACCCACTGAGACACCCAGGTGCCCCTGCCCCCGCTTTCTTAAGGTTTGATGTTTTTGCCCTTCTTGCTATTGTTGCTGTTTGTGAACTAATTCTGTAAATTCTGCATTCTTTGTCATGTTCCAATCACTGAAGTCTCTCCTTGGATATCTTAGTGGTCAGCTAATGATTGCACAGTGATTTTCTTAAATGCTTTGAACCAATATTTCTTCTAGCCTTTGCTGATAGGCTCTGTATGCATATTGGTGCACACCTTCAACTTTCTGGCAATTTACAATTCTGCCTTATCCTTCACTCCCTGCTCATGTAGAGTCTCAATGTGAGCCAGAGTCAAGAGATTAAGGCCTTCTCACATGTTTCATGGGCATGCACACAGACCTGCACATGTATGTAGCTGTCTAGATTTCTAGGAATATATTGGAACTTTCTCATGTACCTTATGGGTATTTCATTCTCCAGGTTTTTTTTTTCTTGTCCCAACAGTTATCTCCCCTTCAGACAGTTGTGATGTTAAGCAATTACCACTAATTGTTTTTGGCAAATGCTCCTGGGGAAAGGCTGTATACCAAATGAGTTTAAGACAGATCAAATAAAAGAAAGTGAGTTGAAATTCCCAGGGAGCTGTGGAACAAGTCAAATAATGATAATTTTGATATGGAGGTGCCTAAAACCAATTCTGTCTCCTGCCAGTGGCTGTTAGGCTGCTAATTTTAACAGCTAATGTATTTGCAAGGTTGTTAATTTTCAAGGCTATTGAGGAACTGAGAAGAAGGAGAAAGGAATAAAGCAAGTTAGAACACAACAAAACTCACTGTTCTTACCAAGATTTGACCATTTTTCTTGAATAGATGCCTCTCAAATTGTTGCAAGTCTTTGATTAAATTTCCAAAGTTCTAAAAAACTTGATTTTGACTATATTTTTGCTAGTGTTCTCTTTGATTTTATGGAGGGATGGATTTTTGCTCCACCATTCCGGAAGTGCTTCTTTTGAATATGTTAGATTTATTATTTATTTGTAAAATTAATGACATATAATCTGAAACCAGATTCATAAGCTCTTTGAGAATATTTGCCTCAGTTTCCTCTTCTTTTAAATGAGTATATTAATCTATCTCATAGGATTGTTGAAAGTATTATATGAGTTAACTATAAGCAAAGCATGTAGAACAGTGGTCAGCCAAGTATGGCTTGTTGGCCAATCCTGCTCATAGTTTCTTTTTTTAGAGCCCATAAGTGAAGAATGATTTTTACATTTTAAAATTTAAAATCAAAAGAATATTTCTTGACACATGAAAATTGTATGAAATTCAAATTTCAGTGTCCATAAATAAAATTTTTTTGATACATAGTTATGCTAATTCATTTACATATTATCTAAGACTGCTTTTGCACTAAAACAGCAGAGATGAGTAGTGTGATCAAATCTTTTGAACCATGAATCTTGTACACTGAAAAAATAAAATAAAAGTATTTGGGAAAAAATAAAATAAAGTAAAAATCTTTATGGCCTGGAAAGTTTCAAATACTATCTAGCTTTTTTTAGGAAGTTTGTGAGTTTCTAATGTAATACATTGTCAGGCATGAAAAAACTCAATAATCATTAGCTATAATTTTTACTAGGTAGCTCAAAGTTACTGTTAAGTGTCTGCTGTTTTTTAAAAATACATTTCACATAGTCCATGAAGTAGGAAATGGTTGGTGTTTGAGCTGATGGCCAAGAAAGAATTCTCGAGACGTCTTCAGTACGTCTTTATTAAGTACTGAATAAAGTACGGCTTTATTAAAGCACAGGATCAGGACTTGTGGGCAGAAAGAGCTGCTTGGGGTCATGAGGAGTGGCCTGCTTTCAAGTTGAAAGGGTTTTAGAGATAGCATAAGTCTCTAAGGAATTTTGGAGGCAAGGTTTCCAACCTGCAGGGGGCTAGATATTAGGAAAAGGTCATTTATAATTGTCTAATAAAACCTTAGTCATGAGAACTCTTCAGATGTATAATGGTGGGTCATATGCTTGGGGGATAATTGCCAACATATATCTTGGGGGTAGAGATAAAGGAAGTTTTCAAAGGAATTTTTATATATTAAAGTAGACTTACAGGATCAAGGAGGATTAGGATAATTTAATTTAAGTTAAGATAAATTAAGCTAAGATTGCCTTTTGCCCTTAGCAAAGTATTAACATCCAGGCAGTTGAGTTCTGAGATGAGTCACTTGGCCTGTCTCAAAGACTTGTCAATGGGTTGTAGCAGTAAGAAAATTTAATTTTTTTCTTTTCCTTTTGTTTTGTTTCCCATATCATTCCACACTGGTCTCAACTCTGTCTCATTAGGTCACATTTGACTCACTATGGCCTCCCAACCTCAGCATAGTCTGAGTCCTGTCTTCTGCCCTGAGCTCTTCTTTCCCTCTTGTTCACTCTGATCTAGTTGCCTTAGGCCATTTGTCTGTTCTGGGAATGTGCTGAGCAATTTTCTTCCTTAGGGTCTTTGTATTTGCTTTTCTCTGTTTGCAACACTCTTTCCCTGACTCTTCACAAATCTGGATCTATATTATTTTTCAGGTCTTGGTTCAGATAGCACACCCATCAAGGCCTTCTCAGACCACCTTATCTAGGGACCTACTCTAGATTCCTTCCCCTTGTTATTCCTTATTCAAATATCTTATTTACTTTTTTTGTGGCAAAATAATCGTAATTATCTAATTTTTTAAATTGCTTTTTGTCTGCTTCCCCACTAGAATGTTAGACCTTCAGAACAGGAACTTTATGTTTCTCATTCTTTATTATAACATGGCATTTAGTGCCTTCATTAAATATATGTTGAAAGAATAAATGCTATTTTAGTTTCAACTTCCATGATTAAGTATATTCATACTCTTCTTTTTCTTATATTCCCATGCAAGGAAACTATTTGTCTTGATTTATCTTTTT
>CM053603.1:128960174-128981662 GCA_028646535.1 Procyon lotor | reverse complement strand
AAGAAAAAGAAAAAATTAAGGTGAATCAGAAAACAACTTTGTACTTTCCCTTCACTGCCTACACTCTGTGCAGTTATATCTTCTTCTGCTCCCAAATGAAATCTTGGGCAGATCTCATAGTTTTTATGCTTACAATTAGATAATAAAATCTTATTTCCTCTGGTTATTTGAATTTCTAAAACTGTTTTAGTTTAGTAATTAATATGTCTAGGCCAGGATAACAGTAAAAATTCTGAATTTCATTCAGTCACAACTTCTTTCCCCTAACTTGGATCTGCTTCAACTGGAAGCTTGCTATGAAGGTGGGTGTGGATTGTTTCCTTTTCTTCTGCCCCACTCACTAGGCTTGCTCTGGTTCCTTTACTACTGAAGTGTGGGGAAGCAAGAAAGATGTGGAACAGCAAAAGTCTGACTAGCATCACTATAATGGTCTTAATTTCCTCAGGCTGGGGCAGAGATGCAAACACACTCTTCTTCTGGTGTTTTGTTTCCTCTTCAGAGATTCTCCCCTCCCCCCAGTAGGTAGTCCGCTGTAGTCCATTCCCCCGGCTGCTGACAATCCCTCTCTGCACCTTCCCAGAACTTCTATACCCACTGATATTTCTGAACTTCTTCTGCTGAAAGTTGTCTTATCCCTCACAGAAAACCCTCCTGGGCACTATTCTAACCAGTTTCAGGTCAGCAGCCTCCCCCATATGTTAACAAACAAGCACTTTGGCTCTGTTGTCAGTGGGGATACAGTTACCTATTAGCTGCAGTATTCTATTCTGATGCCTCAGGTTACCTGAAGCAGTCTTTAACTCCTTTATCTCAAAGTTGACCTGCAGACACAGACTGAAGTCTGGTGTTCTTCTTGACACCACCTCACTGGGGTTGAGGTACAATAGAGAGTTCCATGTTGGTGCAAGGTAGGTGTGATGTGAAAGGAAAATGCTACCACACTTCTACAACTCTAGAAGAAATCCTTTCCTCAGTCTCCCAAAAGCTGTCTCAGCATCTTCAAACTTATTTTTCTAGGTAGAAAATGGGTGATCAACTAATGGTTATAAAACAGCAAGTCCCACTTAGGGGATCTAGCACTTCACTTTGGAATATAGAAATGGTTGGCATTTATTACCCTAGAGGCTTCCACCAAAGGCAGACAGAGTCTCAGTTTAACATCTCATTACACATGTCTGGGACTCTGAAACATTACATGTCTCATGCATGAAATTGTGTGTGTGTGACAGTTTTTATTCTAAAGATTGCATCATACACTTTTCAATCTATTCTGGAGAGTTTGCAAAGGTCCATGGCCAAAAAGTTTTAGCCTCATTTGTGAACTAACTTAGAATATTGGGTCTATATAAAATATTATGAGCAAAAATTAAATATTTTTAGAATAGTTTCAGGTGTTCTAGGTGTGGTGGTGCAGTTCTATCACATGGCAGATTCTACTTGTGTCCCTTGAGGCATCATTTTTATAACACAGCTTATAAAGACAGCAGAAGGTAGTTCTGCGTTTATTACTTATGTGTTGGTGGAGTGAGAAAGAACAATTTCTAATTTCTGCCAGTAAAATTCTTTTCTGTTCCTGTCTGTTGAGCTTGTTCTGGCAGTAATCATACTCTCCCTCCCTTTATCCCCCCAGCCTTAACAGAGATACATTTGTGCTCATGCTGGATTGATATAGGAAAAATAGAAAAACTTTTTTTGGGAAACATTAATTTCTTCTTGAATTCAGAAATTAGGATTGAGTAGCCTACACATCTAATTGTCTTCTATGCTATAAAGTGGAGAGAGTTTATAAAGATTGATGAAGAGTTAAATGCTTTGTGGCATTTTATTAATGGCCCATATCTCTTTAGCCCTCTCCTTTCATTTTCCCTCCACTCTCCTATCTGTTCATTGACCTACTCTTTTTTAGAACCTTCTTTTTTTGAGTACGAGTGACATTGTGCATGGATCAGAATTAACAAATCAAAGATTTTCTAGGAGTATCTGCCATGGGTGCTATGGTATTCAAGAGGGCTCAGGTTAGAGCTGCTTGATTAGAGAGCTGTCCAGGTGTACAGAGCTGAAGTCAAGTGGCCATGAAATTTGAGGGATACTACAAAGTGGAAGTCCCTGTTTTAGTTGATGCTAAATGCCCATGGATTCAACCCAAACAAGAATAGTTTGATCCACACTTAGCTGATTAGGAGAAGAGTAATGGTAGACTCTTACAAACTCTTGCTTAAAAAAAAAAAGAATAGATATAAAGGTCATATATTTTTAAAAGATTTTATTTATTTATTTGACAGAGAGATAGAGAGCGAGCACAAGTAAGCAGAGCAGCAGGCAGCCACTTAACCAACTGAGTCACCCAGGCACCCCCTGAAGGTCATATTTTATATCACTTCCAGCTAATGCATGAATCATCAAGTAATATATTTCTTCAGAATTCAACTCACTAACAAGGCTGTTAATATTCAATTCTCTTTTATAGTTGGTAAGGAGTTTTGTGGAAGATGATCCTTGGAGCCCTGGCTCCCTTACAATGAAGAATACTTTCAATCAGAAATCCAGGCTAGTATGGTTCACAAAGCATGCTTCTCTCCTTTGAAAGTGCCTTGCTTGCTATATCTCTCAATTCTGTAGGTTCTGAAGTATAGTAAAAGCTGGCATTTACTGATCTTTTATTATATACCATCAACTGTGCTAAGTATTTTACATATTTTTTCACATTGGGTTCTCCAACTTTCCATCCTAAATCCTGAGTTATGCTTCTCTTTTCTCCATTTACCAGGGGAGCTCATCTGTTCCAATGGCTTCAACTATCACCATCACACTTAATTTGGATATGTCCACCCCACCAGGTTCACATTCCAAAAGCTCGATCAATATTTTCCCATGGATGACTTGCCATCACCACTTTCTAATTCAGTATCTTGGAAACTCTTCCTTTTCTCCTCTCCCATCTTCTTTCTCTCTGCATTACATCATCATCTTTGCCACTCCGGCAAACCACTCTGGTTTAAAACTTACAGTCATCTTTGACTCATTCTTCTCTTCCTTTCATATATAAACATGAGGAAGACTCACCAAGTCCTACTGATTTTTTTTTCCTCTATTGCTTCCACCATAATGCTATTTCAGATCTCCTCACCTCACATACAAATTAAAGCACCTCACTTCTGGGAAGGCATCCCAATTCTAAGCATTTTGCTCTCTGTTACATTCTGCTACCACCCTTGGCCAATCTTTTACACACCCTCTTCTCATGTTATTCTGACTGCCAATGGCCCACTGAATTAAACCCACATCTTTATTCTGGCTCTACTTATCTAACTTTATCCATGCCCCTCCCCCTTTTTTTCCTATATGTTGTCTCTACCCTAGTCAAGCCCAGGATCTTCTGTTCTTAGCCCAGGTCTCTGTTCATAAGGTTCTTGTCATCTAGAATTTTCTCTCCTCCCCCTTTTTTTGGATGAAAAATCCAAGGCTCAGAGAAGTTTAATGATTTTCCTGAGGTTGTACTGCAAGTGATTGAGTGGATTTAAACTTATTCTTCTGTTCCTCAGGATAGTCTTTTCTTTCCTTAACCCTAACTGCTGGTTTCAGAATCAGATCAATATAGGATGGAATCCATAAATGGAAACTCAAAATGCCTTTGTTTTGTCTGCCTGATAATAAAACACTACCAGCTCAGGATATTAGCCTCTGAAGACTGTCTCCCTTATACTGGAACCTAGCCATGGCAAATGAAGATAATTTGACATACCCAACCAAATTATTCTGAAAAATTAATTTTAATAGCTTTTCATCCCTTAAATAAAACTTAAAACTTAAAATTAAAATTAAAAAAAAAAAGATTGTGAGTTGCCCACCATGTTTTTCAAAGTTACTGAAATTCCCCGAATTTATATTAAATCATAGGGGCATTGCTCCTAGTTGTCCTAGGTTTGTACTTTAAGCTGCACCCAAAGTTCCAGCACTGTTTTTTTTTGAGTCTAAAAAAGGATCAGATAGCATATGTTCAAGCTGAGTAAGCTACTAGGATGCCAATAGTATGTTTCTGTAAACTTTTGATTGTAGATTTCCTATGCAAATAGGATTTCTCAGAGTTCTGGTTAGTATTGCTTTTAGATCAAGACATGACCTTTTAGTTTAAACAGATATCAAAGATTACTAGACTCTTATCCAAAGTCTTTCTTAGGTGTCCTTAAAATGCAGAGATCTGTATTTGTGATCTGGCTGCAAGCTGCAAGCTTGCTGAATAACCAACAGATGTCTTTCTCCATCTTCATTTCCTTTTCTAATGAAGGAAAGTAACACTTGTCTCTTTCCATTCTCCCAGGGGTATCAAAGGATAAAGGATATTGTGAACATTATTAAAAGAGAGGTTATATTTTATTACATAAAAATCTCATGAATATAATCACATTATGGCAATAGATGAATTTTATTTCAGGTACATACAATGGGTAGTTTTTGTTACTCATTTAGTCAGCTACATTTTGTCATCACCACATTGATATCAGTTTGAAAAGTCACATTCTCAGAAACATAAATATCAGGTTGATTCAAATTCTCAGAAACATATATATTAAAATTGATTCAAACTAGCAATACTGATGGCCCTGACAGAACTTTGAAGAGATTTCGAAACTAGGCAGTTGTAAAAATCTCTCTCTAGAATATTCTTCTCCTTTCTTGGATTTTAGTGTTTGAGTTCCAGAGGCTAGTTGCCAATAGTGGTAGAAGATGTTACCTTATTCCAAACTCTTCAAGCCATGATCAAAAGCTAATAATCTGAATATAGTAATTTTTTCCCATTGTCTTCCCAGTAAAAGAAAACCACACATTATATCACAAGCCAGATATCACTGACCAATCTTTTATTAATTTAGCACCTATAGAGTATAAAACATTCTTTGTAATTATGGGGGTGGGAAGAAAGGTTCGAAACTGAATAAGACAGTCTCTGTTATCTAGGAACTCATAATCTACCAAAGTTTCTTGCGCTATCAATACCATAATTTGTATTTCATATCTAAGAACTGATTTTTTTTTTTGCCTTCTTTTTACACATGGAATGGTATAAAAAGATTTAGACAAGTGGTTCAGAAACTTGGTCTTAGAACTGGCTCTGCCATTGACCAGTCTCTTGGACCTTGACAAGTAGTTTATTTCTCTAGACTCCAGTGTTCTCATTTGTAACATTTTAAGCATTAGAGTTCTACTCATTCTTCCAACACTCATCAGCTATCCTTAAAGTACCTACTATATTGAGGCACTGTTCTACTTACTTAGATTACTTTAGTGATGTAAACAGACACATGTTTCTGCCTTCTTTTTCTCTGACATTCTATATGGGAGAAAGACAGACAATGAACATAATAAAAAATAATACAGTACAGTAGAAGGTCATAATGCTATCGTATAAAGAGCACAGTGTGAAAGGAAATCAGGAATGTAGGACTGGGAGAAGTTGCAATTCCACACAGAGTGATCAGGTGGGACTGAGAAAATGCCATTTAGGCAAAAATTTAACAATGCCCTGTCCAGTGCTCTCTCAAAGTATTCTTTTCTATGTGGTAGGAAGAGAAAGAATTAGAGAAGCGCTAGCAAACATCACAGAGATGGTTCAACCTTTCCTTCCTTTGCTTCCTTTCCTTGTAGCCAAAGTTAGATATATGACTTAGAACTTCTCTGCCCAGTATATAGGAGTAGCCAGTAGCTCCATGTTTGCTCTTGAAATGCAGTTAGTCCAAATTGAGATATTCTGTCAGTACAAAATACAAACCAGGTTTTGAAGAGTGTAAAATAGCTCATTAATGTTTTTGCATTGATTGTAAGTTGAAATAATAATATTGTGTATGTTGGGTTAAATAAAATATATTTTAGGGGTGCCTGGGTGGCTCAGTGGGTTAAAGCCTCTGACTTCTGCTCAGGTCATGATCTCAGGGTCCTGGGATCGAGCCCCACATTGGGCTCTCTGCTCAGCAGGGAGCCTGCTTCCCCCCCTCTCTGCCTGCCTCTCTGCCTACTTGTGATCTCTCTCTCTCTCTCTCTCTCTGTCAAAAATAAATAAATAAAATCTTTTAATATATATATTTTAAAATTACATTTTACTTTTTTTAGTGTAGCTATCAGCAATTTTAAAAATAATACATGTAGTTCACATTATATTTATATTGGGAAACTCATGTCTAGAACATGGGGATTTTACTATAAGAGTAAATGTCAGTCTTGTTTTGCTAGGTAAGTCATCTCTCATTTTGCTGAATCTCTTTCTCTTTTTTTTTTTTTGGCATTCCTCAAAAGTTTTCCTCTAGTGGCTTCTGGGTCAGGGAATGCAATCACAGGGTTCACATTTCTAGAATTCAGGATATTTCAGGGCCATAATTAAGATACAATGTGGCAGAAGCAGGAGAGGAAAAAGAATTTAGATTCTGGGATAGAACATTGGTTCACAAGGGCATGTCTGAGCAACTGTAAGACAGGCTATTTTGATTTAGTTGTTATACTAATTAGAGAGAATTATTTCTCTTTAATCTTCATTCTAAGCTTAATGAGAGAAAAAGCTGGCTGTCATTAAGTGGTGAATGAGAGGAATGCTGGAATAAAATAGAAACCATTTCTCCAGGAGTGCCTGGGTAGTTCAGTGGGTTAAAGCCTCTGCCTTGGCTCAGGTCATGATCTCAAGGTCCTGGGATCAGCCTCACAGTGGCTCTCTGCTCAGCAGGGAGTCTGCTTCCTCCTCTCTCTCTGCCTGCCTCTCTGCCTACTTGTGATCTCTCTCTGTTAAATAAATAAATAAAATCTTTAAAAAAAAAAAAAGAAAGAAACCATTTCTCCAAATCACAGGTAGTGTCAGAGGTCAACAAGCCTTTGAGAGTCAAACTTAAAATTAGAAGAAAGGCCTATATAAAATACAGGTATCTCTTGTTTTGTTTTTTATTTTGTTTGTTTATTTAGAAAGCAAATTTATAGATGGGAGTCAAATCAACATATAGCTCTGAATGGTTTATTTCTAAAATGCTGAGCTTCCCTTAATCATGTTTTTGGAAGTATTCTAGACCCAGGGAGAATGCTGAAATTTTGTTCAGCTTTCTTTCTTTTTCTTTCTTTCTTTCTTTCTTTCTTTCTTTCTTTCTTTCTTTCTTTCTTTCTTTCTTTCTTTCTTTCTTTCTTTCTTTCTTTCTTTCTTTCTTCTCTCTCTCTCTCTCTCTCCCTCTCTCCCTCCCTCCCTTCCTTCCTTCCTTCTTCTTTCTTTCTTTTCTTTCTTCTTTCTTTTGTAATTAGTAAAAATTTATTGTGCACATGCCAAAAAGACAGTTTGCAAACCCAAAGCATTTAAACCAAAAGGTGGAAGGAGGCTCCGGGGTCTCTTATTACAAAGTAGCTTATGTTATGAGAAAGCAATGACTGCTTATTCTTCACAGGGGTTGGCTACAATATTACAGTTTTCTTTTTTTTTTAACTTAATTTTATTTTTTCAGTATTCCAAGATTCATTGTTCATGCACCACACCCAGTACTCCATGCAATACGTGCCCTCCTCAATATCCACCACCAGGCTCACCCAACCCCCATCCCCCTCCCCTCCAAAACCCTCAGTTTGTTGCTCAGAGTCCACAGTCTCTCATGTTTCATCTCCCCCTCTGACTTCCCCCAATTCACGCTTCCTTCCTTCTCCCAATGTCTTCCATGTTTATTTTTATGCTCCACAAGTGAGTTAAACCACATGATAATTGACTCTCTCTGCCTGACTTATTTCATTTAGCATAATCTTTTCCAGTCCTGTCCATGTTGATATAAAAGTTGAATATTCATCCTTTCTGATGGAGGCATAATATTCCATTGTATATATGGACCATATCTTCTTTATCCATTCATCTGTTGAAGGGCATCTTGGCTCTTTCCACAGTTTGGCGATTGTGGCCATTGCTGCTACGAACATTGGGGTACATATGGCCTTTTTTGTTCTGGTATTATATAAATCTTATTCTTGGGGTTCATTTTGACTGGTTTTTTTTTTTTTCTTGTCTTTTACTTTTGTTGGTCTTTTTGTTTGTTCGTGTTTGTTTATATACCTCAGCTATCTTTCTTTAAGGAGGGAAATAACTAAATCCTCCAACATAGGAAATTTTCTGTTCTCTTTATGATGGTTCCCCAGGGATAGCAATAGTTATTGAATGACTAAAGATCCCCCCCAATCTCTCTTAGGAGCCCATCTTAGTATTTAATCTCTCTGATAGTAAAAAGCTTTGCTGGTATACAACCAAAAATAATATTCTTTTATCTAAGCCATTTCTTTCTTCCTTTTGCACTATCAATACCATAATTTGTATTTTAATTTGTATTTGTGTTCCTTCTTTCTTTTCTTCTTTCCTTCCTTCCCTCTTTCCTTCCTTCCCTTCTTTCCTCCCTTCCCTCCTTCTTCCGTCTTTCCTTCCTTCCTTCCTTCCTCCCTCCCTTTCTTTCTTTCTTTCTTTCTTTCTTTCTTTCTTTCTTTCTTTCTTTCTTTCTCTCTCTCTCTCTCTCTCTTTCTCTTCCTCTCTCTTTCTTTCTTTCTTTAATCAGTGGAGAACAACTAGGGAACTCTAGTCTCCTAAAAATTTTCAAGTATATAAATACTTTGAATTTCAAAAATAGTTTGAATGCAATTAATTCCTCTTTTCTTCTTCCCTTCAGAATCATTGGATTAGCTGCAAAGTTCTACGCAGTTGCACAGTATTGTTCCCTACCTTACATTTATATTTTTGTGGCTCTATCTTATAAATCAACTTGAATTTTTAAAATTGCATTTCATCCTGTTGTTCTATTTTCTCATTTATCAAGGTCACTGTGAATTTTTTTTTCTTCACCTCATGTTACTGAATAGCTGTGTACCTGAATCTATAGTATGAGAAGGTCATAAACTGTGGCATTACTAAAATATATGTTCCATGGGGCGCCTGGGTGGCTCAGTCGTTAAGCGTCTGCCTTTAGCCCAGGTCAGATCCCAGGGGCCTGGGATCGAGCCCCGCATCGGGCTCTCTGCTCTGTGGGAAGCCTGCTTCTCCCGCTACCATTCCCTCTGCTTATGTTCCCTCTCTCGCTGTGTTTCTCTCTGTCAAATAAATAAAATCTTTAAAAAAATAAAATAAAATAAAATAAAATAAAATAAAATAAATGTTCCAAAAAGGAACCAAGAGAAACTAGGTTCTACTGAAGAACATAGATAAGAAAGAACAAAGAAGGTGATATTATGAGAATTTCAGCAATTGAAAAACATATAGGAGCCACTTAACACAGAGCACCAGGGAAAAGGAAAAGACAGAATTTACTGAAAATAAAATGATTCCTAAGTATCTAGGGTTAAATTATATAATTTGGATTATCTCAATTAATAGGCTATTTAGAAGTCCCCTGCTCATCCAATTTAAAACAATTCAGTTTAAGTGATTTTTTTAGAGCACTGTTCTTTGAGATCAATGGAGTATAAATCTTGTTCAGGTTCAAATGCTCTTCTAGTCATTCTTTTTAGGTCAATATCACCACTGGCAAGTTACTCATTTTAACAGCTGTTGTTTTGCTGGGCACCAAATACAACTCTGAGGGGCATCTGGGTGGCTCAGTCAAGTATCTGACTCTTGGTTTTGGCTCAGGTCATGATGTCAGGGTTGTGAGATTGAGCTCCACATTGAGTTCTGCACTGAGCATGGAGCCTGCCTAAGACTCTCTCTCCCTCTCCCTCTGCGCACCCTTCTCTAAACATATAAAATAAAATAAAATAAAAATTCTGAGAGAAAGATAACCTTTTTTCATTAATCAATCTAAAGAATCATTGCCTCAGTAAAAATATAAAATGCTCCTGAGTCAATTGCTTACTGATGGATCAATTATCTTGGGAGAAGAGAGTAGGTAATACTGTCTTTTTTGACTGTGTGGGTGGGAGAGGGAGAGAATTGCTACAAAAGTGGATGACAATTCTAGGTGTCTGATAAAATTCCAATTATTTAGTTTTTCTCTGTCTTCATCACAAGTGCATAAAGCTCCTTGATGGTAGTGACTATGTCTTATTCACTTTGGGATCTCCTGGTCTAACTTCAGGGCTCAGAACAAAAGGTATTCAATAAGTAACCGTTGAGTGAATGAATGAATCCACAGATGAATGAATAAAGTCATCTATCTATTCACAAAGAAAAGTAAGTGGCAATACCAATATTTCAGAGCAAAATTATTCACTTAGTTCTTCCAAAAATATGAATAATAACATAGTTCATGTATTATTCCAGCCTATACTGATGAAACATTAAAGTAGTAAAGTCCTTTAATTTTATGTAAGTTAGTTTGAAAGATAAATATTAATATGTAAAAAGAAATATATATAATATATTACATATATTATGTATATGTATATATACCCACATATATGTACATATATATGTATATAGATGATAGTACATGAAAATGAAAATCATGGTTACCATTAGTGTGACTTAGGTTTAACTGTAGCAAGTAAATCTTGAATATGATTTTAATGGAATGATGGCCATGAATTGATGGAGAGATATTGAGAGCCACTCAAGCAAAGGGATTATTACTAAAAAGTGAACAAAAATAAGAATTACCAAGAGTGGGAAGGAAAATGGTTAGACTATCAATTTGACTTACACCAAGCAGAGAATACTAAGAAATGAGGAAATATTAATACATACACTATCTACCTATCCATTTATATTTGAGTTGATAAGCAATTAGAATAAATTGGTTCTTGAGCAAGAGAATTACAAGATAAAAAGTTTTTTTTGTTTTGTTTTTTAATGCTGTGCCAGGAAGAATTGAAGACTAGAGGAGAAAGTCCAGTCAGGAAGATATTGTGATGATATTAAGGTTAAGTGATTAGGGCCTATACAGGGATGACTACGGGCTCAGACAGGAAAAGAGAAATGAAAGACATTTAGTAAAACAAACCACAGAACTTTGTACCAGGATGTATATATGGAACAAAGCAAAGTAAAAAAAAAAAAAAGTAAATTCGAGTAAGGGGAGATTGAGAATACATGTGTCATTAATGATAAAAGGGAACTTAGGAAGGTATAATATTTTGAAGGCTACCTGTTAAGTTTTAGTGTCTTTAAAATAGCTACCACTAGAAGTAGCTGAAAATTTAGGACCAACAAGGATAAGTCAGGCTGATTGCTGAATCTTCCTTCCTCTCAGCCTGATTGCTTGTCTATGGGAATGATTTTCTGTTTATTCGTTTGTTTCATGTTTTGGCTTTGGACTAAATTGTAGACTGACCTCTACCTTTATAGGAAGCCTGTATGAGCTTCTGAGCCCAGGCTATTCTTTCATTTATTCACTTATCCAATGATATGAACTGTATACCTTTTCTGTTAGGAATAATGCTGAGTGCTATCAACACAAAGATGAAAAGATGGCCTCTTAGTAGTTATCCAAACAAATAGTTATAAAAAATACAATTGTCAATGAAACCTAGTAAAACCTTACTTTTATCCTTGTTTGAGGGTAAAATTCAGGGTACAAAATTCATCATGAAACCATCTCTAACTGTCACCAACCTACTTCGCACAAAACCCAGACTTTTCAAAATCCTCCAAAATAGTTTAGGATCCCTTAGAAGGGTCACATGTTTTTTCTCAGCTACCACATGGCATCTCTTTTACATACAAGGATGTGTGGAAAATTCTGGATTTAAATCTACTTCAGTATTTCTAGAATATAAAATATGGAGTGAAGCCTAGTAGGATATAAAGCTGAACAAACAAGGAGAAGTCAAATATTCATAGTGGATCTCTCTGACCTCTGTAAGATTTCTTCATAATTTGCTTTTATGAAATGGGACCCAGTCTTCATAGGAATATTCCACAGAACTTTGCTCAGAGGAAAAAAGAAAAGCAAACAGATCTCTTTGTTCTGTATACTTGGAAATCTTTTGGTGTGAGTTGGACTGGCTTTTCTTTTTTTTTTTTTTTTAATGAAGTGCTGCCATTTACCTTTTTTGGACTCTCCATCTTTCTGTTTCTCATCTTTTTTGTCTGGTAACAGAGTCTGTCACCAGTTTCCCTCTGGTTCTTCATAGCCGTGTAATCTCCTAGTCCTCTCTCTTTAGGCCTTATCGCTGCCTTTGGAACTTTCTCCTGAGAGGGTCCTTAGAGCTGCCTGATCTTTTTTAACTTTTGCCTGCTTGCTGGCCAAGAAAAAGAATCTATTCTCTCACCAGGAGGTGCCATCCTGCCCCTTGCGGTAGTGTTGGCTCTCTATTTTCAGGTTTTCCCAAGTCTATCTTTGTTTCGAACTGCAACTCATTATCTGCCTCCAGTTCCTCAGATTAGCCCCTTTCTCCTGTCTTCTTTTTGTGTAGTTGATAATGCTCTTTTAGATTCTCCAGGGATATCCTAGACCAGTGCTTCTTGTACTTTAAATTACATAGGAATCATCTGAGGGTGATGTTAAAACACAGATTTTAATTTAGTAGGTCTGGGGGCTGAAATTCTGAATTGCTAACAGTATCCTAGTATCCAGTATCCAGAAACCACTGCTGTTGGGCCACAGATCACACTCTAAGTAGCAAGGTTCTAAAGACTTCTTGAGGTCTACCTTAGCTTTGGTCTAAGGAAGCTGCCTCATTTGAAGATGAGATGGTCGTCACCACTGCATCTGCCTGCCGTAGTTATGCTTCCTTTCACTGCATTCCTGGATCCCTGAGCTTCCAACTACATCTCTTAGGGGACTCAACATGAGTTCAAGTGAAATTAACTTCATGTCTGGTTACCAAATGTGACGGCACTTTACATAAGTGCTTCTACCACTCACCTCTAAGGTTTCCTAAGCAGCTCTCTATGTCTTGCTGTTTTTCTTTCTATATCTATTGCCATCCTTGGATGTCTGTTTCACTCCTAGCTTGGATACAGATTGGGACACAGACTTCTTAGCTCCTTAGTCTCACAGCCTTTTGAGGTCCACAGGCACTATTGGTTTTGGGATGTTCTTTCTGTTTTGGCAAAAGTTTTTTTCTACCATGTTTATAGAAAAAAGTTATAAACATAAGGAAGTTACAGAGATTTAAGCTCTCAAAATCCTGGTCCCTGTTTTGGAACTGTAGCTCTCTTCTTCTGAGATGGTAAAATGAATGCCTAAAATCCCTTCCCTCTGTTATCAAAGTCCAACTTTATTCTGGATACTTTCTACCAATTACCTTTGCTTTCTCCTTGTTTGGTTTTGTGATCTCTCCCCTTGGTTGCTCTGCACTATATGACCCACCTTCTCATGACACTGGTCCCTTTCTTGCTCCAACCTGTCCAACTCTCCATTTTGTTCCTCCAAGGAGGCAAAGAACTAGGAAAACCCTGTTGGTTTGACAGCAATCTTTTAGGTGTTTTAGAATGCTGACCTTGCCAATCTTAGTTGACTTTGTTCCCATTGACTGCAGCTCTGGCTCCTGACAAGTACTTTGGACCTCAGTTATGTTAACACTATGACTTTGTCAACTGCCTGGGCATGCCATTGAACTGATTATTTTCTGCCATTTAATTTGGAATACTTGCTTCTATCCTCATTGGTTTCTAGTTCACAGACCTGCTGCCAAACAACAAGTATTTAGCATAGAGTAATTAGGGCCAACTTTCACATTTGTACATGACTGACTATATTAACAAACTATCTTTGCTACTTTTAAAGAATGTTGGAAAATCCAAATTTCATATTATAGATTCAAAATAAATTGAGAGGGGATATACATTTCTTCAAAAGTTGACCCACTATACTTCACCTGCACCGGCCCTTTTGCATATGCTATTCTCTTTTAACACTCCCCCCACACCACTGTTCTTTACATGGCTCATTCCTTCTTCTCATTTATGTCTTAGCTTAAACATTACCTTTTAGGGACCCTGAAGTCCTATCTAAGAAGTTTCCACCTTCTTGTTTCATCATTTATTCTGTTTATCTTTTTCATAGCCTAAGCACTAGTTGAGCTTATATATTTACTCATCTCGTTTATTTTTTAAAAATCTATTTGCTAGGCTATAAATTCTATGGGACATAGGAACTGAATCTGGTTAGCCAAATATTAAATCAGCAGCATAATGATTTAAATAAATACATAAACCAGCATCTTATATTGTAGGTATTCAGTAAATACTTAATGAATAGATACTTAAATTGGATCTAACCTTGGTAGAATGCAAATATGCCTGAATTAACTCAACCAAAACAGTGCTCTAAGAGCCTCTCAGTGATGATGGAGGTCCAAAGCTCTGAGTTGAAATAGGCTGAATGGGAAGGCTGTAGAGTCATGTGGAGTTCCATAATTACAGAAACCTCAGATAGATTTCAGGACTGAGCAGTCAAGCACAGTTGGTCTCTTAACCTAGTTTTTACTGAAGTCCCCCATGAGACCATCAAACATGATCAATTACTGGATTAACAGACAAAGGATTAATGATGCCTCCTTGTTCAAATGATTTGAAAAGCTAATATAAGACATTCATATCCTTAGTCTGTCCCTTGAAGGATTATTCTTTTTTCTCTACCCTTAAATTATTTGCTGTAGCTCCTATATGACTGAAAAGGTTATCCCCTATTGACTTTTAAGGGTTTTTTTTTCAGTACATTTAAAGAAACACATGTGAAGTCTCTAGGTGAATCAAGAAGTGAATGGAGAGAAGTACAGCATGGTATGACTAGAGAATAGAACTCTGTATAATTTTAGAAAAGTTAAGTATATGATTAGAGCTCCCTGAAAACAACACTGAAAAAAATTAAACCACCTTTTGGTGATGGTTGTGAAAAAGGAAAACAGGAACATAGTGAAGGTTTATAGGTAGTATTTTCAATCTCTGTTCTCAGAAGACAGCCACATTAAGATTAGACTATTCAACTTTATTAAACCCAGGAAAGGCAAATAAGTTCCATGTGAAAGAATAACACATATATGAATGTGGGTAAATGTGACTATAAGAGAGGAGGAAGAAGAATGTCATTTTTTGTGTGTACACATAAAAAAAAGTTATTTTCCTGTAATGTGAAACCATTACAACTTCAAAAGAGCTTCTCGAACTAAAGCCAGGTATGTACATACCATATTACTCAGCAAATCCATTTATAGAATATACCTACTAGAAAGGCATACATATATTCACCAAAAAGCATGTACTGGAATGTATATAAAAGCACAGTTTATAGTAGCCTCAAACTGGAAACTACCCAAATATCTAACAAAAAAAATAAAATGGAAAAATAAATAAATGCTATCCTGCCATGGAGAATTAAGATCTAAAACTGTACATGACAATATAAGACCTTACAAATGTAATAATGAGTAAAAGAAAACAGACATCAAGAGTATATATGATATGACTCAAATGATATAACACATGAATACAGGCAAATCTATGCTGTTAGAAATCAGGAGAGCAGTCATGCTTGGAGAGAAAAATAAGGACTGTAGTGGAGCACTGGGGCTTAGGGTTTCTAGAATGATGCTAATATTCTGCTTCTTGATCTGGGTATTGGTTAAATGGCTGTATTCAATTTGTGAAAACTATATGCACTTTCCTATATATTACATATTAATTTTTAAAAAGGTGATTCTCTTTGGGGACTAAGGGTGCTCTATTTTCCCAGCTATCAAATTATTACTCTCTTTTCCTTCTGCTTTCATCCTTTTCGGTTGTTATCTTGAAAATTTAAAAGAGGAACAAGAAACAGTGATTTAAATGGCCAAATGCAAATGAAAAGAGTAAGAATCAAAGAAAGTATTTTTGTTGTTGTTTTTTGTTTTTTATTTGTTTTTTAAGGAAAGAAAGCAAGAAAGGTAAAGAGAAGAAAAGAAAAAAGAAATCTCATCACCTAGTGTCATCTCTTATCACTCCCTTCTGATGCCTGAACTACTAGACCTTTTTGCTCAGATAGCCTACCTTTTTCCCCTAGCTTAGCCAACACAGTACCACAGAGGAGCCAGATTCTGGGGACTTTGTCAGGAAGCCATGGCTAAATGGAGAAAAGAAAAAGAAAAGAAGGGTAGGAAAGGGTAAAAAGAAGAAAAGGGAATCACTGTCTTCAGTGAGGCTCATTACCAGCATACTACTTTGAAACGTTTACTTATTTTCTTGTCATTTAACTATTCAATAGCCACTTTGGGGAATAAACTTAATAAAAAGCATTAGATTGTAGTTTTCAACTCAAATACATTTAAACTAGATACGAGTTCTCCATTTATTCCTTAACATAAGCAATAACACTAACTTTACTTATTCTTCCAATACCATTACCAGATTTTATCTTATCTCTCTTTCAAGCAATATTTATGTAAGTGAATTGCTTTCATTCTCAAAAATTTCATTGGCCTGGGGCGCCTGGGTGGCTCAGCCGTTAAGCGTCTGCCTTCGGCCCAGGTCAGATCCCAGGGTTCTGGGATCGAGCCCCGCATCGGGCTCTCTGCTCTGCAGGAAGTCTGTTTCTCCCGCTACCATTCCCTCTGCTTGTGTTCCCTCTCTCGCTGTGTTTCTCTCTGTCAAATAAATAAAATCTTAAAAAAAAAAAAAAATTTCATTGGCCTACAGGAGATGAAACTAAAAATTACGTTCTGATAAGACTCTTTTAAGTGCCTGAAAAAACTAACCTGGTGGGGCTGGTGAGTAAAGTCACAAATAAAAAACAGAGTTCAATAGTTTGAACCCAGATATCACTGATGTATAGGATGAGATGTATAGGTTTATTTGTAATGGCTCTTATCTATTCCTGGGATGTCTACCTATAATTCTCAATGAAAAAGCCCAACTGGCTCTTTTGTCTACAGAATACCAAACCTTCAGAAACATCTGGATGATCCATTTTCCATCCAGAAATGAAGCATTAACATAAACACGGTTACTATTTTCCAATTAGCTGATAAACTCTGAGAAATCAAAAGAAACACTATGGCCATAGTCTTAGGTAGAAAAACTCCAACAATCACTGGGTGCCAATTCCTCATTTTATAGATGAGGAGACAGAGGTGAAATAACTCATTCGAGTTTATATAATGTGTTGGTAACTAGAGCCCAGGCCAATCCAGCTGGGCATCTGTGGGCAAAATGTGATGCATGTTGTCATATGTTATTTTTAAGTATCTAGTTTCAGCTCAGTTTCAGGGCACAGAAGAAGATTAACTATTTTCAGTTTTAAAATTCTAGGTATAATTATCATAGAGCTGTGAGTATAGATTATAGAATAAATGGTCCCCAAAATGTGCTTCTTTAAAAAAATGTGTTCCTACAAGGATATTTTCTTTATCGTTCATCTTTTCTTCCATAATCTTTTCCCTGATATTTCCCAATATCACTTAGTTTTTCATTACCTATTTTTCTTCACTCTTTCTTTTCACTTCTGGGTTCAGCTGAAAGGTAATTTAAAAATAATTACATGGGTGAAAATGTTTACCTACAGACCTTTCACTAATTTAAAGGACCTAGTTATAAGACTGTTGAAGTAAGGGGGAGCCTGGATGGCTCAGGCAGTTAGGCATCTACCTTCAGCTCAGGTCATGATCCTGAGGTTCTGGGATTGAGCCCCATGATGGGCTCTCTGTGCAGTGGGGAGCCTGTTTCTCCCTTTCCTTCTGCCTTTTCCCCTCCTTTTCCCTGCTATGCTCTTTCTATCTCTCTGTGCCAAATAAATAAACAAGACCTTAGAAAAATTTTTAAAAAAGAAAAGAATATCAAAATAGGAATAAAATTCTGTCTTATACAAAATTTTACCCAGTTCTATTTCCTTTTGAAAAATATTCAGGGGCGCCTGGGTGGCTCAGTCGTTAAGCGTCTGCCTTCGGCTCAGGTCATGATCCCAGGGTCGTGGGATCGAGCCCCGCATGGGGCTCCCAGCTCGGTGGGAAGCCTGCTTCTCCCGCTACCATTCCCTCTGCTTGTGTTCCCTCTCTTGCTGTGTTTCTCTCTGTCAAATAAATAAAATCTTTAAAAAAAATATTCAGAGCATTGTCCTAAATTCTTAAAAATAAATTATTTTTCTTAATATTGGACAATTGTGGGAATTTAAAGACTATTTGGTAGTAAATAAATGTTTTATTACATAAGTAAAATTTTTTACCAAGTTTTTAGAATAAGAAAGCATTAATTTTTCTCCTCTCGGGGAAAAAGAGTTTAAAAGAGTTGTCTTAGATACTAGGATATCATGACATGAAGATACCATCTTCTGCAGTTTACAAAGTATTTTAACACTAATTAAACTTGCTTAATCCTTATGGAGTATGAGAAGTAAGTGAAGAAACTTTATTATTCCTGTTTCACAGATGATAAGACTGAGACTAAGAGAAGTGAAGAGAATTTTGCATAGTCATAGCAATTTGGTGGCAAGAAATGTCTTAAAACTAGAATTTTGTTCTCCTAAGTTCGGTTTGTTTTTTAAGTGCTATGTGATGGTTGCTACTGTTCTCCCTTGCTGCCTGCCCTTCCCAACATCCAGTGTCCTCCACATTCCACACAGTACTTCTAAGGTAGAGTCTTCAGAGAATATACTCAGGAAGACATGTTGAATTAAGAATTCTGGCTATACAAGCCTCCACCCTCCTACCCAAGTAAAAATTCTGGCAAGGCCATCTGTTTAGTCAAGCATGTGCCTGATGGTTGTGGGAGGATCGACAACTGTACCACCATGGATTCAGACCCTAGAGAGTAAATATTGAAACATGTGTTTGTTTCTGTACATGTGCCTCAGGGCTCAATGATGGGCACATTTTAAAGATCTAAATAATAATAGTGATGGTATTGCTGCCAGCCCTATTCCTATTGCTATACCTGAGCTTCACTTGAAGGAGAGACTTAGCCATTTTGCTGATTACACATTCCCTTTCCCATTCATGCAGTATCTTTAACCAAACCCTTGCTGTCCGCATACCTGCCTTGGTTCTTTCCTTTCTACTCTCTCAGCCAAATTTTCTTTTTTGAAGTGCCCACTGTATACCCTATGGATTTTTGACAATCTATTTCTTCCCAGAAGATGCCTAACTTCCCTTTCCACTCCTCTATATGATGGGGTACCTCACTCCACGTATCAGTAAGAAGCAAGTAACACAGTCATGAAGGATTTCTTGAGTGAGGTATGTATCAGGTGTCATGGGACTATACAAAGCAAATAGAAAGCTGTACCAACTCTCAAGTACCATCACAACTGGTGTGGAAAATAAAGGATGTGATCACCTAAGAAAAGCAATCTTTAAATAGGCACCCAATATTATACATGGTAGTACATACAGGATGGTCAAGGAAATTTGGAGTAAAGGAATCAGGTGGGGTTGCACAGGGGTAGCTTATAGAAAGAAGATAAACAGTGTCAAGGGATGATTTAGGTGGGTTAGACCAAATTAACCCCGTTAGCATTCATTCCCCCAAACCCCAAATAAACATACCATCCAAGTTTTTTTTTTTTATTAGTTTTCCAGGAGGACAAAGATGGTGGAGGAGTAGGAGACCTAAATTTCATCGGTCCCAGGAATTCAGCTAGATAGTTATCAAACCATTCTGAACACCTACAAACTCAACAGGAGATTGAAGAAAAGAATAGCAGCAATTCTATGAACAGAAAAGCAACCACCTTCTGGAAGTTCTCTTCTGATTTGCTTAGTGTATATTTTTCTGGGTTCGTTGTTACCCTTTTAGCATTTTGTTCTCTCATTCATCTGTTCTTCTCTGGACAAAATGACAAAGCATAAAATCTCACCTAGAAAGAAAGGAAGGAAGAAAGAAAGAAAGAAAGAAAGAAAGAAAGAAAGAAAGGAAGGAAGGAAGGAAGGAAGGAAGGAAGGAAGGAAGGAAGGAAGGAAAGAAAGAAAGAAAGAAAGAAAGAAAGAAAGAAAGAAAGAAAGAAAGAAAGAAAGAAAGAAAGAAAAAGACACACTACTGACTGCTAGGGACCTAATCGACATGAACATTTGTAAGATGTCAGAACTAGAGTTAAGAATGATGATTATAAAGTTACTAGCTGGGCTTGAAAAAAGCATAGAAGATACTAGAGAATCCCTTTCTGGAGAAATAAAAGAACAAAAATCTAACCAAGTTGAAGTAAAAAAGGTATTAATGAGGTGCAATAAAAAAATGGCGGCTCTTACTGCTGGGATAAATGAGGCAGAAGAGAGAATTAGAGATATAGAAGACCAAATGATGGAAAATAAAGAAGCTGAGAAAAAGAGAGATAAACAACTACTGGATCACGAGGGGAGAATTCGAGAGATAAGTGATACCATAAGATGAAACAATATTAGAATAATTGGGATTCCAGAAAAAGAATAAAGGGCGGGGGAGGAATGTATATTGGGGCAAATTATAGCAGAGAACTTCCCTAATTTGGGGGAAGAAACAGGCATCAAAATCCCGGAGGCACAGAGAACCCCTCAAAATCAATAAAAATAAGTCCACACTCCGTCATCTAATAGTAAAACTTCTGGCAAGTCTCAGAGACAAAGAGAAAATCCTGAAAGCAGCTTGGGACAAAAGGTCTATAACCTACAATGGTAGAAATATTAGATTGGCAGCAGACCTATCCACAGAGACCTGGCAGGCCAGAAAGGATTGGCATGATACATTCAGAGCACTAAATGAGAAAAATATGCAGTCAAGAATACTATATCCAGGGGGGAGGGGCAAGATGGCAGAGAGGTAGGACACCCTGTTGCAAACTGTCCCCAAAAGTGAGCTGGATATCTGCCAGACCACACTGAACACCCAGGAAATCAGCTGGAGGAGAAAGACTTTTCACTTCTGGATCTCTACAGGAGCAGAAGAGAGAGTGCACCCTGCCTGGATCACGGGCAAAATATCCAACTATACATCCTCTCATCCACCTCCCATCAAAATGACTAGGAGGAGGAACACCCAACAGAGGAAAAACCCAGAGACTGCGCTCTCTCCCTCAGAACTATTAGACATGGACATTAACAGCATGTCAGAAAGGGAATTCAGGCTGACAATTATCCAGGTAATGGTTAGGATCAATGACAATATAGAATCTCTAAGGGCAGAAATGAAAACCAGTATAGCCGATGTAAGAAGTGCCATCAGTGAGATCCAATCCAATCTAAATAGTTTAACAGCTAGAGGTACGGAGACAGAGGATAGAATTAGTGATCTAGAGGATAAAATGGTAGAGAAGAAAAGACAGGAAGACAGCTGGAGCAAATTACTCAGGAATCATAAGAAGAGACTTAGGGAAATAAATGACACCATGAAACATTCCAACGTCAGAATTATTGGAATCCCAGAGGGGGTAGAGAAAGACAGAAGACTAGAAGATATAGCTGACCAAATTCTGAATGAAAATTTCCCCAGTCTGGGGAATGGGTACGTGTCCTAGAGGCAGAAAGGACACCTGCCAAAATCAACGAGTCTAGAAATACAGCGAGACACATCATAGTAAAATTTGCAAATTATAATTTTAGACAAGAGGTCCTGAGAGCAGCTAAGGGGAAGAGATCCTTTACATATGGAGGAAGACCCATTAGAATAACATCAGACCTGTCCA
>CM053603.1:128923938-128959674 GCA_028646535.1 Procyon lotor | reverse complement strand
GCTGTGTTTCTCTCTGTCAAATAAATAAAATCTTTAAAAAAAAAGTTCTTTCAGCCTCTAACTGTTCTTTCCTCCCCTTTTTTATACTCACTATATGCAGTATCTTGTCTTTTCCCCAATAAATATTAAGTTAGGAGCATTTTGTTTTTAGAAATTTTTTTCCTTTTTTTTTAATCAGTTTCTTCTATGCTTTTTCTTTTTTGTTTGTTTTGGTCTGTTTTTTATATTGAAGGTTTTCTTCAAATATCTGGTAGTCCTTGCTTGACCACTCATATGTAAGAATGAAGAACTATAAAACTGGAATCTCTGTGTGTGGGGGCAGTGTAAAGTGATAGAAGAGCAAGATTGATTTTTCATTGAGGACTCCCAATTGTCAGTACTTGGTAGCCATGTTTTCTCTGGAATCATTCAATTTCTACAAAGAAAAAATTTCCAGTTTTGGGGTCCAATGCCCTGGCTTTTGTAAAGACAGTTTATAGGAGGAAAAAGACTGAAAGGGAGCAGTCTTCCTATTCAACATGCTGACTTTGATTTATTCACCTATTTTCCATTCCAACCCTCACTCTTCCTTTAGTAATCCTTGCATCCTCAAATTCAGAGTCTCTGCCTGATCCATTATCCAGCAAATAAGTTTCTAGTTTTATGCAAAGATAAAGAAGGAGAACTGGGAGCTATAACCATTTGGTATATTGATTTCAATCAGTCCCTTTTTATCAGCTTTGTTCTTGTATCTGCCTTCAGGGACTCCCTTTCAAGTCCTGAGCCTTTGAGAGGTTCCATAGAAGAGGTCACCAACATTTCATTCGTATCCCACTCTACAAACATTTTTGTTGTTTCCTTCTTTCTGCTAAGACAATGATTATTCCTTCATATACCAAATTTATTTTCCTGTTCTCTTTGACTGAGTTAGAAAAAATAACAACATTACTTTATCTTCATTTTGGTAGGGTTTCTGAGATATATGGATGCCTAATCAGTCATGTTTAATATTGTCACAAGTTTGGTTCCTTGGAAGCAGTTGCAGAGATATTTTGAGGTTTAAGGTTAAAGAGCAAGACTTGTGAAAAGAAAGAGGAAGAATCAAGGTTGAGTAGAAAGAAAAGCAAACCATTATGTGTGTCTGACAAAGTCTCAGCCAACCCAACAAGGAGCTTGCAGGAGCAATTCTAGCCAAAATTGTCCTTCATCTAGAAGAAATGGCTAAGCCCTGGGGCTCCTGGATGGCTCACTTGGGTAGCAGCTGCCTTGAGCTCAGGTCATGATCCTAGAATCCCAGGATCAAGCCCCAAGTTGAGGTCCCTGCTCAGTGGAGAGCCTGTTTCTTCCTCTACCCCTCCCCTTACTCATTCTCTCTTTCTCTCAAGTAAATAAAATATTAAAAAAAAAAAGAAATATAAAACATATTCTTTTCTGTTATTGAGCTCACAGTCTAGTAGGAAAGAGTGACATATTCTAAAGAAATTTCAACCCACTATCTAAACCATAGTCCTATCTTACACCAAATCATTATATCTATAACATTCTAAGAGACTTACTGAAGTCATAATTTGTCTTTGGAAATCCTTTTGCTTAGCAGAAGTCTAATCTTAAAGAAATAATTTTCTTTAGGATCCCAGGCTGGCTTCTGATGGTGGTCTTCATCTATGTGTTTACAAACCATTATAAATAAATCTCCTTGCAATTTTTTTTAAGATTTTATTTATTTATTTGACACAGAGAGAGAGTTCACAAGTAGACAGAGAGGCAAGCAGAGAGAGAGGGGGAAGCAGGCTCCCTGTTGAGCAGAGAGCCCAATGCAGGGCTCAATCCCAGGACCCTGAGATCATGACCTGGAATGCAGAGGCTTCAATCCACTGAGCCACCCAGGCACCCCTCCTTGCAATTTAATGTTCATTTGTCCACAATCTTTATCGGGGGGGGGGCACACATTACTCTTTTTTCCATGCCACTTTTGTTCATTTGGAAAAATTATCCATTTCTAGTCTTCAGGCTGCTTTACTATTTTCTATGGTTAATAAATGTTAATCTGTAATGATTCAGTGAAATTGACTTTTTTTACCAGTTTAGTTAGGGAAAATTTTCAACCTTACATATGATTCTTAACATAACAGATATTGCTCCAGTGAAGACATACAAATGGCTAACAGACACACGGAAAAGTGTTCATTATCATTAACCATCAGGGAAAGTCAAATCATAACGACATTGAGATACCACCTTACACCAATTAGAATGGCCAAAATTAACAAGGTAAGAAACAACAAATGTTGGAGAGAATGTGGAGAAAGGGCGAACCCTCTTACACTGTTGGTGGGAATGCAAGTCTGTGCAGCCACTTTGGAAAACTGTGTGGAGATTCCTTAAGAAATTAAAAATAGAGCTACCCTATGACCCAGCAATTGCACTACTTGGTATTTACCCCAAAGATACAGATGTAGTGAAAAGAAGGGCCATATGTACCCCAATGTTCCTAGCAGCAATATCCACAATAACCAAACTGTGGAAAGAGCTGAGATGTCCTTCAACAGATGAATGAATAAAGAAGTTATGGTCCATATATACAATGGAATATTAGTTAGCCATCAGAAATGATGAATACCCAATTTTTACATCAACATGGATGGGACTGGAGAAGATTATGTTGAGTGAAATAAGTCAAGCAGAGAAAGTCCATTATCATAAGGAACATAAGGAATAGCATGGAGGACATTAGGAGAAGGAAGGGAAAAATGAAGGGGGGAAAATCAGAGGAGGAGACAAAGCATGAGAGACTATGGATTCTGAGAAACAAACTGAGGGTTTTAGAGGGGAGGGGGTGAGGAGAGGGGTTGGCTCCATGATGGGTATTAAGGAGGGCATGTATTTCATGGAGCACTGGGTGTTATACGTAAACAATGACTCTTGATACACTACATCAAATACTAATGACATAGTTATTGTGACTAACATATCATAATAAAAAAATAATAAAAAAATGAAAAAAAAAACCCACATAACAGTCTTTTCCATCTTAGTAAATGTAACCACATAATGGTGGGCCAAGTAAGGAGATGTAGTCCAAAATCAAGGATATAATAAAGAAGTTACGTTATACAAAGTAGGAAAAACAATTTTTTAAAAAAGATAATAATGGATAAAGATAACTCTATAATTTAATGGAATGAGAAAATAGATAAGAATGAGTATAAAGACCTTTACAATAATATAATTTTTTCTCTTTTTCCCCAAATATGTTTATTTTATTTTTTCAGTGTTACAAGATTAATTGTTCATGCACCACACCCAGTGATCCATGCAATATGTGCCCTCCTCAATACCCACCACCCCGCTTGCCCAATCCCCCATCCCCTCCCCTCCAAAACCCTCAGTTTGTTGCTCAGAGTCCACAGTCTCTCATGGTTCATCTCCCCCTCTGATTTCCCCCCCATTCACCCTTCCCTTCCTTCTCACAATGCCCTCCATGTTTTTCCTTATGCTCCACACGTAAGTGAGACCATAAGATAATTGGCTCTCTCTGCTTGACTTATTTCACTCTGCATAATCTCTTCCAGTCTCGCCCATGTTGGTATGAAAGTTGGATATTCATCCTCTCTGATGGAGGCATAATAGTCCATTGAAATAATATAGTTTTTAAAGTACAGAATATATTTTTGCTCTTAAGGATTGTAATAAAGATAACAGAAACTTAACTGGATCACAAATTTCCTAATCCTAAAATAAATGCACTTTGTTCTGAAGGTATGGTGAAAATTCCTAAGTGTCTTTTCTACCTTCCCTCTCAAATTCCAGCCTTGTTTTGGCTATATGGACTTTAGAGGTCTGATTATATTCACTTTCCTAGGAACTGGCCAAACTGGCCTAACTGGCCTTGCCAATAAGATTCTTTTTTTCTGGCTCAAAACAGAATTCTTTGAGTTTTTGCCTTGGATTTGAAGTTCTCATCTGAGAGATGTGCATTATCCACAACCACAACAAAAGTAATGACGTGTGTTCCCATTTTGAGCTCAAATTATTGATTCTCATAACTCTGGGTAATATAAAGACATGGAATTACCAGAGAATGTAATATTTCTTCAAAGTTTGAGAATTTTGTAGAGTGAATGAATTTTTCTGACTGTCCATCACTTATTATAATTACAGATGATATACACAGCAGAGGTTTATAAGATTGCACTTGTTCATTATCAACTTCAGGATATGCTTTAAAGTTTCTCTTTTAAAAATTTAAATCCACAGTGTCTAATTTTTTTTCTTGTTCTTTGTGTCCTTTTAAAAATAGAGCTATAGGAACATCCTTGAGTGAACCCAGCCTCTGTCGTTGGATTCCTACTATAAGAAAATTGATGAAGTAGAAAAATTTTAAAAACAAACAAACAAATAAACAAACAAGTGATTGTATTCCAAGCTCTATCAGTGTTCCCTTCTTATGATTAGAAGCAAAATATTTTGTCTTTCCCCAAATTTTCACATGCAGATGAAGAATTGTGTCAGCGGTATTTCTATTTATCCTTTTTATTGTGATTTCACTGTTTATGCTGCACCATGATGTGAGGAGATTATATGTGAAATCATTTTGAATTATTGTTGGCAGGAAGAAGAACAGCCAGAATAAGTGATTAAAAAGAGAATGAGGCAAGGGTCTGGTGGGGATAAGGGTGGTGCTGCAGCTGCTACCTCAGCATGAGAACAGAGACCTGTTATGCATGTGGGGGAACACATGGTCTGCTTCCATCCTTGCACAGCTCCTATTTCCGTTCAGTTCTCTGCTGACTCTAGTTCTCATTCCAGAAGGAACTGGCACAATGTTTACTACCTGGAGGGATTAGAAATAAAGACCAACACCCCCATGGTGCCTTTAAACAAGTAAGCTTAGAAAGCCACAGAAGGGTGGACAGATTGCTAATAGCAATGGGAGGTGGGTATGCCTTCTATAGTATGGTCCTAAGGGAATACTATCTATGGGCAATCAGGAAGAAAAAGAGCCAGATTGCTGCCAGAAAAAAATGTCATTGCCTGGGTAGGGACTGATCAGAGATGCTGGCCATATATGTAAATACTGTTTAGAGGACTGCTTAGGAAGAATGGGCATACAGAAGCAGCCATAACCCTGTTGGAAATCACCTCTTGGCAATTTTCTTCCCTTAGCATGGTGAGCCCCTCATTTTTTCACCTAAAACACAATGGAACCTGAATACAAACCTTCTTGGAAATTCTCCTGGCTGTACTTTTTGGGACATGCCAGGCTCATGTTAGTCACTTGGGAGCACAAGAGCCCTAGAGGTCATCCAGTTAGCTGTGTATGCCCAACTGACACCGGGCATGAGTGAATCATGAGTTTCCATCAAGTTTGGCATCTGCCTGTGAATTTATATGATGTTATTTCAATGCTGACAAATGAGCAGCCGGGCTGGAGCCAACACTTGTGTGGGTGCTTCATCCACAGGCATTAGCTGGCTAATTTGATGAGAAATCAGTTCTTTCTGACTCAATGGACTAGAGCATCAGACTTTCATTTTCTTTCACTGGCCCTGTGATTGCTGGGGCTCTGATTTTCTCCCTTCCCCACTCTGTTGCTGACTTTCTCTGGTAGGTTAGCTACTGGGCTCACTCCTCTCTCCTCTGGCCAGCCCCACTTGTACTCAGCCTTATCACAATCTGTCCTCTAAACTCAGAGAGAAAAAGAGACATAGATCAATCCTCATGTCTCAGAATAAGAGTTGATTGTCCATCTTCTTCAGGAAGAATATGAAGTTCTTCTCTTCCTGGGGTCAGGATCTCTCCATTTCCCTCATCCCCTCCACCCATCAGCACATGGGAGGATTAGGTAAAGGGAAGGCCTGCCACAGTCCAGATTTCAACCTGTGGGTCAGGGCCCGAGACCAGGCCAGATGTGGAGAGGTAACTGCAGAGATTTAGTTCCAAGGTATACCCTTGAATGAAGTAAAAACAGGACTTTGCATCCTTAATTAAGGGGACCTCCTAGCTACAAAAGAAATGAACCAAAGGTTGGATAGACTGCAGGCCTTTCTCTTAAACCTACTTGACCAAAACCTGTCTTCTAACCCAAGGCCATGAGCCTGAGAGAAGCACACACATCAGAGAGGAGAACATTAAGAGAAACCAGGGACACTATATGACTGAGATAAACCAAAACAGGAAGAGACAAATTTTACTTTGGGAATGAATAAAAGCAATGTTTGTTCATTCTACCTCTTAATCAACAGGTAATCCTAATCTTGACAGAGAAGCTTGAGAGTTATGACAAAGATCTATACTAAGTGGGGAAATCCCTATAAATTCTGTATCAGTGATGTTGAACCTTGGCTTCACGTTGGAATCATCTTGGTAGCTTTAAAAAATACTGACACCTGGATTCTCCTATAAATTCTGATTTAACTAGTTTGGGGTGCTGCTGGTCATCAGAATCTTTAAAATCTGCCTAGGCAAATCTAATCTACTAGTCAACTATTTCATAATAGTTCTAAAAAGAAAGGATCATATGTAGCAGGGAAACTTTTCAGAGATTAGGTTTCCTTTTCTTTTCTCTAGAAAGAGGAGTACCATAAAGCACATTAGAATCACTGTAGAATTCTCCTTTAAGACTTTCCTTTTAGAAGCACTTTAGCTTTGGAATCTGAAGGGATTTCTTTCAGACAGATATGTGTATAGGAGCCTCTGAGTCTGAACTCAGCAGTCACTGTCTAGAGAAGAGGGGATATGATCAGATGCTTTGGGTTTTGAAAGTTCAAAAGAAAAATCTACTCAACCCTTAGTTGCAGATCCTCACTAGAGAAAAGGGATAGTAGTTCAGGGTTAGCTGATGTCTTGGTAGGTATATGTTTATGATTCGCTTTTGCTGTTCTGGGTCTGAAATTTCCTTCCCCTTCTTATCAAGTTCCCAGCTCAAATATCAACTCTCCTCCCTGCAGCTTTCTATGACCATCTCACATAAGATTAATTCATTTTGCATTCCTACAGTACTCCATGCATATTTCTATTTGTGCTCTCGTCACATTGTATTATAGCTATTTGTTTACCTGCTTGTCCTCTTTCCCAGACTGTGAACTTACTAAAATCAGTGACTTCACTTTTCATCTTTATGTAATAAATGTTGAGAGTGCCTGACATTGGGTGGGTGCTTCAAAAATACTTATGGAATTAATCAGAAACGATAGATTAGATTCCTAGACTAGTTGAATTTATAATGTAAATGAAATAGTTATAGCAATAATGTGAAATAATCTTCATCTTTTTTTTAAAGATTTTATTTATTTATTTGACAGGGAGTAGAGGCAGACAGAGAGAGAGATAGGGGAGAAGGAGGCTCCCCGCTGAGCAGAGAGCCCAATGAGGGGCTTGATCCCAGGACCCTGAGATCATGACCTGAGCTGAAGGCAGAGGCTTAAACCACTGAGCCACCGAGGTGCCCCTAATCTTCATCTTTAATGAACTATGAAATTTGCTTAAATACACAGAATAAATAAGAATATAAATACATAATACAAATATTTATCAACATGCTACCAGTTAGTGGTCTAGGCATCATGTGTTTTAGATAGAAGAATACCTTGAGTTAATTGTGAGAAGCTGTTTATGCTATGGGTGGTGGGGAGGGTTGTGGGACAGCATTTGAATTTGAACTTTACACTAAGATATTGTGAAACTAGTGGATTTCTCCTAGCAGGAAATGACAAAATCAGATTTTTTATTTAGATAAGGATCATTGATTTTAAAAAGGATCAATCTGGTGGCTTTCTGGCAGATTAATCATAGTGTGGCAAAGTGGGGACCAACTAGGAGGCTACTAAACAGGTGAGAGATGGGAATATGTGTCTTCTATTCCTAATTTCATATAATACTTACCAAGTGTTATGAACTGGACTGTGTCCTCCCTCAGTTAAATTCATATGTTGGAAGTCCTGACCTCCAGTACTTAAGAATGTGATATGTTAGGATAAATGAGGTTATTAGGGAAGACTCTAACTCAATATGACTGGTATTTTTATAAGATGAACACACTAGGATACAGACGAACACCCAGAGGAAAAATTATGTAAAGATTCAGGGAGAAAACAATCATTTGCAAGCCCAGGAGAAAAGCCAGAAGAAACTAAATCTACTGATATCTTGATTTCAGACTTCTAGCCTTCAAAATTGTGAGAAAATAAATTAAGCCACCCAGTCTGTAAAATTTGTTATAGCAGTCCTATTGAACTGAAACACCAGTGAACTCTTAGGACATAATCCATTGGTAAGTTGTTTTTCATGACCAAATGTCCTAGAGCTTGATATAGTTTAAGGTCCAGAGATCATATATTTTAACATGCAGTGATCTAATAACTTTAAAATAAGAACATCCTAGAAATTCCCCATAGAAACCTAAGAATGGGGCACCTGGGTGGCTCAGTTGGTTAAGTGTCTGATTCTTGATTTAGTCTGAGGTCATGATCTCGGGGTTATGAGATGGAGCCTGTGTCCAGCTCCATGCTCAGCAAGAAATCTGCTTGAGATTCTTTCTCTCCCTCTCCCTTTGCCCCTTCTCTCTGGCTCTCTCTTTCAAAGAAATAAATCTTTTTTTAAAAATAAAGAAACCTAGGATTTGAACAAATAATATGAAGTTTCCAAAAACCTTGAATAAAGAGAAATTTTCATTCATTTTAGATTTCCTTGAATGAATATGTTAGAAATTGATATTTTTTCCTTTTGGCTCCCTCTCCTCATCCTTTCAACCTCAAACATACACTCATATATACCTATTTAAAGACTCTGCAATATAGTTCTGGCCATCCTGTTGGTAGAAAACAGGTAGTCATCTGACTCAAAAAAAACCAATGTGTAGGCCAGGCTGACAAATCAGACTTTCTCTCTCTCTCAATCTCTCTCTCTCTCATTCTCATTTGAAACAAGAAGCCTAGAAATTGAGGGTATTGGCAGCTGAATAATGTTCATGGTGGAATTCTTAATTGAAAACTGAGAATGGCTATTGCTGAGGTTTCTAGATTTGGTTCTTCTGAAGTCTCTTGGTTAGTTGGAGATTTGTGTCCTTATAATAAACCCACATCCTCCTTCACTTGTGCTACTTTAAGTAGATCTCTCTTCCCTACAACCAGACATGCTGTAATACAAAAGATAAAGTGAATTCTAGAAGTGAGATTAAGCTTTAGAGACTAAAACCGTACTGATACCCACTGATATACCCCAGAATGTATGTAATTCCACATATCCCTTTACAGCAAAAGACAAAGTTTGTAAGTACATAGGGGACAGAGTAGAGAAAGAAAAACAAAAGTAGTTAAATAGCTGTTTCCATGATTCATGTAAACATTCTTTTAAAAATAATATTTTCATTTATATATGAGTACATATGTGTAAATATATGCATATGCCAAATATACCAGAATAATGAACAGAGTATTACTTAGAAAGGAAAGAGGATATGGAACTGAAGCATGAAGTTCTATAAAAAACATAAAAAGCAAACATTTTAAAATCTATTCCTATAATACTAAAATGTACACATCACACAAACACTGTAATTTCTTTTCAAAAAACTTAAATGCCTTTTTCATTTTCTTCAGCAGTTTTGTTATGCATAACCAGTAGAAAGGCCTTATCTAAGCTCATTATTTTATTATTTTAATCAAGAAAAAATGTTAATAGCTTTCTGAATTGGAATCAAGTTTCTGTATGTGAGCATTTAAATCATTCTTAATTCTCTGAATATAGTTCGTGATTTGATTTTGGGATGTGACTCATTTTTCTCTTCTCTTCTCTTCTGTTTTGCCACATTAGCATTGCTTTTTATCAGTATTGCTGTCCGTTCAGGATAATGGCCCAGGTTCTTTTTCCTCTTAAGAGTGTTTGAGGAGCCTTCTGGATTCAGTGGAACATTTCTAAGCACGGTTCTGCATTCAAGATTAAGATCTGAAAATGGGGCTCTAAGTTTATGAGGTGTGATTCTTTGAGGGAGAGCCCTGGATGTTTCTTACCTCAATGACTTAGGACCAGCTGTTCCTCAGGGTGCCCCTCTAATTAACTAGCTCTTTTTAGGAGGAGAAAGAAGGCAAGTGAGGTGGATCCAGCCCTCCCTTCTCAGGATCTGTGCCAGAAGAAATAACTGGAAATCAAAGATTAAGTGACCAGTCCTGGGTCAGAGACATGGAGGCCAGGCTAACTCAGAGGACAGAAGAGGCAAAGTAATAACTGCATAAGGACAAGATAGGATGGTCTAGTGGTTAAATGCACAGGTCCTGAAATCAGCCTACTGGGACCCAAACTCCAGCCTGCCACTTATTTACTGAGTTTCTTGACGTCTCGAAGTCTTCATTTCCCCATCTGAAAAGACGCATGATTATAATAGTACTTACCTCATACCATTGCTTTGAGGACTAAATGTGATCATGTATGTAAAATGATTTGATTCTATCTCCTGTGTAACAAATGTTTTATATTAGTATTATAAAGCCCTCCAGCCTACAGGAGTTGTGCAGTGAGGGAACAGGGCCGGGACAGTACTATGGAGTGATATAGGGTAGGCATAGGCTGCGTCTCATACCACCTTCTTCTCTACCTGTGCCTGTCACAGAGGTAACCTGCGTTCTTTTGCCTGGGCAGCTGCACCAGTATGTAATAAGAGATTTGGAGACTCCTCAGAAAGCAAAGAACAGCTGTGCCTTTCTCCTCTGCTCAGCTTATTTTTGTTCCCTGTGAAGGCCATTCTAGCTGCTAAGATTAAAAACACTCCTCCTCCCCCCACCAAATCCTCTATTCAGTGAACCAAGAGATTTAAGTGGCAGCACCAGTGACAGGATAATATGGCTGTCTGGCTCCTGTGTGTTGGCACCTCTCCACCCCCGCCCATCTCCATCTTAGTTTTGGTTTCCCTAGTCAGACATCTCTGCATAGCAGCAGAGGGTGTGCTCAGCACTCTGCCCAGTGACTGACGGACCTGCAGCAGCCCCCGCTGAGGAGGCCAGGCGGTGATTCAGACTTCAGAGCACATTTGGAGGGTATTGCTTCTCAGCTGCCAGTAACAGCATTAGATTTTGTATTTTGTGGCATTCTGTGGTCACTCTTCTGATGAATCAGTTCTCTTGTCTACCTAACCCTCCTCCCAGCTACCCTGTACTGTTACCCCTCTCTCCTCTCTCATCAATCTCCTTATTTGTCCTTTGAATAACTACATATTCCAGTGTATTTGGCTATAAAGTCTTCTCTCTAATCTGATGGACAATGAAACTTAATTGTGAATCCCTTTCGGAGGGCTCTCCTTCATAACAGATGAGGCTATTCAAAGGAAGCCTCTTAGCCTACAAACCCAATGCCTGTCCAGGGATTACGGAGGGTTCTCAGCTGGCCTACAATTCCTATAGACATTTCCTTTAGCCCACAGGTTCCTAGATTCAGGGGTCCCTCAGTATGATCATGTGAACAATCAGATGATTCTTTCCAAAGCCTGGGACCCTGAACCTTCAGGGACATGTCTGGTGCCTCTTGTGCTATGCTAAGTCCAGGTTATTGTAACAACCTGCATATTGTATTTTTTAAAAGCATACAGACTTGTGGATTGTGACTGAGATATTTATAACATGAAGACTGGACCAGAGAACTAGGGCTCAACAAAGATACCCCAGAGATTGTTGTGGTGACAATGAGTGATTGTAGAGAGAGATAAGCTGGCAGCTTCTGACTCCTCCACCCCAATTCAACAAGAGAAATTCTGCTTAATGAGTTTTGCGTATTTGATTTTTGGCTGGATATTCTCTGTTTGCTTGTTTAAATCAGTCTCTGGGGATGCCTATGTGGCTCAGTCGGTTAAGCCACTGCCTTCAGCTCAGGTCATGATCTCAGGGTCCTGGGATCAAGTCCCATATTGGACTCCTTGCTCAGCGGGGAGCCTGCTTCTCCCTCTGCCTGCTCTGCCTGCTGCTCCCCCTGCTTGTCCTCTCTCTCTCTCTCTGACAAATAAATAAATAAAATCTTTAAAAAAAAAAAAGCCAAATAAATCAATCTCTGCTCTTCCTCCTCTTTCTCTTTGCCTCCTGGAAGCTGACATCTATGAACTGCATCATTTGGGCTTCCTTGCCCTTAGCTTTCCACTGGGTTCAGCCAATGGGAGGTAGAGCAGGAGATTAGAGGGCAGAAGGAGAGAGAAACAAGGTTATTTCTTCCTTGAATCCTTCCATTTTAGGCTGTGGTTTGGCAATGGCAACATTTCTCTACTAAAGTCCACAGCTACTATTTGGTGGCCTCCTCCTATAGCTACAGTTCTTGCCAGAACCAGGCAAGCACTATGTCCACTCTCTTACCCTTTCAGGCCTAGGGGTAGCCATGCCATCCCACTGTAGCTAGCCCCGCAGTACTTTCACCTTCCCTTGCTGGTTTTCCTTTACCTCACCCAGACTTTTGTGAGTAGACCTTTCATTAAACCCTTTTCACTTATCCTTTATGGTTTTCCACCTGTGTTTGAATTTTCCATGCTAGTTCTGTGACTGACTTAGGCTTATATTGTAAGATTTTGTTTAGTAAAGATACAACTGCTAAGTAAAATTTGGACAATCACAATACTGGGTCAATGAAAAGCATTATAAGAACAAATGTATTATTTGTGAGTATGAATTATCCAAAAAGGCTGAAGCAATGTCTTCAGAAAAAAACAAACAAACCCCACTGAATTATATAATGTTCACCATAAATTTTAAAGTGTTTACTGATGGATGTATTTAATCAGCACTAAATTTAGTTACAAAATGGAGGCTAAATGACTCTAGAATTAGACTTGAATCTTGACTCTAGCACTTACCATCTGTGTGATTTTGAGTAAGTTATTTAACCTTCCTAAGCTTCCTAGTTTTCCCATCTGTGAAATGGAAGTAATAACATTCCCTACCTCATGGAATTATTGTGAGAATTAAGTGAGATAATGTATATAGAGTGCTTAATGATGAGCTTGATACTTAGCTTGATATCCAATAAATTTTAATTCTTCCTATTTATTTATAACAATAAAATGCAAAAGAATATATCAAAGCAGGAAAAGTCAACAGTTTGAAGAAACAGTAGTTTGAAAATCTAAAGATCTGGATGGGGAAGCAACAAGTACTTCACTTAGATAAACACCAGCCCTATTTCTTCCTGGATCTTGCACTTAAATCAGCCTTCCTGTTTAAAGATCCCTTATTAACCAACATGCATTCTGTACCAGCAGAGATTGCTGGTGCTATCAGTAAATTCAGCTGGATATACATACAAACATACAGTCAGACATACAAAAGGTAGTTAAGGTAGAAGTTACTTGAAGAAGTTACCAATGCTGGAGATCCTTCTTCAAATCTTGCTCAAACATTGATCTCTCAATGAAATCTACCCCTGACCTATTTAAAACTGCAGCTTACTTCCAATCTTCACAGTTCCTCATCTCATGTCCTGCTCTTTGTTTTCTTTACTCCATTGCACTCATCACTTTCTAGAATTTTTTTTATTTATTACATTTCTTGCTTATTGTCTTTCTCCTTTAGTTAGAATATAAGCCTCATAAAGGCAGGATTTATTTTTTGTACATTGATGTTTGCCAACTTGGTAGTCAATAAATATTTATTGAATGTTGTTGAGTCATCTCTGCATTACACTCTCTGTGAGATTGGCTACCCAAGTATGCTAAATGATAACTTTTGGGTGATTATTTAATTGTACTCAATGGTTGTTTACATCAGTTTAACAGGTCAGTTGTCATTTATGTCTGGCCTCTAGTGAAATTTTGTCTGCTTAGCAGTCTGGCACAAGGTGAGCACTCAGAAAGTGTAAGTCCCCCTGTGTATTTAACTGTGTTGGATATAGCTCTTTTTTGTTTCCAGTCAGTCTTTGTGTACATGTATCTGTGTAGGTGGGTATACCTCAAGGCACATTTGTGCTTGAGTGTTAAAAGCCCTCAACTCTCTATTTGCTGTTTATCAGAAGACATTAATTGCTTCTTTAGTATTCCTTTCTCACTTCAAGTGTTTCCCCTCATTTCCTTCCTCCCTGTAAGAGTGACATATTTAGTTTTCTAAGTTTTAACTGTTTAGCTTGTTTTCCACATTGAATGCTTGATAAGACAGAAACAGTCTAGCAAAACTTTTCTTAGACTATATGGGTCCTGTTTGTGTAACTCCCCCCACCCCCCCACTTTTAGAAAACCTTGTGGTTCCTGTTCCAATGACCTTCTAAGGTAATCAGGAGCCCATCACTTGCTTTCTTCTGCCCAAAGATGAGATTGCCATTCAAAGTATGAAGTCTAAAGACAGTCCAAAAAGCTGGAACTAAGGAGTGACTGGGTGGCTCAGTTGGTTAAGCATCTGACATGGTTTCAGCTCAGGTCATGATCTCAGGGTTATGAGGTTGAGCCCTGTGTCTGGCTCCTTGCTCAGTGGGGAGTCTGCTTGTTCTTTCCTTCTTCCTCTCCCTCCCCCTCTGCCCCTTTCCCCCCATCTCTAAAATAAATAAATAATTTTTTTAAAAGAAAGCTGGAACTAAGTCCAAGATAAAGAATTTGTGATTGAGAATATGTGATATATGTGATACTGAGTAGACTCATCTTGGAAGGGAAAACAGTTTTCTCAATTACAGGGAAGAGACCTTTTAAAGGGCATCTGTACTATAAACTGTTAAAGGTTCTCATCTGCTCTGGATGGTTATTACCTGTTTTCTGAAGACTCATGGAGATAATGTGTTTTAACAAGGAATAGCAAATAACTTCTGTCTTCTAAACCAACTGTATTCAGTTATGGTAGTAATTGACTGAAAATGTTTTTCAGAGTGTGGTTCCGCAGTCAACAACATTAGCATCACCTGGCAACTTGTTAGGAAAATTCCTGATCCTCACCCCAGATATACCACACCAGAAACTCTGAGGCAATCCCCATTTTAACAAATTCTTAGGATGATTCTGAGGTACACCAACATTTGAGAAAACCTTGTCTAGAGCAGTGTGTTAAGAAGGATTCTAATGTGGAGACGCCTGGATGGCTCAATCTGTTAAGCCTCCGTCTTGGCTCAGGTCATGATCCCAGGGTCCCTGGATGGTGTCTTGCACCGGGCTCAACGAGGACCCTGCTTCTCCCTCTGCTTGCCACTCCCCCAGCTTAGGTGTTCTCTCTCTGACAAATAAAATCTTAAAAAAAAAAAAAAAGGATTCTAATTTGAGCTCAGTGGAGGAAAAAAATGACATCCATTTGTGTTGTCACCTATGAACAGGGGAGGGAGAGATGGCAGCAAGTAGGCCATGTATTTGTGATCTCATTCCCAGAGTTGATAAATATAATGCAAAAAAAGTGATCTAAAGAAACTACTCAACTTTAGATACTCAAAAGTCCTGAAGAATTAAAAGGACAATTGGTCAAAGTAAATAACAAATGTAGATGGAATGGTGCCAATGGGCTGATTGAGAACAACATAACTCCTTGTCCAAAACAGTGCTCTGGAGGAAACTCTGGAAAATATGTTTCATTCTAAATTTGCAAGATGTGATAGCAATAAACATAATATTTATTATGACAGGAAAAAAGAACTCACAAGTATCCAGAACTTCTTTTCTTTTGATCCAAGAGGAGAATTATGTGTTCAGAATCTGAGGTTATGGGTCTTATTTTGCACAGAATCAGTGTGAGAGTGGAAGAAGATTAAAAGGGACCCAGAGAGAGCTGGGCTTGCTCTATAAGAGACAGAGAAGGTTACTGGAAGGATAACATAATAAGCCCAAAAGGTGCAAGGAATCTATAATAAGAACCAAAATGGGCTGGTTTGGAGAAGATATGTATTTTGCTTTGAAAGTGATTTAGAGATAGAATTTAGGTAGGTGAAAGTACACAGAGAAGGACGAAGAAAGAAAATTTTGAGAACTTTTGCTATGAATTAGAATAAAATTGGTATTTTGAGAGACTTCTGTAAAGATTTAAATTGCTTTTTAATTATTATTATCACTATCATTACTGTTTTGGTTGTTGAACTATTTCTTTCAAAGTGATGCCATGTTAAAACTGATCTTTATTTAGGTTAAGTATTTGTATATTTATTATTTATTTTACCTCTGTCTTACTCTAAAAACACTAGTGATGTGTATTAAGGAAGGCATGGATTGCATGGAGCACTGGATGTTATATTCATAAATGAATCATGGAACACTACATCAAAAACTAATGATGTACTGTATGGTGACTAAATAACACAATAAAAAATAAATAAATAAAAACATTTTGTTTAAGGAAGCCCACAGGCAACAGTAATGATAATAGCTTGTTTAAACAGCATTTAATAGGATATTGTGGTGAGGCAGGTGGGGTGATGTTATTATTACCATTTTCCAGATGAGGACACTAAAGCTCATTTAAGTTAAATCACTTCTGAGTGAAACAACTAGTACGTAATGGATTCGGGGTTCAAACTTGGGGTTCAAAATACTCAAATTTGGTATTCTGTTTATTACCTCATATGGTAACAAAGAGTAGTATAAAGGAACAAGACTTCTGTTAGGGAAGGTAATTTGTCTTAAGCTTTAAATTTACATGACGTCTCATAAAATATGGTTATAGTTTTAGCCACACTTTGGTATATAAGGATTTGAGGTCTCACCTGAATGATGAGATTATTGCAAGTTTTTGTAATTGGGAATGAGGAGTTTTCAGATTGAAACTGTAACAATGACAGGTTGAAATCATAAGGCTCCCAGTCTGGCTTAATCTAGCTACAGGAGATTAAAATGGCCTTTTGTTGGGGATTATTAAAAGAGGGCTTTGAGGCTAAGTATACGTCTTCAGAGAGTGGATACAGATGGAATAGGATAGAAAGCAAGTTGGCTGCAGGACTATCAGAAACCAGTGCTTTGTAAACTGCATTGCTTTTAAGCTTCTGTACTTTGTGTTTATTTCTCTTTTTCTTCTTCTCTTGTTGAAAGTTCCATCCTGTCTAAGGGAACCAAGGAAAGGGATCTGGTCTTATTTGAGTAGGAGCTTTACCTATAGGCCTCTGAGAATCCAAAATGGTGGCATGAGTGGAAAGGTGAATCTCTAGGGGACAAATCTAAGGTGATGTGGTCTGTTGGCCCTTCCTATGTAGAGATTCCCCTTCCTTGGGTAAAATTTTGGAGGAATGTAATCTTTTTATTTTTGTTTGTTATTTCCTCCTTAAGAGAAAGAGAATCTTCAAGGATTTGTGGGAGAATTGAGGTAGAGTGAAGGAGGAAATAATAATAATTGTTAGGAGGAAAAAATAATAATTGTCTTATAAACACATATTTTATTTTATTTTTTTAGATTTTATTTATTTAACACAGAGAGAGCAAGTAAGAGAGAGAGAGAGAGAGACAGACAGACAGAGAGCAAGCACAGACAGGGGGAATGGCAGGCAGAGGAAAAGCAGGCTCCTTACTGAGCAAGAAGCCAGATATGGGGCTCGATTCCAGGACCTTGGCATCATGACTTGAGCCAAAGGCAGCTGCTTAACCGACTGAGCCACCCAGATACCTCTAAACACATACTTGATACTAAAACTATTTAAATGATAAATAAAATGTTTAGAATATGGCTTTTCTCTATGGATATCTGGTCTTTAAACTTCCCAAATTTGAAAGGACTATTTTGTACTTTCAAGTTTTTACTTTGCAGTGTCAGATGACTAGCAACACAGCATAGTTCTCAAATGCAAAAGTAAAATAATTTTCAAGATATCTTTCTATTTTTCCAAGCTGAAGAGAAGAAAGAATTAAGCACTTTTTTACTTATAGACTATTAACTTAACAGTTTGAGAATTTTCCTCTTCTCTTGATTAGGCTTGAAACCTGGAGTTAAACAGTGGTTGCATCAAACATCTACCCCTTTAATGGCTACTCAAGCCAGTCACCCAGGGGCTCCTTAAATTTTTAATAAAGTGGCAGTATTATGTTGGGATATGTACCGTATATAACATTGTACATGAAGTATTTATGCATGCAGCTTCTGGTGGATTTTGTATACTACCGTGGGCTTGATTACCATTAGTTAATTATTAAATGTAAAGGTAATAATTGATACCCATTGCCAATTGGCTTTTAGTGCATGTTTGTTGAATGACTAGGCTTTCTGCTGATTGGTTCTTTGAAGAAAGACTGCTGAGGGGGGAGGGAATGAATGAGCACAAGTAGTGAAGGAGGTTAAAGTAACAGGAAAAAGGTGAAGATACCATTATTTATCTGAAGTTTGTTTCCAAGATAATTGAGGCAGCCATTTCTCTATCTCTTTTTGATTACGACTTTAGTCAAAAGTCAGCAAGCTTTTTCAGGAAGTGGGTAGATAGTAAAGTTGACCACAAAGTCTCCGTTGCAATGACCCAACTCCACTACTGTAGCAGGAACAGCCACAGATGTTATGAAAATTAGCATGCCTATGTTCCAATAAAACTAAAACTTTTGTATCTATGCTTATGAGGGGCATTAGTCTGGATTTTTCTTATATTTTTCTTATTCTTTGTGGTAATGTCTTTGTTTCTTGTAACGTCTTTACTTGTTTTTGGTAACTCTGTCCTCATAGAATCAATTGGAAAATATATAGAATTTGCATTTCTTATTTATGTATTTCATAGAATCCACAATGAAGCCATCTAGGTCTGGAGTTTTTTGGTGGGAAGATTAAAAAAAATTTTTTTATTTAAATACAATTTAAAATATACTGTATTGCTAGTTTCAGAGGTAGAACTTAGTGATTCATCAGTTACATGTAACACTCAGTGCTCTTTACATCACGTGCCTTCCTTAATGCCCATAACCAAAAAACAAAAACAAAAACAAACATCTACCCCTGTAGAGACTAGAATCCAGAAGCATCTTGTCCTAATTCTTCAAATACTATTGAGAAAGAAAGAGAGAGGGAGGTAGGAGAATAAATTAATCTAAAGTATAGTAATTAGAATATGGGTTTTCCTGATCCACAGAGTTGAAAGATAATTATTGACAGGAGTTCAAATATACATAAATGAGAATACTAGACTATATTTTAATATAGAATTTCTTGAACTAGAAATTCAACATTAGCATATTTTCTAGACTATATAAATTGTAATGAAAGTTGTGTTTATCCGGTGTTATTGCATAATCACATGCTTGGCAGTGAAGTGAAGCATCTAGGCCTAGAAATTTGTTTGCATTGAACTCTGTAGGGACCCATCCTTGTATTGGTACATGATGTAGGTTGGTATTTATATGCAAACTAGTTAATTATTTATATTTTTCTTTGTTTCCCCTATAGAAAAGTGGCAAAACCAATTTCTTATATTTATAAATCCAAGGAATGTAATTCTAATGGAAAAAAGTTTCACAAATACTATGCAATAAAACGTACAGTTCCAATGCTACCAGATGACCAAGCAATTTTTATACATAGGAAGTATACTATAGTTTTTTTAAAAAAATAAATCCTTAATGGATATAAAAGAGAAAGAATCATAAAGAAGAGAGAAAAGTTGTTTTTGCCACTATTCTATCAGCACCTGTTCTGTTGCTACTTCTGCAAAGTGAATGAAGAGGTCCCCAATTAACTTCCTTGAGTAACCAAATATTTAAAACAAGTGAATACACAAAAACCTTTCAGCAACCTTCATTTGTAGGCAAGGTAACCACAGAAAATTAATAAATAAATTAACCAAGCACTTGTAAGAAGAATGTATTTGTCACAGGACTGTGTTGTTCATGGACAGTATACTTGACTGACTTCCTGTCCCTGGACTCCCCTGACCCAGGTGACTGCTTCTTTCCAAATCCATCTGGAGGCTCTGTTTCCTCCCACATTTTAGAGTAAGTCTTACTCAACTCGATATGAGATCAAGTCAGAGTTGATGATGGCTGCTCTCTAACCCTTGTGGTTGTCCCAACTGTTCCAGGTTGGGTTCGTTTCCTATCTCCTAATTACGTAACTGACAGAGTTTCTTGCCAATTTCTCCAAATCTCATGTTTCTCTGTTCTCTGACATTTATACATTAGTTTACTAGGGCTGCTGTAACCAAGTACCACAAATTAGATGGCTTAAAGAACAAATGTATTGTCTCACAGTTCTGGAGACTAGAAATTCAAGATTAAGGCATCAGTAGAGTTGGTTTCCTCTGATGGATATGAGGAAAAATATGTTTAATGTCTTTCTTTTCTGACATCTGGTGGGTTATTGGCAATATTTGGTGTTCTTTGGCTTATGGAAACATCCCAGTCTCTGCCTTCATGTTCACTGGCATTCTCCTTGTGTTTATTTTTTCACATGACATTCTTTTTCCAAGACACCAGTCATATTGGACTTAGAGCCCATCCTACTCATCTTAACTAATTATATTTGCAACAAATCTATTTCAAAATAAGGTTACATTCTGAAGTACTCAGGCTAGGGACTAGGACTTCAACATATGAATGGAGGGGGACACATTTCAACTCACAACAGCCTACTAATTCTTGTCCTAATTTCTAAATGCTGTCCTACTTACTTTCTGTCAGTGGTATACATATGGCTCACCTTTGATTACTTATTCTACCAATTCTTTGATAGGCACCTTAGATTTGATTTGGATTTCATTGAACTGTGCTCATGATCTTCATTCTCTCTCCTTGGAACATTAATGTCCTATGTCTAACCTACTATAAGAGCTATGTCTAATTATGCCTAGCCCTGTGAAACAGGCAGAATAATGCCCCCCACAAAGATATACAAATCCTAATGCCTGAAACTTGTGGGTAGGTTAAGTTCCATGGCAAAGACAAATGGAGATTACAGGTGGAATCCAGGTTGCTAATTAGCTGATCTTAAAATAGAGAAATTATACTGGGTTAGAGGGAGGTCAAAAAATGCAGTCAGAGAAAGAGATATGATTAGGGAAGTAAGGCCAAAGAGATGCTGTGTTGCTGCTTTGTAGATGAAAAGAAAGGGGCTGTGAGCCAAGGAATGTGTGTAGCCTATAACCTGGAAAAAGTAAGGAAATAGATTCTCTCCTAGAGCCTTCAAAAAGGAACACAGCTTTGCTGACATACCTTAATTTTGGCCCAGTAAAACCCATGCCAGACTTCTGACCTATAGGACTGTAAAATAATAAAATAGAAAATTAATACACCCTGGACATACAAAAGCATGTTTAGGAAACAGTCTTTGTATGACCTGGAAAATTCTCCTATTCCCCTACTTTTACCCCAATTTATTCTGCCACCATTTCAAACCTTAGAATGACCATGCAACTTGTGCAACATGGTGTAATTAATGCATGAGAATTTGCATAGGCATTGAAGCCATATTTGATAGCAGACTCCCCACTGATCAGGGAGCCTGATGCGAGGCTCTCAATCCCAGGACCTTGGGACCATGACCTAAGCAGAAGATAGATGTTTAACCAACTTAGCCATCCAGGCACCCCAATTAAGGCATTTTAAATTCTTAAGACTACTGTTTAATTTTTCTCCCACATTTTCTTTTTAATCAAGGCTCAATTTAGAGTCAGAAGAACATATAATGGGATCTTGAAAGGAAGAATCAGGGAGGCATTGTATCTTATAGTATTTATTGATGGATAGATGTATATTCAAGAATAAATAATCATAAAACTGTAAAAAAATGTATCCAATGATATTTTAGGGGGAGGGGACACCCTGAAATACAAGAGGACAACACCTGTACATTGTGAAATATTGTTAATTGCGAAATACATGTTGCCCTTCAGTAGAGAACAAAAGATATTCTCTCTGTTGAATAACAATGTAATAACTTGAAATCTGTTTGAGAGATCACATGCTTATTCACTAAAAGACCTTTAGAAAAATGTACATCTAAAACCTACTTATCTAAATCTATGCATCTAAAATCTACTCATAATAAAAAGTAGTTTATTAAGAAACTATTTAAAAATTTTTCTTCTGTTTCAAAAAAGGGGGAAAATGCAAACAATGCTAAAATCCTGTAGTAAAATTTGATAGGGTAAAAAGAGAAATTAAAAAAACTTTAAGAAATAGCAATAGTTGTTGATGATCTTAATGTGTTCATAAAAACAGGGACAAACCACCCAAGGTGGTACTTTCTGTTTAACTGCAGAGCTACAAATTCCAAAATATGTTGAAACCATGGTATATAGCAATCATTATATCTGAATCAAATAGTTCAGTTTTGTTAGATATCTGTCACCTAAATGATGGATAAAGTCAACTTAAAATATGTTTTGAGGCTCAAAATGAATTTCTAATTTTAAGAGCACAAGTAATAGACATTTATTAAGAAACAGGAGTGATTATCATTAGTTAATTCCTACTGTTGCAAAGTTCTTCAATCTCAAATTAAAAAAAGAGAAATATAGGGCCATCCCTAAGATTATACTTTATAACACTGGAAAGCAAATAGTATACATGGAATCCAAAGGATAATTTCAGTTGTGAAGAGTAACCATAATAACTAGGATGAGGCCAGGACAGTAGTTGTAAGGCAGAGGCTCTCCAGAGGGTAAGGGAAGCTCCAGGATACAAGTGGGGTAGAAAGAAAACATACTTCCTTCCTGGGGAGGAGCCAGATGCCAAGTTCAAACAGGTTGGAAGACTGGAATATGGCACCAGAACACATGTGATGCACAAGGATGTAAGTGGGACTTATGAGGAAGTAAGAAGTTGCTCGGTATGGCTAGGGGAGAGCGGAATGAAGAAATAAGCCAGGAACAACATGACATCACTCAGGATCACTGATCAGGAACAGAAAAGGGAATATATCATGGCACTTCAGAATCTAGCAGGCAGTTACTTCTAAAAATGAGCTTGTAGGCATGACCCAATTTCAACACTGTCAATCAGGACCCTCTGCCCACTGTTCTCAATTCTTAAAGCGGTCAGGCCTGACTAGGTGAGCAACAGTGTGAATCTTGGCAAGCAGAATTTGAGATTTGATATTACAAAAACAGAATGTCTTCAGGTGGTAGGTCCCAGAATACAGTCTGGGATTCTGCTAAACAAATATGTCCTGAAATATGCTGAAAAAGCCTTTGCACAGCAAGGCTACTGGCACCTCTTGCTTCTTGTCTGACTAAGATGTCCCCGACATTTTCAGCCAGTGACAAAATTAAACCTTCACTCCAAGCCAAGATATAACCTGATTTGTGATGAAGCAGAAAATTTTTTCAACTTAGGCAATTCTGTAATTTTTAGAAGTCTATGAAAGGAGAAAAATGAGATATCTGATGCCCAGAGTCGATTAGGAACTTCCTAATTCACCTCAATTATTGATTTATGTAATTATTTTAGGCAAGTGACCTTGGGCAAATAGTAGTCCCCAGCTACATTTATAATTCTAAATGAACTATATTGGTGTGATATCTTACTCTTTGACTTAGGAACACCCTAACCTCATTCCAAATATTGATAAATGAGTTGTTAGAGGAACTAGGAGTGTTTGCCCTAGCTTACCTAGACAAACAAGTAAGTATTCTGACCTAAAATGCAAAAAAATATCGGAAATATTGCAGGTTGATGTTACATACAACCCATATCTTATCAGAAACCATGTTATTTCAATTTTGCCTCCTAGATATCTTCCAAATCAATCTACTTTTTCCCCTAGACTTTTAAAAGACATTATCCTATTCAGGGCCTAACACCTAAATTATAAACTGCTATTTAATTGACCTTCAGTCTTTTTCTCATTTCTTCCAATTTCTTTTCCATATTATAAGAATTATGGTTTTTAAAAATATCTAACCTGATCATTTCACTTCCCTGGTTAAAACCTTCAATGGAGCTCCACTCTTCTTGTAGTAAAACCTATATTCCTTAAAATGTTTTACAAATATGTTCATGACTTGCCCATCATCTACTTCACCAATCTGAATTCCATATTCTAGCCACTGGACAATGTTCAGCTTTCCCATGCCATGTTCTCTCACCTCTAAGTTCTACTTTATGTTCTCTCTGTAACATTCTTCATTACATCTCTCCAACTCCTCCCTTCCTTCAACTTTCATGGCAAGTTGCTACTTGCCTTTCAGGTTTAGGTAGTCACTACTTACGCTCAACAATATCCATCTTTCTGTCTTCATCATCAGGGCATGGCTAGACTGCATTTCCCAGCCTCCTTTGCAGTTAGCTGTAACTGTAACTAAAATATGATGGAAGTGACATGCCACTGTCAGACCTGGTCCATAAAACCCTGCCACAAGCAAACCTTGCTCTGTTTCTCCACCTACTATCTACCTAGAAAGGATTCAGTAGACTTCTGTTTTCTTTCCAGTGTCTGCACACAGTGCATGAACACCCCAAAATATCTGTTGAATGTTAAATAAATGGGCTTTATTTGAAGCATAGAAAATTCAAGTTTGAGTTTTCAGAGGTTAAACATATAGGACTAAACTTGAAAAAGTACATCTGATTTCTTTTTAGAACAGAGAGGAAACTGAAAAACTGGAAAATTCTTACAACCATGCAAGCAAACAACTTAAAAGACCAAAGCAGCATGTTGGGAATAAGAACATTAATACAAAGTGCCTCACTTTGGCACTCTAGCTAGTCTGCTTTATGATTTTACTTAGAAAACCCTGATGAGTATATCTGTCACCTGGAGTGTCAAGAAGCTTTTGAGATGCTAAAATAGGCTCTGATGTTTCTTATCAGTTTTTAAACCTCCAGGCATTTCAGACTTGTTCAAAGTGGCAGTTGACATGTCTGATAATGGTTGGAGCACTTCGTTACAAGACCACAAGGTAATAGTCATCTACTTATGAGAAAAACATTGTCAAGAGAAAGAAACTGTCTTCCCTATAGCATTAATATAAAGCAATTTGTTCTACTTATATAAACTCGATCTCTATCTTTGGTCAAAATTTCTTTTTGTGTTAAGTGATCATTAGGCTGTATCTCAATTAGGGTACACTAGGCCTAACAGTGCCCTATAAAAATGATTTTGGAAATAGCAGTATGAATACATTTTCAGAATAAGAGAGAGAGAGATGACATACTAGAATATTCTTTGTGTGAATAGAAAGCCTAAGTTTTTGTATTTCATGGACCTTCCTCAACTAATAAAAGCTATACAATTGATTTTCACCAAAATTAATTATGCCATGGGTAAGAGAGGGTAGAAAGAATGTGGTATTCATAATTTATTATGGATATATATATATATGTATATATATATATCTCATAAGAAATTATTAGATATCCACCTTATTTACTTGCTAAAAAAATGCAGAAAACATGATTTGGGGTTGGATATTTAAGGCAAACGCCATTAGTTTGCTGCTCTAAATCCATTCCTGTTTCTTCCTTGCTAGTAGAAGCCTGAATTTATGCCTGATCCCAGATGATGAAGCATGATTGGTAAGCCAGTGAGCTTTCCTTTCCTAGTCTGTCTTGCAGCTCAGGATGGCTATGTCATTCAGCTGTAGCAATGAAACCAAAGATGAAATCTGCTGATAAATTATCTGTGGAAAAAAAATTTTTTTTCTGATAAAAAGGGGCATATACTGCTGGCACTGTTCTCCCCCAATTCCTGCCTACTTCTACCCCCATTTTTCCTACTCTGAATGCAGAAGTGCAGTCTAGAAGTTTAAAACCCATTTTGTTACCATGAAGTAGTTAGCATGAAGATAAAATCCAACACACTGGGGCACCTGGGTGGCTCAGTGGGTTAAAGTCACTGCCTCTGGCTCAGGTCATGATCTCAGGGTCCTGGGATCGAGCTCCGCATTGGGGTCCCTGCTCAGCGGGAAGTCTCTTTCTCCCTCTCCTACTCCCCTTGTTTGTGTTCCCTCTCTCGTGGTCTCTCCCTCTGTCAAATAAATAAATAAAAGCTTAAAAAAAATCCAACACACTACAGGTGACAGAGTAGAAAAATAAAAAGAACTTAGATCCTTGGTGTAGTTGAACAAACTAATATCAATATAGATAAAAATTTATTTCTAAGCTGTTTGTAATATGAGAAAAGTGAGCCCCTATTTGTTTAAACCTTCATTAGTCAGATTTTCAGAAACAAGAATCATAATCAGTACATAGAAAAGAGTAGAAAATATATTGAATATATATGTATATATATGTATATATATGCATATACATACATGCAATGGAATATTACTCAGCCATCAGAAAGGATGACTATTTACCATTTACATTGATGTGGATGGATCTGGAGGGTATTATGCTGAGCAAAATAAGTCAATCAGAAAAAGACAATTATTTGGTTTCCCTCATATGTGGCATATAAGAAACAGAGGATCACAGGGAAAGGGAGGAAAAATGAATGGGAAGTTATCAGAGAGGGAGTAAACCATGAAAATCACTTAACTATAGGAAACAAACTAAGGGTTGTTGGAAGGGAGGTGGGCAAGGGGGATGGGGCAATTGGGTGATGGGGATTAAGGAGAGCACGTGATGTGATGAGCACTGGGTGTTATAAGAAACTGATAAATTATCGAATACTACATCTGAAACTAATGACGTACCATATGTTGGCTAATTTAATTTAAATAAAAATAAATAAATAATTCTGTACTGCAAAAGAATCAATCAGCCAAATAAAAAGGTAGTCTACAGGGGCGCCTGGGTGGCTTAGTCATTAGGCGTCTGCCTTCAGCTCAGGTCATGATCCCAGAGTCCTGGGATCGAGCCCCACATTGGGCTCCCTGCTTGGCAGGAAGCCTGCTTCTCCTGCTACCATTCCCTCTGCTTGTGTTCCCTCTCTCGCTGTGTTTCTCTCTGTCAAATAAATAAAATCTTAAAAAAAAAAAGGTAGTCTACAGAATGAGAGAGAATATTTGCAAACTATCTGACAAGGAGTTAATATCCAAAATATATAAGGAACATACAACTCATACAACAATAGCAAGAAAACAAACAATCTGATAAAAAAATGAGCACAGGACTTGAATAGACATTTTTCTGAAGAAGACCTACAAATGCCCAATAGGTACATGAAAAGATGCTCAACATTTCTGATGATCAGGAAAATGCAAAATCAAAGCTACGAGATAGCACTCCATATCTGTTAGAATGGCTATCATCAAAAAAGATAAGAGATAACAATTGTTGGCAAAGATGTAACATTGTCCAAAAATTCTCGGACAATGTTTGTGCATCGTTGTTGGGAATGTAAATTAGAAAACAGCATGGAGACTCCACAAAAGATTAAAAATAGAGCTACTGTATAATCCAGCAATCCTTTCTGGGTGTATGTCTGAAGAAATTGAAATCAGTATTTTGAAGAGATGAGTGCACCCCCATGTTCATTGCAGGATTATTCACAATAGCCAGGGTATGGAAACAACCATCAGTGTAAGCTAATGGATCAATGGATAAAGAAGTTGTGGCATATATATATGTAAATATAGGGAGAGAGAGAGAAAGAGAGATAATAGAATATTATTCAGCCATGAGAAAGAAGGAAATCCTGCCATTTGCAACAACATGGTTGAATCTTGAAGGCAGAATGCTAAGTGAAATAAGTTAGAGAAAGATAAATACCATACACTCCCACTTATATGTGGAATCTAAAAATGCTGAATTCATAAAAATAGTAGAGTGTTGCTTCTCATAGGCAAGGGGATGGGAAAAATGGGGAGAGGTTGGTCAAAGGGTATAGACTTCCAGCTATAAGATGAATAAGTAATATACAGTATGGTGACTATATTTCACAGTACTGTATTATATACTCGAAAGTTGTTAAAAGAGTAGGTTAAGTGTTCTCATCACCCCCAAAAATGTTATAATAATGTGAGGGCATAGACGTGTTAACTAAGCTTATTGTGGTAATAATTTTACAATATATTTGTGTATCAAATCATCATGTTCACGTTAACCTTCATGTTATATGTCAATATCTCAAAAAGCTGGAACACACACAGACACTCTCTTCCTTAGTGAGGAAGAGCAGATACCTACCTCCTTAAGCTGCTAAGGTGGATGTCATCAAATCAGAAACATCTTAATGAGGATTCCTTGGGAGCCCCTGCTGGTCAGGAACATGATAAGGTTGACTGCTGTCACCATTACCAGTTAATATTTCATTGGAGGCATTACTCCATTCAATTGTATGAATGAAAAAATTAGAGGTATCAAAATGGGAAAGAACAAGGTAAAATTATGAACATTTACAGGTGGCTAGAAAGCCCATGAGAATTAAATGACAGAAAGAACTACAAACAAGAAGATAATTGTTGCTGGGATATAAAATTAAAACATGAAAATAATTTGTTTAAGAAATATTTGATAGTTACAAGAACATAGGTACTATATTAGATGGACTAGTGGTCAGAAAGATAATACTAGAATATGCTGAGATATTATTCTCACATGTAAGCTTTTTAAAATAATTAATGATTGGGGCACCTGGGTAGCTCAGTCGGTTAGGTGACTGACTCTTGGTTTTGGCTCAGATCATGATCTCTGGGTTATGGGATCCAGGCCAAAGATGGGCTCCGCACTCAGCTTGGAGTCTGCTTGAGATTCTCTTCTTTTCCTGTTCTTTCTCTCTCTGCCCTGTTGCCCATCTCCCTCCTAGGGCATGCACACTCTTTCTCTTTCTCAAATAAATAAATCTTTAAAAAAAATAACCCATGATTAAGAAGAGGATTTGTCATTAAGTCCAGAGCACGGACAAATTCATGGTCCAAGGTGGGTAGGTGGACTCAAACTGTGGGATTAGGGAAGGTAAGTAAGTGGTAGATAACTGTTCAGAAAAACTTTTGATAAAGTCATAGCTATAGATCTCTATCAATCTATTATGGGGATTAGAGATGTTCAATTAATTAATATTTTGAGGGTTGGAATCCTAGGACCCCTCATCAAATACTTATCAATATGAGAAATTGGGTAAGATCAACCATTGAGCTGACCCAGAGCATATTAAGAAAGAGTGAATGTTTGAAATCAGAACACATGGGTTTGGGGAAATCACTCATTTTCTCCATTACTATAATACTATTTTTCTTCTGTTCCAGGATTTTTGCTAGGCTGGGGTAAAATAATGTATATAAGACTTTTTTTATATTGTTAAATGTTACATGAATGTTAATTGTTGTAATTATGGTGATGATGGAAATTCATATAACCAGCATGGTGCCTGATTATTGCTCAGGAATTACTAATCTTTTAATTACCTCCATCTAGAAATCACAGCAGACTCCCGAGCACTGTCATTCTATAAACATTTCTGGCTGAGTTCAGAAAATAAACAGAAATCTAGGGTCCAATTGCTGGAGTCATGACTGTGTTATCAGCTAGCACATTTCTGGCAACCCCTCAATGTTCCTGCCAGCCTGAGGTGTGCTTTTCAGTTCACAGTCTCCTGTCATCTGTCAGAGGCTGAGAGATTTTTAGTGAGAAAAGAAAAGTCAAGAGCCCTTTCTCTTCTTGCCCTTGAAAAGAAAATATAATTATTTGGCAGAAAAACTAACCATTCACAGGTGTGGGACAGGTTTAACATTTATTCTGTTAAAATGTGATTATGAAAAAGTGTGTTTATTATGACATAGTTAAGACATATAAAAATTTATAACAATTTGCTGTGAACATTTACATACCCACAACCCATATTAAGAAATAAAACACCAGCAGTACAGTTAAAGCCCTTTGGTAACCCTCCCAGATTACATCAGTATCTTGAATTTTGTTGATGATCATATAGGGTACTTTATATTTTTGCTAATAACCAAGATTAATTATTTATGAAAACAAATCTTACCAGACTTACAACAGTTTTTTGTTTTTGTTTTGAGAGAGAGAGAGAGAGAGAGAGAAAGAGAATGGTTGGGGCAGAGGGAGAGAGAGAGAATCTTAAGCAGGCTCCACACCCAGTTTGGAGCCCAGTGCAGGGCTTAATCTCATGACCCTGAGATCATGACCGGAGCCAAACTCAAGAGTTGGACACTTAACCAACTGAGCCACCCAGGTGACCCCAGACTTATCACAGTTCTATATTCCAATATACCTTCTTCATCTCCTATTTTAAAGGTTATAGCACTTTTTAACATTGTAAGTTTCTCACTATCATACATGTATTTGATATCTCAAGAACTCAGTTTGGTGGGAGATTTATACATATATTTTAGTAAAAAATAAAGCATCAATACTCATTATCTTTATATATTGCAGAATGTCTCCCCCACTCCTCCCCTCTTCCTGAACCTCTTCCCCCTTCTTGATTTGCATTGGCATGTGGACTTCTTGTTCTCACCAAATGAGTCAGTGGAGATAGAACGGATGTCAATGTCTCCTGAAAAAAAGATGCCATACTGTCTTGTAAAGTCACAAAAAAGCATTAGTTCGAGCCAACAGTAAAAAAAAAAAAGGAAGAGCTCACATAAAAGTCTGGATTTCTGGATTCTTTTGAAAACTTGAAAAGACTGAAAATGCAGTGCCCATATTCCTAAATGGCAAAAACCCAATTGAACCAAGTAGCAGCTGCTTATTTTAGGTGAAACACTCGCCATTTTACTGTATTTCTATCACTTTTTTTCACAACTAGGACCAGTGACAGTTGTCACCTATTGTCATAATTGAACAGCAGATGTTCCTCATGGTAGAGAAAAAGTTTTTTCTTTGTTCATACCAGTACTTTCAAAAATGGTGAAACAGAAAAATCAATCAAAAGGTCCACAGGCTACCCTCAGGTAAATGCAGGAGCCTAAAAAAAAACCCAGGATGGTCACTTCACAACTTTAAGAAAAGCCCCCTTGTCCTCATCAATCAGAATGCTGCCTCTAAGACCCCTTTCTATATGAATATTCTCTGGTAACTCCCCAAACTTCCCCACTACCGCCCACAACCACCAGCCTTTTCTTTTTTCTAGATTCATATGTAGTTTTAACATAAACTTGAAAAAATAAAGGGGGAAAATGAGACAAGGGAAACATAGGATGAAGATAAATGTCAAAACATTTCCAACATAAGTTACAACTTGAAATTTAGGAGTGAGGCACAGAAATCAACACATAGCAGATAAGATTATTTACAAAACAATTTCACAAGGGGACCACTTTAAATATGATTTATGAAGTGTTACTGGTGAGATTAAAGTGCCAACTTTGCTAACATCTCATCAGGAAGCCAATCTAAAATGTGATGATGAAGGATAAGCTCTAACCTTGGAAATTATATTGAGAGGTAAGGCTGTAATGACCGAAGCACTTTGTGGACTAATAGAGAATATTACATAAGAAGAGAAGGAAAGTAAAAAGATTGTGGGTCTTTAGCAGCATCCTGGGGAAAAAGGCACTGTGTGCCCGGCAGATAGACACAAGAATTCTAGCTGCAATCAAGGTGTTTTTGGACAGAACAGGGATAAATGTTTTGGATTTTGCATAAACTATTTAATACCTTCTTTCTGGTTCATGTTAAGAAAAATCTTCTAATTATTATTTTGGGAAGAATGTCTCTTAGGTAACAGACATCAGGACAGGTACTCTCTGACATAAGAACATCTGATTTACAAACAACTGGTACCTTTGAAATATTTTCTCAATATTACTCACAATCATGTTCTACACATCACTTTTCCTATATGTAATATCCCTATTTTTTGTCCCTCGTAGGTCACAAGGGAAGTGAGGTATAGAGATGGTAGGGTACTGACAGCATGATACTCAAGCATGCTTTTGGGTAGATCAATCACTTTGAATTAGCCTGGGACTTCAAGTATGATTGAAAAATATATTCCACACTTAAAAAAAAATCTATGTATGAATGAGATTTTGGAAACAAACCTTCTGAATTTCGGAGATGTCTTTGCTCTATCACTATTATAAATTATTGCTCACTAATAATTTATAATCACCCTGACTTTGTTGATTTGAAAAAAGATTGTAATAAGGAAACCTAAGCTCCCCTTGGAGTTAGAGAAGACTAAGGAAGGCTCATTTGGGCATTCCAAATAGTGCATTTCTATATCATAACCAGTAGTATTGTGTATAATGCATTTCTAAGTCCATGCTTGGAGTGAGCCTTAAAACATAGGATCATCGTGTCCTACAGTACCACCCAGAAAAATTGACTTTAACTTCCTGGCCTAAGTAATGAATATAGTGACTAATGTTTTATTTTATCTTAATCTTTTGAAAACTAAATAATTCATCAATTTTTCTACTAGCCTCTAAGCTCTTTTCTAGAAGTTTGACAGGAGTTCAGAATCTATGTCAACTCTTTTAGGACACTAGGAATTCATTTAGGAAACTAAAGGGGCAATTTATTAGCAAACTGGCATGAAAGACCATTTTCTTATTTTTGTATTTGTTTCTGCATTTGGGCCATTCTGCAAAGTGGCAGTTACTTAAGGCCTGAGGGAGTAAATGCAGTGTCTAGATTGCTTAATTTATGACCAGTCAGAGATTCTACTGGGAGAATTTGGTTCATTATAAAATGCTTTATATTATAAGTATATCCAGAGACTCTTTGGAATCAGTCTCTTAAAAAATTAAATAACTAAGAGTAACAATGTAATTCAAACCTACCCCAGACTTGTGCTATTATCTTTTTCTCACATGTGCAGAACTCTCTCTGATTATCCAGAGAGCTCAGCCTGCAGAAGCAATGTTTGTGGGGGTGGGGTGGACAGAATGAGATTTTTGGCCCTCCATTACAAACTGCTGCCTTTTCAAATCATGCACACATGCTTGGTCCATCTGTCTTCAAGGACTCAGCAGAATAGTCAGTAAAACTTTCTATTCAGTGTTTGAAGCAGCATTGCCAAATATTAATAACTCGTTTTATTTATAACTGACTCTCCAAAGTAGGAAAAACAGGTGGTACTTATGAAGAACTCCATAGTAGCCAAATTTCAAAGGTCAGATGCTGCAAGTGTGGAATGAGAGAAAGCATTTTGTATTAATACTCTTACTCTAAAAATGTTTGCCCATGGCTTTTTTTTTTTCCCAATCATAGTACTAGTACTCAAGATTGCCCAGGACCTCTCTGTAGAGCTGACTCTCACCTCCCAAATCATCATTCTCCAGGAAGTTCTCCAGGATGCAGAGAATTCATGGTCCTCATGGTTCTCCAGTTTTTTCCCACATAGTCTTGCTCTGATCGGTCATGGCCAATCTCACAAATTAATCCATGCATTGTTTTAGTAATAATTGTTTGGTAGTAAACCCTCATAGAGATGATGACTACACAAAACAATGTCCATATTGGTGAAAGATTTCAGCCATGTGTGCGATGCCAGTAGGAAAGATAACTATGGGCAGACAGGATCTTTCTCTTTTAGTCTCCATTCTATTCTGTTCTATGGGTCATGAGAACAACATGAGACTCTGTTCTATGGATCATGAGAACAACAATAAACTTCTGAAGAATTAAGAGGAGAAGAGGTGCCAGGAGACAGCTTAATGAAATTTGAATTTTCAGAAGGGAAAAAACTTTGCATTTTGGCTTTTGAGTGTCCATCTTTCTTTTCACAACTGTTATGCCCAGATTTTGAAATCCCCAAAGACCACCAGGGAGCCGAGTCCGATGCAAAAGCAAAAGAGCCTTTTATTCGAGCTAGCTCGAGCTCAGTCTCCCACACTCACTGACACAGCCGCATGGTGTAGAGAAAGAGAAAGAGTTTTGAAAAGCGCCACAGTTTTATAGGGGTCAGTGGCCAATGAGATTGTAACACACACAGAAAGTTACATAATCACGTTAGGCCACACAGGTGGCCAATTGAATTACAATTTACCCTATGGTAGCTGTTTGAGCTAGCCTATCACTCTGGTCAGAATTGGCGCACAAATTTGGCGGGCAAAAGGCAGGGTTTACATTCTTTGGCGGTTAGGGGTTTTGCATTCCTATTGGCTAACTCTAACTCAAGAGCGGGCTGGGCAATATTCTGACATGGCGGTTATATACAAGATGGCGGTGAAGCACAAAACGGAGTTAGCCTTGCTCTGCTCTTTCAACAACAATACTGGTTTTTCTTTTGTGAAATTACCTCTTTCCGCACTGGAATGGGACATTATGGTACTTGATATTCCCTAGCCATAAACTGGGTATTTGATTCAGTATAACCAATCAATTTCCACCCTGCCACCTGAGTATCAAAAAGATTGCATTTGTATAGATTTTATTCACCCCAATAGGGAAACCTTGAAGAGGCCATTCATTTATTTTTTCTACTGAGACACCTGGAACCGCTCTGGTTTTTTATCTTTCTGAACCTGATTAATCTTCTCTTTTCAGTCTTTTCAATGAATTCTTTTAATTGCATAAGTTAGCTAGAGTCAATTTATGTTGTTTGCAAACATGGAACTCTAATTTACACAAATGTTAATTCTCAACTGGTGAATATAGTATTCATCTTGTAAAATTCTAGAGATAGAGTCATTCATTAGTATTACCCACCTAGTCTTTCCAATTCCCCACCACTTATGTAGTAGGACAATTCTTCCTACTCCCATTTGAAGGCATGGCTGTGTAAATTTTTTTGGTCAATGAATTGTGATTGGAAGTGATACGTAGCATTTCTAGGTGGAAACTTTAAAAGCCAAAGTGCAATTTGCTACTGTTCCAGTAATGATGGAAGCCATGTTCAGATGAAGTCTATTAGAATGGGTATCTGAGTGACTAGGATGAGGAGAGTTTCTCTGCTGATATGCATGAGACTGGTAGTATGAGGTAGATATAAACTTTTATTTTAGGCTAATGAGATTAGAGGGGGTGCGGTTACTGACTAATACAGGAATGACTTTAAAGAAAAGTGTATAATTTTATGATTGCCAGCATGGACTCATAAAGAAATAGGACATATTAGATATTTAACTCTCATTTTTAAAAATCAGAGTCAGACTAGAAATACAGGAAAATTGAAAAAGATTGATATTTCTCCAACTTGAGTAATAATTAAACTCTACTAAGATGAAATAAGATAGAATCCAAATTATTTATATTTTAACAATAATGAAATATAAACTATATATCAAGATCATCCATTATGAATGCTAAAAAAGCCTTTGATTCAATAATCAAAATGATTATTATTTAAATTCATCCCTAAAATTTCATGTGATAGGGGACATTATTTAGATTAACTAAAGATTAGATTAATCAAAATATATCTGAGATTAAAATCACTGTTTAGCAATATGAATATAGTACTGACTTCCATGGGTTTGATCTTCCAATTCTACCACATGCCATGTGATGATTCAGGTCACCCACGTCTTTTCTTTATTTGAAACACTGCAAAATCATCATTTATAGAGGACACAATGATGTCATTTGGCCTGCTTTCTGTGTGCATGCATCATTTAAGTATTAAGCCATCCTCTGTTTTTTTTTTTTTTTTTAACAAACAATTAAAATTGTACTTCTTGGCACCAGTATGAGGCTAAATGCAGACCCAGGAACAGAAATGTGGCAGTTCTCAATTATAAAGTGGTTATACAAGTTATATTGAATATGTCTGTATTGATTTTTAAATAGTTTTATTAAAATTAAATAACAATGTTAGAATAATTCTTGCAGGGATTTGAGGACCTCTGAGGATATATCTGTAGACTGACTACTAGAGGCAGCATAGACTAGTCTGAACAACACTGCACTTGATATTTCAACATTTCAATAAGGCACGACATGTCTCACAACACTGGATATGGACAAAGTAATGGAAGTATTAAATCACAGCATAATTAGTTAGATGTTTATTAATGGGTCAGTATCAACCTGGGGGGAGGTTTCTAGTAGCATGATCTGGAGCTGTATCCTTAGACCTGTTTTGTTCTACCATTTCATCAAAATCACAAATAAAATGTAAACTATATATATATATATAT
>CM053603.1:128896951-128923438 GCA_028646535.1 Procyon lotor | reverse complement strand
CGGATCACATTTGTATCTTTAGGGTAAATACCCAGTAGTGCGATTGCTGGATCGTAGGGTATCTCTATTTTCAACTTTTTGAGGAACCTCCATACTGTTCTCCAGAGTGGCTGTACCAGCTTGCATTCCCACCAAAAATGTAAACTATATATTAAGTATATCAGTGATAAGCTGAAGATGAAAACAAGTATGTTGCATAAAGAAGAAATATTCAAAACAACCTCTAAACCATCTCCCTCCAAAATTTGATTCTTGTCATCAGATGTCTAGTCCACCCACTACCCACCTGTCTGCAGTCATGTACTGACCCTCAGAAGATCACTCCTCCTCATTTCTGTCATTCTCTCCAATAATATAGCTGTCTTGATTCTTTATGATTTCTTTATACAGAAAGATGATCCTTACATTTGCCTTGTTTTTCAGTTTATTGACCTCTTTTCTTCCAATGACCTTGTCTTTCACCTTACCTTAGCCACTCTACACGTTATAGCTTAAACCTTGTGTTTGTCAATAACTGGAATCCCCTATATGATTTCAATTTCATACTCTCCTCTCTGATTATCACCTCCTCTAACTTTTTCAGTTGGTTCCTTCCTATATTTCAATTCCAACAATCCCCTGAACCCAATGAGGCCAATAAAGAATATAACCTACTTCCTTTTCACTATCTCATTGCTCCTGTCTTCACTTCTTTGGTTATTCATTCAGCTTGAATTATATAGCCAATCATTATACTAACTCACCTATATGTACTCTCAGCCTCTTTCCACTTTTTTACTGTATTGTTCTAACTTGTCTTCAATCCTGGTTAAAACCAATTTAATGCTATTTGCATACCTGAGCTTGTTTAGTTGACATGACTGAAGAAAAACACACAATCGTGTTGACGGTCTCACTTTATTGTTCATGATCATTAACCTTAAGTGGGACCTTAGTGCTGCCTAGCAATTACACTCTCACTCTGATAATTATTGTATTCCTATCCTTTTTACTTCAACTTCCAACACTTTCTCCCTCATCCTCACTCCTAGCTTACGGTCTCTCTCTTTTCCTGAGGAAAATGGAAGCAATTCTTAAAGAACTTACAAAAGCAACAACACCTTTTCTATGCACCCTATGCATTTGTGACCATCTACTCTGCTTTCTCCTCTGTTATGGATAATCTCTACTTTTAGGTAAGGCCAGGCATTCAGCTGTGTTCTACATCCTTTCACTTCTCTCCCATTCAAGGATATTCTCCAACTATTCTCCTCACTTTTCATGTATCATTAATTTCCTCTTCTCTAATGGATTTTTCCTAATAGTAAACAAACATGCTTTTTTTTTTGTTCTATCTCAGAAAAATTACCCTTCTCTTGATCTAACTTCCCTTCTGTCTACATTCCATTTCTCTTCTTCCTTTTATAACAAAACTGAAAGAAAAATGTATTTGTACACTTGATTTTCAATTCCTCTACTGTCATTCTTTCTTGAATCTGATCTAAACAAGCTTTTATTCTTGCCACTCCACCACAATCACTCCTGTCAATGTCACCCAGGACCTCAAGTCTTATTTTATTAGACTTTCAGTAATATTTGACACAGTTGAACATTCCCTTTCTTCACTTGGCATGCAGAATGCACAGTATTGGTTTTTCAACTACCTCACTGCTGCTTTAAGCTTTTTTTAATTGAAGTATAATCAACATACAGTGTTACAGTAGTTTCAGGTGTACAACATAATGATTCAACAATTCTATACATTACTCCGTGATCACTATGATAAGTGTAGTCACTATCTGTCACCAAACAATGTAATTATAATCTTTTTGACTATATTCCCTGTACTGTGCTTTTCATCTTTATGACTCCTTTATTTTATAATTGAGAGTTTGTACTTCTTAATCCGCTTTGTCTATTTCACTTATCTCCCCACCCACCTCTCCTCCAGCAACTACCATTTTGTTCTCTGTATTTAAAAATCTGTTTTTTGGGACACCTGGGTGGCTCATTTGGTTAAGCATCTGCCTTTGGCTCAAGTCATGATCCCGGAGTCCTGGGATAGAGTCCCGCCTTGGGCTCCTGGCTCAGTGAGGAGTCTGCTTCTCTCTCTCCCCTTAACGCTGCTTGTGCTCTCTCTCTCTCCAATAAATTAAATCTTTTAAAAAAAGAATCTGTTTTTTGTTTGTTTCTTTTATTTTTTTTGTTTCTTAAACACCACATAAGTGAAATCATATGGTATTTGTTTTTCTTTGACTTATTTTACTTAGTATTAATCCCTCTAGGTCCATTATGTTGTTTCAAATGGAAAGATCTCATTCTTTTATGGCTAATATTCCAGTGTGTGTGTGCATGTGTGTGTATGTAAAACATCTTTATCCATTCATCTTTTAATAGACACATATGTTGCTTCCATATGCTGGCTCTTGTGACTAATGCTGCATTAAACATAGGTGGATGTATTATCTTTTTGAATTAATATTTACACAAAGAAAAGGATAATACCACTTCAGAAAGATTTATGCACCCCTGTGTTTATTGACTGCCTTTAATTCTTAATTCTGATTATTGTTTCTAAATGTTGGGGATGCTCTGGGACTCAATCTTTGTACTCATTCTTTTTTTAAATCTATGCTTATTCCCTTGGTGGTCTCATCCAAAATCATCCTTATAATTACCATCTCAATGCTGATGAGTCACAAATTTATATCTTTCTAATACTTATAGCTCAGACCTCTCCCACGAATACCTGACTTAAATATCTAGCTACCAACTAACAGGCATGAAAATATTAATAGGTCCAAAACTAAGTCCCTCCAAAACTTTCTTCTTCCTATGTTCTCCCCTGACCAGTTAATGGCAACTCCATTTTTTTTTTAAATTACTTAGACCTGAGAGTATAAATTTTAGCAACAGTATATCATCATGTAGTAGTGGATTATCAGTAATTTAACAGTTATTCATTATGGTAAATTTTTTTACAAATATTGATCAATGTTTCAAGTAAGAGGACTTCTATTTTATTGTATCTAGAACTAAGAAGGTAACCTCCATATTTCTGGGAACCATAATTAAGAGGACTATAGGTATCTGCTGAGTAATGAGGAATGAGACCAAGATATTGAGAGAAAGTAAAGCCACGTTTTATGAGGAATAGTTAAGAATTGGAGGATATATTCAACCTAGATAAGAAATTGAATAAGAATTGATATCTGTTATTAAATATTTCTAAAGTACTTCATGTGGAAGGGTGATTACTACACTTAGACAACCCATCTAGCTTCAGATAGAACATAAGGGATTTGACAATGATTTCTTCTTTTGAGAATGGATGGACTTGATGATCAGCCACTAGAACATATCCTGATACATATATATGTAAAGCAAAAAAAGGAAGGGAACATTGTCTTCAGATGTTTTACATCTCCTTTACTGTATGTCCTGAGGATTTTTGCAGGATTGATACTTTGTGATATCTCTATAAAAGTATAGAGAGAGCCCATCATTCAGTGTCCTAAAAGAAAACATTTACATATCTCACCTGAGAAAGAGATGGGCAGGCATCTCATGGGTAGAGAAGCAGTAACAGGATCAAGTCCATAGAGACAGAAATTTATATGAAACTTTCTCTGTCTAATCCTCTTAAGATAGGGTTTACTGCTCAAATGTGCAAAAGTTTAAAGAAAGGTATATTTTCTTCAAGGGTTAACAAATAAATGGCACTTATATATGATGCCTGTCACTTATAGTTCTGAAACTTTTACTCATGCTTTATTAAAATAACCTATTATATAATTTTTTATCTGCCAAGAAAAGAATTTTTCCCTGATCTTCAGCTGAGAATTCCCAAGAAACTTCTTTTCAGACAAGTAGGTCAAAGTTGCCAAGTGACTAATTTTGGCTTCCTATAAAAACAATTTATTATTTTCAGATGTGTTGCCTCTAGAGAGATGATTCTCAATCTTAGATGCATTTGGGATCACCTCAAAGTATTTAAAAAAATGCTTTCTGTTTTCTGGGTTTCGAGTCAAGAGATTCTGATTTAGTGGATCTGGTCTACAACCTTAGCTTAGAGATTTATGAAAGTTCTCTAGGCAGGGCGCCTGGGTGGTACAGTTACTTAAGCGTCCAACTCTTGGTTTCAGTTCAGGTTGTGATCTCCTGGCTCTCTCTTTACCCTTCCCCATCTTTGTGTGCTCTCCCTCTCTCTCAAATAAGTAAATAAAATCTTAAAAAAAAAGTTTCCAAGGATGTTCCATTGTGCAGCCAAAGTTTAAAACCTCTTCTCTAGAGATATTTTATTCCTTCTTTCTATTGCTAGGGATAGTTAAAGGTAGGATGTTGAGGAGGCAGAGTGTTTCAGACACATTGGATGACCACTTGAAACAAATATTGTTGAGATAATTTAAATATTAAAGAGTTAATTATAGTAGTTGGCATTTTTTATCTTTTCTACCCTTGAGATTCTATCATTTTATATCTACCTGCCACAATGTATATATGTGGAATCAAAGAAATATATACAAGGACACAAATTCCACTGCACTATATAAATCAGGATGATTTTGCTACTATAGTTGTATTCCTAGCTGCTGCCTCTTTCAATGGGTGAACTATTTTATTCTGATTGCTTCTCAGTGCACATGACACAGTTTTATTAGATTACATTATGCATTGAGTCAAAGTGATGTTATTAGCTTGCTAGAAGAAGCTTCTCACCCAGCTGCGAGGACTCGTTAATATATATTATGATGTTAATAGTGCACAGAATATATGTAAGTAGGTGGTAGGGGACAGAAATTTAAACCAAATTAAAAATGTGAGAGAAACTGCAGCACATGGGAAATAAATGCTCATTGCTGCTAGTCTCAATTATTTTTCATTATTTTCAAGGTCAAGCTGGCAATTTTTCACAACTCTTACCCACAAATGCCCTTCTCGATTGATTGACTCTTGCAGCTAGAAGCTCTCCTTACACCCAGGAGGCAAGCCTGCTTTTTTTGTTGTATTAAAAAAATCTAAATGCCAAAGTGAAAAGAAGACTGGGCTTCTGTTTATTTTTATCTGAAAATCAAAACACCATGAAAACTCTAAAGTAGGAATTTTTAAAGTTTAATCTGGGATTTTTAAAGTAGTTTAAGTGATTCAAAAAATAATATACTGAGGATTTTTAAAGAAGTTTAAGTGATTTAAAAAATAATATGCTAAGGAAATTGTTATTCTAACTGAACTTAAATAAAGCCTATCATAATACTGCAAGGTAGGAATCTTCTAATTCTTCCTTCCTATTTGAGAAAGCATGCTCTCTGGTGTGGCAAAAGAAAGAAAATCTTTCCTTCACCATACATTCACCAATCCTATTGTAGAATGAATAAATATATTATGTTCACTTATAATTGAGTAGGACTTTTTCTTTTTCTTATGGATATTTTTGTCCCCCAAATAAACCATAGCTTGGAGAATCAGGGTAAACTATCATAATTTTGCATGTAGAGAAGGTGAGAAATTCTCAGGGATTCTTAATTGTCATCTTGATGAAGAGAAAGGTATCAGAAGTTCGGTAGAAGTAGAGGAGTGTGGTTAAATGGGAGAAGGTGGGAACAAGGTGGGAGGTAAGGGCTGTTAGTAGGAGAAATCTCTCTGATGTTGTTATTGTCTTAAAGATTGAGGGTAGGAGGAATAGAACATTTTTATTTAATGGCTTCCATTTTCTCTATTCAGAACAAAGCCTTCAGCTGTTGTTGCAGTGGGAGAGAAGCTGGAGGTTGGGAAAAGTAGGAAGGTTATGAAGTAGTTGTAGACTATGACCTTGTTTTATTGGTTATCTTATATTACTCTTGAATCTTTAATCATTTGTTCCTGGCTTTTATTTCTCTATCCCAAAATATTATTCATTCCTATCTCAACCAGCCCCTCCCTTTTTCTGTTTTCATTTTTTCTGCTTTCTTCTTTTCCTTTACTACCAAACCTCCTGAAATAATAATTTAAGACAACTACTAATTCTTGCTCATATTCTACTTGCTCCTTAAATCTGTAGGAGTTGGAAAAAAGGAAGGTTATCCAGTGAAGGAGGTAAGAGAGACATCAAAGAAGTGATTGACATAGGGCTGTGTTGAGGAAGAAGTATAGAAAAAGATTCAAGAAGAACTTAAACCAACTTTCTCAATCATACACCTCTTTATTGAGGCACCTGGAAGAAATAATTGATTATTCTTTCAATGCAATCACAGGGCTGTGCTTATACCATTCACATTACTCTCATAACCTCATAGCAGTGTTTTATAATTGTTTGCATGTCTGTCAACAATTGAATATATTCAATTATTAGCAGCTTTTCAAGTCAATATTGCTCTTTTTCTTTGTTTCTTTGTCCCCTATAACATATAGCATTCTACTTAGTGCACAATAGGAACATAGAACATATTTGTTGAATAAGTGAGGCATTTTATCTAATTTATGGCTTAATCACATCTTCAAATTCAGGCTTGAAATTGTGGCATGAAGCATGAATATCATGTAGTGGTATTTTTGTTCAGCAAATATTTATTGAAAAACTATCATGTGCCAGACAATATTTTAAGTACCATGGATATAACCATGAACAAAATAGACAAAAATGGTTGTTTGTAAGCCATTTTATAGATTATAAAGCTGACTCATATCTATTCTCAGTACTTTTCCTCTTTTTTCATCCTGCACTATCCAAGGCTATGGCCTTCATTAAGTCTGGTATGCATAAGGGGAATATGGCTCCTTCTATATCAACACCTTTGCTTCTCAAATCTTTTGGAATATATATGCTTTCATAGCTACCACCTTTGACTCCTTCAGCCTTCTTTCTTTTTTGGACAGTGAAAACTCTGTAAAGAGTTAATAAATTATAAATATGGTAACCACATTTAAAAATTTATAAATCAGAGCACATATTCTTGTGAAAGTCTTATTTTTTCTTATTTATAAACAATTTTTTTTTACTTGAGCAAGAGTTGGTAGTTATGAATAATTCTTTCAAGAAAAATAACCAAAAGTCTTACAGTGGTGTAAAATTTAAATCACATTTAGTTATACATCAAATAATGAATAACCTTCATCAAAAAGTATACAATTACATGAAGAGAAATTTAAAAATTCAGCCAAGAAATATATTAGTTAATATAATATTTGCATTGTCATTTTCATCATCTGCTGTTGAAATGATGGCACATTATTACCCTGTACTTGTTTGAAGAACTCTGCCTGCTTAATAATTGTTTATTCTTTCCAGTTTTTTTCCAGTATTTCTTGGCAAGTCTCTAAATACTTCATGTGAATTATCAGGAAAGATTTTACAATAATCAATGGGTGCCAATGATAATTCCAATCTGAAAAGTTGTTAATGAGAATAACAAAAACAAAAGCCTCAAAACAATAACAAAGAACAAGCAAGCAAACAATAACAGTAATGACTCTCTTCCATCCTGGAGTTTGGACAAAGAGACTAGGTTTACACATTTTCTTTCCATTTGGAAAACGAATGCTTCCATGTTGAAAATCTTTAAGCCTAATATTTGACCATTATTGACTATAGATACATTTTCTTTTGTCCTATTTTGCTAGTAAGTTTTCACTAGGATATGGCCTGAAGACATGATATTTATTAAATAGATAATATGACTAACTTAATTGCCTATTTTTCCAAGATTTACCATTTTGGGCGTCTCCCACTGAATCTAGCCAAGTTTAACAGTTTCTACAAAGATATCTTTTCTAAAGGACTAGTTAATTATCAATCTATAAATATCCAACTTCCCAAGGTCCAAACCATAACAAATAGCACTTTAGTAGTTTTCATGTTAAAGTCTTTTACTTTAGTGGTAAATTTAATTTTTTTCTCAGAATTCTTTTATCACTATCAATATTCATATGAGACTTTTGAGGCTTAAAGTTAATAATAGCTAATATTTGGAGGATTTCTTATGTGCCAGGTAGCGTACTGAATCACTTAATTTTCACAACCATCCTATGAGGTTGGTAATTTTTTTTTTTTTTGAGAGGCAGAGGGAGAGGGAGAAAGGGAATCTTAAGCATGCTCCATGCCCAGGACAGAGCCTGAAGTGGGCTCCATCTCACAAACCTGAGATCATGACCTGAACAGAAATCAAGAATTGGATGCTTAACTGACTGAACCACCCAGGAGCCCTGAGGTGGGTAATAATTGAAACACAGATAAGTTAAATAACTTGTCCAAGGTCACACACTGAATAAGTAGCAGACTCTGGTGTCTCTGAAATCAGAGTTCCTATTCTTAAAAATACACCATTGTGTATCTCCCTCTCCTAGAGTTTTTGCTACTCAAATTTAAAAATGGCATCATGGAAGACAGTGGTATTTGTTGAGGAACTCTATGGATTATGAGATGGTTCTGATGGTTTACAAGAATGATGGTACAGAATATTTTAAAGAGCAACTGTCCTAGAAAATTCAAGAAATTTGGCTTTCATAATTAAAGCAATAATAACACAGACACACTTGGAAAATTATGCAAAATAAAGTAATATTTGCATTATAGAAGGATTATGGCTAAAGACAATAGGAGTGGGAATAATGGGGAGGGAATAATGGGAGAATAAGGCGAAGACATAAAATTTGTTTTTCTAACTGAAGAGAGCTAGAAGAAGCCATAAATCACTCTGGCTGTTACTGAAAAGAAATTACTTGTAAAGTTCCATAGCTTTACAAAGGTTAAGAGAACAGCAATGTTTTGTCAGCCAAGCTAGCCAAGGAGGTGATTGAAACAGAAAGCTTATCCTGCATGGCCAGACAGGACCCACTTAAAGGGTTTCCTCTTGTCTTAGAGCCTGTAATTGGACAGGCAAGAAGTCACTCATTCCCTTCCTACTCTCCTGATTCTGTTTTGGAACTTTTGTTTATGATAAAGCAAAGTCATGCATGCATCCTAGCTTATTCTCTAAAATTCTAGTGTGCCAATTTTAGCAGGGCTAATAATATGGATATTTACAAAATCTTAACATCTTAACCCTCTGTTAGCCATTATAAAAAATAATTCAGCATACTGTGATTGCCATCATGAAAACAAATGCATATCCCTCATAAGTCATTCCAAACCGAAGAAAGGCTGTCAGTCTTTGTATTTTTATCATCTAGGTGAGGGCCAGAGAATCTATAATTTGTAGTCTGCGTCTTGCTCTCAGTTTCAATTTATATAACAAATTACAAGTGTTCACATCTCTATTTAGTATATAGTGGCAAAAACCCAAAGTGATTTTTTTTTTAAAGATTTTATTTATTTGACAGAGAGAGAGAGAGAGAGAGAGATCACAAGTAGGCAGAGAGGCAGGCAGAGAGAGAAGGGGAAGCAGGCTCCCCGCTGAGCAGAGAGCTCTATGTAGGGTTTGATCCCAGGACCCTGGGATCTTGACCTGAGCTGAAGGCAGAGGCTTTAACCCACTGAGCCACCCAGGCGCCCCCCCAAAGTGGTTTTTAAGAGCCTTAAAATTCTCTTAAGACTTGGCTGTTTTCCTATGAAATTATTCTTCTGTAGGTCTATATTTCTTTGTCTAATTTTTAGGCTCCCCTTGTGCTTATTTTCTCACATTTTGCCCCAAATAACAACATGTAAAAATTATAATTTTAATTTATAAAATTGATATAATTGAATAGAAGTTTGTGTTATTACTTTTTAAATTTAGAAATCAAACATGAATTAATAAGTTTCTTTCTAATCTTAAAGTTCTATGGAAACTTATATTTTTTCTACCATTCTGAAAAAATACAAGCTTTAATGAAGTTATGTTTTCCTTGTCATGTTTTCCTGCTTGTTTAGTGATTAGACTTAAAATCTTACCATTTTAAAACTTTCTCAATTGTTTTCAAACACAAAACAAATGTAAACAAAAAAATGTCAATACAGGTGGTATGGGATATAACTTTACAAAAAGGTTCATTGTTGAGCTTTCCAAAGAGACCTAAGCTCTTAGTGAAAATATGAATTGGTATAACCTTTTAAAAATAAAATTTAAATTTAACTGAAATCTTGCCATTTGCAGTGACATGGATGGAACTAGAAGGTATTATGCTAAGCGAAATAAGTCAATCAGAGAAAGACAATTATCATATGATCTCACTCATATGTGGAATTTAAGAAACAAAAGAGAGGAGGAGCATAGGGGAAGGGAGGGAAAAATAAAACAAGATGAAACCAGAAAGGGAGAAAAACCATAAGAGACTCTTAATCATAGGAAACAAACTGAGGGTTGTTGGAGGGGAGAGGGGTGGGAGAATGGGGTAACTGCGTGATGGACATCAAAGAGGGCACTTGATGTAATGAGCACTGGGTGTTAGAGAAGACTGATGAATGACTGAACTCTACCTCTGAAACTAGCAATTCACTATGTGTTAATTAATTGAACCTAAATAAATTAAAAACAAATAAATAAAAATGAAATAAATAAAATCTAGAACTAAGTATGAAGACATATTATTTTGACATAGTAATATCTTCTAAAAAATCCAATTGAGAAGTTCCCGTCTAAGAAATTAATATTATGCAAACTTTTAATATATAAAGCACAGTTAAGAAAAAAACCCCGAAACTTTGCCAAAGATTTAGTATAAAAGTATTCTCTCCATATTTATAAGTGTAGAATTAGAAATAAATAAAATACCTGATTATGAAAATGATTAAATACATTTTGTAAATATCCATATGACACTCAAAATGGTATTTCTGAACAATATTTAATGAAGTGGGAAAAGCTCACAACAAAATGTTTAGTTAAAAAATATTTAGTTCTGAAAAAGACTAGAAATAAATGTCTAAATTTTCTGAAGTTTTTTTTTTCCCTAGGTAGGCTTCATGCCCAGTGTGGAGCTCAATGTGGGGCTTGAACTCCAACACTGAGATCAAGACCTGAGGTGAAATCAAGAGTTGGACACTTAACCAACTGAGCCACCCATGTACTCCTCTAAAGTTTTTATAATAAGCACACCTTATTTTTATAATTAGATATATGTGCAGTGTACATGAGTAGAAATATTAATAAAAATGTGATCTCCAGGAATCTTTTTTTTTTTAAGATTTTATTTATTCATTTGACAGAGAGGAGAGAGATCACAAGTAAGCTAGAGGCAGGCAGAGAGAGAGAGGGGAAAGCAGGATTCCAGGACCCTGAGATCATGACCTGAGCCGAAGGCAGAGGCTAACCCACTGAGCCACCTAGGTGCCCCTCCAGCAATCTTTAATTGGTAGATAATTTTTAGGATTTCTGTATCTACTGTAGGCTGCAGTTCATCTCTGTTGGCCAGCACCCACATAGGTATCCTTTTATTATCTTTTCAATAAGGTTTTGTAGTATTTAGGAAAAGAATGCAGTGAACCTTGACTAAATAAATCATACAAAGAGAATTTTGGATTTGAAAGATTAAAGATCATCTAGACTAAACGCTCTTCCTCTCCTTCAGTTTCAGCAACAATCTACAGATGCAAAAGACTTTTATATTAATAATGGAAAAATAATTCAACTCAAGTCAATTCCTATAAGCAGTTTCACTAAAGCAAAAGAATAATGATAATAGTAATAATATATTTGTATAGTGGTTTGCATTCTACAAATCACTTTAAATACACAACCTCATTTTCCTTAAAATAGGTTATATAAAGAAAAAAAAAATAAAGGAAAAAATAAGGCTTAGATGCTGAAAGGGCTTGTTAGTGCCCCAGCTAGAAAATCTAGTCTGTCCCAACACTAGATCCCTTTCTCTTACCACATCCCAGTGTGATGGATAAATACATGAAAATCTATTTTAAAAGAGGCACAAAGTGGTGCTTGGGTGGCTCAGTCAGATAACTGTCTGCCTTCACCTCAGGTCTGGGATCAAGCCCTGCCTTGGGCTCCCTGTCTACAGGGAGCCTGTTTCTCCTTCCTTTGCCTGCTGCTCCCCTGCTTGTACTCTCTCTCTCTGTCAAATAAATAAATAAAAATCTTGAAGAAAAAAAAAAAGGATGTTTAACAAAAGTAAAATAAAAGAGGCACAAGGAGTTGATTTTAATTACATGTTTAATAGCAAATATTTGAGTTTTGCCCTAGAACACATGAGTTCTGTTTGTAATTCTGCCATTGATTGTGTGCTGAGCCATACTTTGCACGTTTTGGGTCTATCCTAACAACCTCTGCCTGTTTGTCATAAGAGCTATGGCATTATGTAATTAACCCTGTGGTTTCTCCCTTTGTGCACTTGGAGTAGGCTGAATAAGAGATTTTAACACTGGTTGCTATTTCCTGCCATATGACAAAAAGCTGACAACAATCAACCAGTACCCCTCCTGAAGGATGTAGAAAAAATCAGATGAAAATTTAGGAAGGAAAGATAATTCCTAATTGTCTTGAAAATTTTGCCAAAAAGGATATAGGTGGAACCTGATTTTCAACTGTGTTCTCTTAACAAAATTCTAACTCTTAAACTGGCAAATAATAGTGGATAGTGCTATAACTTGATTAAAGGGTTGGAAATGCGTAATAAATTAGGTTGCTCAGTTCAGGATCCAGCATCTCATAGCAAGCAGATTGGAAATACTCACACTTGCTAATATCAACAGTTGCCAGTCTGGCCTTGAAGTAAGTCTTGTGTCATTGCCCTCCCTCTACCCAAATTCTCCTTCCAGCTGTTCTGATATTCACTGAGACTACAGCTTCTCTGAACAATTTACTATTGCCTTGCTATGTTCAATTAGTTATTGAATAACTCATTTTCTCCTATTTTAGTGGGACCCTTAACATATTTCAAATTATACTGAGATTTATTGTGAGGTAAGAACTTCCTATTAGCATGCCATCGCAAAGGTTCTTTGCTTCTATTCTCATTATCCCCAACCCCCAAATGTTTTTTAGTTCTAGTATCCAAACTCCTTAGCAAGATATTTTTGTTTTTCTGTTCTGTTTGTTTTATCCTAATATTTAAATTTTGTAATTTCCCTTTCTAATACCAAGTATATATAATGTGATTTTTTGGCTTCACACTAACAGCATGAGGAAATAGCTTTGGGAAACAATTTATATAAGTTCACATTCCTATTTCACAACCTACCAGATGTGTGATATTGAACATATTATTTAAACTTTCTTTAGTTCCATTTTCTCACCCATAAATTGGGGCGATCAATAGCTACCATACCTGATTGTTGCATAGATTAAATGAAAAACTAAATGTAAAATTGTTTACACATTTCCAGCTCATTGTAGGTGCTCTCTTCAAAGAATGTTGAATTTGTCATATTGTTATGGACCTCATTGCGTCCTCCCCCAATACCTCAGAATGTGACTTTATTTGGAGATAGGGCCTATAAGAGGTAATGAAGTTAAAATGAGGCCATTAGGATTGGCCTTAATCCAATATGACTGAAGTCTTTATAAGAGGAGGAAATTTGGACATACAGAGATACCAGGAATGTGCACATGCAGAGGAAAGACCATATGAGAACACAGTAAGAAAGACATCATATACAAGCCCAAAAGAGAGCCCTCAGAATAAGCCACACCTGATGACACTTTGATCTTGGACTTCTGGGCCTCTGAACTGTGAGAAAATTAGTTTCTGTTGTTTAAGCAATCTGATCGGCAATACTTTGTTACGGCAGCCGTGGCAAACTAATATACATATATTCACTATTTCAGAAGAATTAACCCTTAATGTTTTCCTGTTGAAAGTCCTAATTAATCCTCTAATTAGTAATAGGGCAGTGATTAAGAGTATAATCTTAGAAGACAGATAGTCTTGAATTTGAAGACTGGATTATCCACGTAGGTGACTTTGAATGAATTTCTCATATGTTTCAGAGTCTCAAATTTCCTTATGTATAAAATGAAACAACACCTGTCTCATAGAGTTATAATAAGGATCAAATTAAAAGAGATGTTTATAAATTTCATAGTATAGTACCTGATATATAGGTGCTTAGTAACTGGTAAAATTGATTATGTACAGAGATAAATGTACAAAACCATTTACATGTGTTTTGTCAATCTGGCTTAGTTTTCTCTAAGCTTAATCAGTTTAGCAAATCTTCTTTGTGTGAAGTGCCATACTTATACATACTTTCAACAATTACTTAATTATTTTGAGGCTGTGGAAAATTAGTTTCTATTAGCTTCATTGTTGACTTGAATCCAAGATCACAAACCCTTAAAGTGAGTTGTAATATATTTTTAACATATATTCTAAAAACTCTTCCAGTGTATTAGATTTATTTGAATGATGTGATGATTTCATTTCAAGGACCAAGTTTAGACTATTTTTCTTTTGTGCAGTCTTCATACTTGCCATTTTAGGAAGATATTATGGTTTATCAGAAACTCCTCACAATGAAGTATTCTAGTTTGTAGTAGAATAAACAGAACTCTCCTTTATTATTATCTGGACCAATTCTAAAGTTCTCTACATCATTTTATGGTATAGTTCATGGTCTGGTCATTCACTTTACCATATGATTTATAGGATAATATCTTATTTCTCTTTAATTAATTAAGGATGGAATTTTCTTCCATAGCTACGTCATTGTGCTTCTCTCATTTTGTAAAACTTTCAAGCAATAATTGTGATGTCTTCTCATATACATAATGCACTCTGTCTTTTGCTCATTTCTATCCTTTGTGCAGTTTGTGAATTGGCATCACAATATCTTCTGTCCACAATTTCCCACTCTATGAGATTGCAATTATGTTAAAATTTTACTTGCTGTCACTTATTTAAATTAATATTTACTAGGCACTTACTATGTATAAAGCACTATGCTATCTACTGTGAGAAAACAAAGATATTTAAAATAACCACAAAGATTCTGCAATCTTGGCATTCTTAAATTTTTTTTAAGGTTTCTAATATCTGTTAGAAACATTTATATATTTTGACTTGTCTTTTCTTTCACTTCCCATTCCTATTTGTTGTCCCATCTGAAGGAATATCTAATCTGTCACCTCTTTTTAACTCAAGTAGTCCAATAAATTCCCTGTGGGGTCTTAAAGCAGAGTCTCTGTCGATCTGTTTTATGTCTTTTCTCAGTTTCTCCCCAGTTTTTAGAATGAAACCACCACCTAGTTTGCTAAGATAGTACAGTGTTAATGATAAGTGGTTTATGGGGTTTTCTTGTAAACATTACATCTCCTTTTGCTGAATCAGGATATCTTCTTCACTCTCGTCAAAAGACCAAACCATCACTTGCTATAGGCTTATTTTCATTTGTCTGAAAATTAAAGACTTGTCAATAGACTTTCTGATGAAGGGATGAAGGGTATCTAAAATCATGATTTGATTTTAAAGTACAATAATGCTACTTTTAGCATTAATTTAGACAATAATAATTTAGCATTAATTTTAGACAACCATGCTACTTCTCAAAGGGTTAAAGAAAAAGAAAAAAGCAAACTCTTTAGCCTTAACAGGCACCCATGCTTGGAGGTGAAATGGGCCAGAGAGAAAAGAAGAAAAAAGTAGAAAAAGAGAGTAAAGACAAAGGTACATATTGTTGGGAATCCAATACAGAACTTGGAACCTTACGAAGATCTAGTTTTCATCAGACATGGCATTGTTTCCGCGCCTATTTTTACCTCTCCCAAATAGGATAGGATATAATTGGGTATCATCTTTTAAATCTTTTACTAATAACCATTAACAAATCAACTGTTCAAAATCCTTTAAGTGCCTCTTATATGTGAAACATTGTGCTAGGAGCTAGACAAGATAGAAGAAATATATAATTCCATGCCTGCCTTCAAAAATGTTATTGTCTAGCTGCGGTAATTGGGGGAGGTCTTTGAAAGGTTTCAAAAGGAGTAAAATAGACATTAAGTACTGAAAAATTCAAAAGGAAAAGTGAGCATTGATCTGAGGATCCGAAAAACTGTCTCTAATCCATCTCTGTTTTCTTGCTATGTGATCTTGGACAAATCATTTCTCTTTCAGGTCTTCCCTTGCATCCCATCCTCTTCCTCCACCAGAAAAAAAAAAAAAGAAAGAAAGAAAGAAAGGAAAAGAAAAAAAAAAGTCATCCTAGAAGATCTCTTAAATGTAAGACTAAATGAGATGATTACTAAAGAGCTCTTTTTTGTTGCCTAGACTGAAGTCTAAAGCTAGCTATGGCCCCCTGAGCTGCTCTTCATTTTCACAGACAAAGATATCAAGGTCTAAATTTTCCACAATTCAGTATCAAGTCAGAGCTCAGAACCAAATTTTCCCATCCTGATGCTGTTGTTTCTAATCCTGCACCAAACAGTGCATCTTTCAAAATGATTATTGTGACTCAAAGAAAAAGCTTAAAATATAAATTATTACTGACACGGTTTACTTAGAGAAATGTTTCTTTAAAAAAACGGTTTATGTGAAAATAGGGGGAGGAGGTAATTCTACGTATTAGAGGGAACAAGGTAAGCAATCGATTCCTTAGGATCTGAGAGGGTAGATATTCCAAAAATCTACTAAAATACAATCCTCTCTGGCAGAGGTGACTTGTTAAGCAATTATGCAAGTGGCAGGACAGTGAGGGAAGCCCAATAGATGCACCTGGAGAATGAGAAAAAGTGATAAACTGAAAAATCACCTGCCCAGTTCACAATATCATCCACGGTCAGACCTAAGGAAACACTTCCAGCAGCCTCGAACTCCGGGTGCCCAAGTTTGCACGCTTCCACGCATTCTATTGATTCACACTTCCGTCCTTCAACAGGTAGCGCCAATTACAGCCCCCAAAACACGGCCTCCCAGCATACTGGCCAATCTCGCCGTCAATCAAATACTTCACCTACCTTTCTAAATTCTCCCCTCCCCCTCTCATTGGCTTTTCCTTCGGCCTATCCCCAAATTTCTTCCGCGCCTTGAGACCAAGGAACTTGGCCCTATGGAGCCTAGGATTGGAGCCGAGGGTACTCCCGCCCTTTGACGTCCCTCAGCTCTCCGCCCCTTTCTCTGGCGCCGCATTGCTCGAAGTGGCGGGGGCGGGGCGAACGAGGGGGCGTTTCAGGGGCGGGGCTTGCATCCCACGGCGGGAGGGCGGAGTCTTCCTTCGAGCCTCCCTGCTTGATTAGGACCTCGGAGAGCGCCGGGCGCCTTGACCAGAGGGACCGGAGAAGCGGCGGCAATCCGGCGGGCTTGACGCCTGCAAGCCCGCCTCCCTCCGCACCTTCAGCTTCTTGGGCTGGCTGGCAGCTAGTGGCGGCCGAGGAAGGTGCCTAAGTCGGGAGTCAGATAGTCATCCCTCTGGGACGCCGACGCCGCCGTCCAGCCGCGTCTCCCTCACACCTGTGTGTGTGTTCATGAGCGTGAGCGCTCGCGCGCGAATTTCTCTGTGAGGGTTGCCTGTGCTCCGGCTTGGCGCGCGAATGTCTGTGTGAGAGTGTTTGTGTGTGCTCGGTGCCTAGGCGCTCGGCCCGGGAAGACACGGCGGGAGCGGCGGCTCTGCGCGCCCAGCAGGCTGAGGCGGGACTTGGGCCGCAGCTGTCGCCGCCACTGCCTTACGTCCCCCTCAGAGCCGCCGCGGTGCTGCGGGGAGAGCGGACGCGCGGACGAACGCAGCGGCGGCTGCGGGCAGAGCGGGGTGGGGGGTGGGTGGAGGGGGAGAAGAGGGAGGAGGGCTGGAGACGCTGGGAGGGAAGGGGGCGGAGGGAGAAGCGGAGGCAGCAGGCGCCGCCGCTCGCCCCTCCCGTCGGCTGTTGCTGTTGGGTCACCTGCAGATGTTTTGGGGTCCGGCTGTTGGGGTGGGGTATGGAAAAAGGCCTACCCCTCATTACCTACTGAAAAAAAGGGAGCGTTGAAGATGATGGGGAGAGCCCAGAAGATGGTAGTAGAGTAAATACCGGCTCTCTCACCGCACAACCCCAACATCGTTTTTCAGAAAATATTCTGAGCCGAACCTTTAGAAGAAAAGCCCGCCCTTAAGAGAGACAGAGTCTTGGTCTGTTGGACTCCGGTCTGATTGTATAATAATAATGATGATATAATGCTAATGACGATGATGACATTGCCTTTTATTTTTACCCCAGTGCTGATAAAGCGTAGCTACAGCTGGGGATAAAACCCTTGAACATTTGATGTATGAGGAGATAATACTGTTGCTTTTAGAGTTATATTTTATTATTTCTTTTTAAAAGATGTTCTTTTTTGAATTAAAATTTGACAAAATGAAGTATGACTCTCTCTCTCTCTCTCTCTCTCTAAGTCATTTATAGCCAATGCTGGTAAAATGGGGACTGGCTACTGCCTTGACTAATGAAAAGCTAAACACTTTTACTCAGGTGTAAGTCCATGTGTTAAGTCACCCTTTCCTTTGAATTTCTCAACAGTTTTTAAAATGAAGAAGTTTAATTTCCGAAAAGTTTTGGATGGCTTAACTGCCTCCTCCCCTGGCAGTGGTAGCAGCAGTGGCAGTAACAGTGGTGGTGGGGCTGGAAGTGGTTCCGTTCATCCAGGAGGGACTGCAGGGGTTCTCAAAGAGGAGATTCAGGAAACCCTGACTTCAGAGTATTTCCAGATTTGCAAGGTAAGTTTTCAATTGGCTTAAAGCTTATTGTTTCTTTATTTCGCCGTCGTGAGGAAATAATAATTAAAACAAAAACAAGAAACAGAAACAGCCACGCTAGGGACTGGAAATTGTTGAGATGCCAGCATTAGATGGTCCTGGGCAGAGAACTCGATAGATAGATGTTTGAATTAATAAAGGTATTCTAGGCATTGATTTCATCATCAATTTAAAAAGCTATGGTAGTTTAAAGTGGAAATAAACATAAAAAGTAGAATTGGCATGACAATGTTAAGACCCAAATTGTGGACAAAATTTTTAATGTAATATTTATAAATAGGAAACTGAAGGAAAAAATCATTTGGTTAATTCCTTGTTGACATTCAGAGAAACTAGTTGTTATTTTGTGTCACTGTGCAGTATAAAATGATTAAAGCTTTTGAGATGTTGCTTGAAATAAGTAGATAATAGCTAAAGGAATACATCCATTTTATTTTATTTATTTATTTATTTATTTATTATTATTTTTTTAATACATCCATTTTAAAGATCTAATGGTATTGTTTTACATTCATTGTTTGAAATTCTGTACAAAACAAACAAAAAATTATGTATAAAAATACCCCAGAGTCTTAATAAACAAATGCCATGGATTTAATTCTTATAAGAACTTAAAAAAATACCTTGTTTTCTGGATTAGTGAGGAAACATTTTAGGTAATTATGGTTAATGTTCAACTTCTAGTGAATAAGCAAAAGAAGAGGTTCTGATGGGAAGAGATGAGAATTTACAAAACAAACGTTAAATTGTAGATATTGTTATATTTTCTGACATACTTTATAATTTTTATTGTTTCTTTTTTTTGGGAGTAGCTGAGAAATGTGTTTTTGACCTACCATGTACAATTTAAAAAGCTACTAAGTCATTCGTATGATACAGATGAATATAGTTTTAAAATATTTGAATATATAAGAACAGATAATAAATTTATGAAATCACAAATTTAAATTTTTTGATACTTTAAAAGAATTTTTTTTGGAAATTATTAAAATTATTTTTGTAGTAGATAACATATATAATAAGTTTCAATTATTGTCTTAGTCTTCATTCCCAGTAGAGTCATTATAAAACATTAAATCTTTAGTTACTAAAATATTACATATTAGTTTTCGTAAAAGCAAGTTTATTTAGAATTAGGTCAGATTAAAAGATATAATTCTACCCTGTGAGGTTTGTATGCATAAAATTTTGTATACGAAGTTGTATATAATTTCATTCTCAATTTGAAATAATAGATATTTGTCAGATGAGGGGCTTAATACTGGTCATGAGACAAATATGTAAAAGGATCCTATGGGTCACATTTGAACTGCTAGTCAGGAGAATAATGCCCTGATTATCTAATCTTTGACATATTACTGTTTCCATTCCAAGATTCTGAAAAAATTTCCAAATTCTCTTAGTTCATGAATGTGAGGCAGGAGAGTTTTGATCAAGATAAAATTGTTATAGAAAAGATAGACCAATGCCACTCTGGCATTGGACTGTTGAGGTTTTGAACCTGGTAAAGAAAGTTTTAAATTAAAATTTTCAGGGGAAATGGTTGGATACAAGATAGGAAAATGGGGGTATATAGTTAACTTCTCGTTTATTCAGACAGGAAATAGACATGAGAAGTGGCAGAAGTTAAATATGCATTAATTGAAAAACATATGGCATGGTAGGAAGAACAACTGGCCCTAGGTATCAGATTGTTTTTTATTTAAAGTTCTGTCACTTGCCAGCCATGTATCTTGGGCAAGTCATTATCTGCCTTGAACCTTGATTTTCCCATCTGTAGCGTGGTAATAAGTATTTCTGCTCTTCTGACTTAAGGTTATTGGGAGGATCAAACAAGACAGTTAGGTGAAGGTGACAAATAACTTGGAAAAGGCGATAAAATATTTATTTTTATACTGTTCTTAAAGTATCACCTTGTTCTTGGTGGAATGACTATCAGCAGTAGGCTATAACAATATAGGTAACAAAATTATACTTTCAAAAAAATTAGAAGGATAGATAGCTATATAAGTGGAACACTAATAGTATTGAAATGTTACTAAATGGGGAAAGTATTATGGCATCTTTGGATAGCAATATTGTTAATTTTAAAAAGTGATTTTATGATTATACTTTAGGTTACCTGGACTATAATATAATATATAAAAATGGATTGAGGATGTTTCAAAATTAGAACTGTTACTAAAATGGGGACTTCATTTGGACTCGCTGATTAAATGTGCAAAGAACATTCTATTCTGAGTACTAAGCAGTTGGCACCTTTTGGGTACTTGTACCTTTTCCACATGGCCAAAATTAAATACAAATCTGTAATCTTCCCTCTTGAAAACCATCCTCCTCCCTATTTTCTGATCAGTTATAAAATCCTATCTATTCCATTTCCTTAGTGTTTCTGAAATTTATTCCCTTTTGCCCCACATGTTCATTCCATCGTATTTTCTTGGTTAGTCTCTTGAAATCACTTCCTACCTGATCTTCTTACCTCTTGTTTTACCCTATTTCAATTGATTTTGTTATGTTATAGTATTGTTATTTCATTATGTCATTTCTCTGCTAAAAATTCTATGTTGGTTTCCCTAGAGCAGTGATGCTGTACAAACAAAAGTCTAATGTGAAACCCTGTAAATAACATCTATTAAGACAAATCAATGTACTTTATTGGTATACATTTAAAAAACAAATTATAAAAAATTATACAGCAATTATAAAAAGCTCATTTTTTATATTTGGTTTTTGTTGCATAATATTATCCCTGGCAGGTAGTAGGACTTTTTCTGGCCTTAAAAAAATAAAAGTATAAAACTACAACCTTTATAATCAGTGACAAATGTATAAGAAGTTCAAAAACACAGAAATGGTAGAAGAAACTTTAGTTCAAGTTAGCAAAAAAGTTAACACATTGGTTTACTGCAATCTCAGTTCAGTATGTACACATTTGAATGCCCATTTGTTCAGATATTTGTGAAATACATGAAGTGCCTTTTCTGAAATTGAATTCTATGAAGCAGAATTTGAAACTACTGCTCTATATAATAAATGTCGAACTGCTTAACTTGATCCATATGTAGTTCCCTTTAGATGGGCTCCCCTGTTTACCTTTCCATCCTCATTTCCTTGATTTCCTAAGCATATTGCATTACCTGAAAGCACTGTATTTTCATATCTCAATGCCTTTTCTCAATCTATCGCTTCTAACTACAGTATCCTTTCCAGCTTTAGTAAAATCCGAGAATTCCCAGTTACTTTTTTTGTTTTAAGGTTTATTTATTTATTTGAGAGAGAGAGAGAGAGAGAGAGAGAACATGCAAGTGGGGAGTGAAGTGGGGAGGCAGAGGGAGAGGGAGAGAAACCTCAAGCATATTCCTTACTGAACAGAGCCCAAGGACGGACTCGATCCCAGTACCCTGAAATCATGACCTGAGCTGAAATCAAGAGTTGGATGCTTAACTCACTGTGCTACCCAGGTGCCTCCCCCCATCCCCCATTACTTTTTTTAATCTTATAGTTTAAATACTACCTCCATGAAACCAAGTCTGAGCACAGCCTTCCTCTTTTCCTGCCCAAAGCGTAGTTTTTTTCCCTTCTTCTGTTTTCCTGTAGCACCTGGCATATTCCTGTGATTGGAAAATTTTTCTGTTCACTATCATTATATTGTCAACTCTTTGAGTGGTAAATATATTTTGTTTCTGTATCATTGTTAGGCTGCTTATTACCTAGCAGGCCAGTGGTTCTTAACTCTGTGTAAAATAGAGATTTCTAGCTCCACCCATCTTAGAGAATCAGTCTCTAAGGATTGGGCCTAGGCACTTACATTTTTTGAAAAGACCCCACAAGGAAGGGTGAATGGGGGGAAGGAGAGGTAAATGGGAGGAAATTGGAGGGGGAGATGAACCATGAGAGACTGTGAATTCTGAGCAACAAACTGAGGGTTTTGGAGGGGAGGGGTGGGGGGTTGGGTAAGCCTGGTGGTGGGTATTGAGGAGGGCATGTATTGCATGGAGCACTGAGTGTGGTGCATGAGCAATTAATCTTGTAACACTGAAAAAATAAAATAAACATATTTGGGGAAAAAGAAAAAGAAAACAAAAACAAAACAAAACAAAAAATAAATAAGAGGCATTGGTGATTCTGGAAAGAAAAGAAAAGACCCCACAGGAGATTCTAATACATGGTCGTACTGAAAACAATTATAGTAGGCACTTGATATACTTTATGAATGAAACAATATATACATGGTTGATTAATTGAAATGAGATTAAAGCAGAAAGTTATTAATAAATATGTCTTAAATATTTTAAATGAAAACATAAATATACATCAGTTTACAAATCACTTGATAAATGAACAATGTTGAGTGTTGGTTCTATAACTGGAGTTCTGTGTGGACTATTCTTCCACAAACCACCCCAAATTCATTATAGTTTTTTGTTTTAATTTATTTAAAGTAGAATAAGAGCTTATATGCTTTTGAAGCAGGTGTCAGATTCTTCTAGATGATACATAAATATCATCTGACACTTAGTTTGTACATATGATGAATATATAGTTGACCCTTGAATAAGATACAGACCTCTCATGTGTTTGAATATCTGTATATATTCAGCTCCCCAAGAGCTTTACTCCCTGAAAACTTTGACTCCTCTAAAACTTATTTATAAATAGTCTACTGTTGACTGGAAGCCTTACTGATAACATAAATAGATTAACACGTAGTTTGTATTTTATATGTATTATATACTGTATTCTTACAATACAGTAAGCTAGAGAAAAGAGAATGTTATTAAGAAAATCATAAGAAGAAAAACATTTATAGTACTACACTATATTTATCAAAAAAAATTCCAAACGTCAGTGGACCCACACAGTTCATATCCATGTTGTTCAAGCGTCAACTATATATACACACATATACATATATATAAAGTATAGATTAATATATATACATATATGTACACACACACGAGATATATGCGTGTGTGTGTGTGTGTGTGTGTGTGTGTGTATATATTCATCCCTATAGTTAACTGACCTACATGTAATTAGGCCTGGGGTAGGAGAGTATAAGTATTCTAGCTAGAGTTTACTAGTATCAGGTATTCAGGGAATCATTAATGTCATTAATAATAAAATCTATGTTTTACAAAGAGAATGGGAAGTTTTTGTTAAACTAGCGAGTTGGTTAAATTAACGTTAGAGAACTTATAGAGATTTATAAGATCTCCCATTTGACCTTCATAACAGTCCTGTAAGGAAAGCAAAGAAAGTGTAAATATTTTTATTTTAAAATAAAATATTTATTTTATTTTAGATAAAAGACATCTGAGGCCAGATGAATTTAAGTGGTATTCCTAGGTCTCCAAGTTGGTAGGAGACATGGCTAAGTTCAATGTTCTGTTCTGTTTCATGATTAAATCTAGTATTTTTTCTGTTTTATCTTTCTTATTAAAAAAAAAGTAACATGATTACTTGCTTAGGAAACATAGAAATGTTGAGAAGATAGAATTTTCTCTTAACTCTCCCTCAAAATACGTTCTAAATATGACCACATCTCTTCACTTCCACCACATCTTTTGCTTGGACTACTGCTTTATAGCTTTCTAGGTATTTTCTCTGTTCTCACTCAGGCTTCACTACACTACTTCTCATAAGAAGTAGTAGAATCCTTTTAGAATTTAAATCATATTATGTGCTTCCTGTTCAGAACTTTTCAATGGTTTTTTATTTCTCTTAAAAATAAAAACAAAAAAGTCCTATTAATGTCTTATAAAGATCTAAATGGTCTGACCCTGGCAAGACATCACTTTCAACTGTCCTTCCTGCTATTTATTCTACAACAGGTACATTGGCTTTCTTCCTGTTTCTCAAACATGATTCCTACCTCAATGATTTTATATTTGCTGTTTCCTTTATATGGAACACTATCCTCCCTAATAATTATATTACATATTCCTTTTACATTATTCAGTTCTTAATTTAATTGTTAACTTCTCGGAGAGCTCTTCACTGACTGCTGCTCACTCACTCTCTGCCCTTATCCTGATTACTTTTTCTCAATAATACAACTGCCTATTATTACATTATATATATTTATTTACTTGTTTGCTTCTCCTATCATAATTTAACTCCATCAGGGTGTGGCCTTGTTATGTTTACAATTAGTTTCACAATTGATAGAACAGTGCCTGCCACATAGAAAGCAGTAAATATTTGTCAAATGAATAGATGAATAAATGAGACAAGGAAGCTGATAGAATGATGTAGTAAGAGCAAACTGGAGGGGTGCCTGGGTGGCTAAGTCAGTTAAGCATTCAACTCTTGATCTCAGTTCAGGTTTTGATCTTAGTTCAGGTCTTGATCTCAGAGTGTTGAGTTAAAGCTCCATGTTGTAAAAAAAAAAAAAAGAAAGAAAGAAAAAAGAAAATTAGGTATTGTTTTGAACAGTGTCTTGGGAAAGGCTTTTATGAAGTAAATTTATATCACATAAAGACATGGGAACCATTCAGTGAGTGACAGTACTTTAAGAATATGGTATATAATTTTCAAAAAGATACGAAAAAGAAGATTATAGAAATATTCAATTAAGTCTCAGTTTTTATTGAGGAAGTTATAAGGGACACTTTTGTTTCTAAATGATCATTTTAGGGTAACAATTCAGAAGTACTAGATCGATAGTGACAAACACATGGGATGCTCTAGACCTAATTAACAAAATAGACAAAAAGAAAATTATCACCAGAACCAGATCGAATGATTCCTAAAGTTTTGAATGGATTCTTAAATTGGCCAACTCCCTATTCATCAACATTTATAAGCTGTTTTTATTAAATGGTCATGGTGTCAGAGCCAACATGTAAATAACTAGTGTAACTTCTGCAAGAAAACAGATTTGGAATATGATCCTCATACCAGATATAACATCAGATCTTCTCAAATAAATGGCTATAAAATCAGAAATATAGGTGTAGAGGGGCATCTGGGCGGCTTAGTCGGCTAAGCATCCGACTCTTCATTACAGCTAAGGGTACTAAGATTGGGCCTCGTGTTGAGCTTCCTGCTCAGTGGGAAGTCTGCTTGAGGATTCTCTCTCTCTCTTTGCCCTCCCCCTGCTCACATGCATGCTCTCTCTCTGTAAAATAAATAAATCTTAAAAAAAAAAAAAAAAAAAAAAAAAAAAGGAAAGAAAGAAACACAAGTATGGACTGTGAGGAATTAGGCTTTCCAGGATCCCAGAAAGCTGAGAGGTCAAATGCCTAGGTATCCTTGATTATATGTCTTCTTTAGGTTTTCCATTGTCTCCACATTCTTCTAATTTCAGATCATTTTATTTGGGAGGTTTTGTAACAGAGTTTGGCATAAGACCATGATCACAGTTCTACATATCTGCAGTTTTCATTCGTTAAAATATTCTGTGAGATGTGTGGACTTTTGTCATTCTATACTGTAACTGGTCGAACAAAAGGTAGCACAGTTGACACTGCAGGATAACTTATTATGGATGAAGTGTCTGACAGTGATTTCATGCTCCTGTCACCAAAATGGACAGTTGAAGATGGGCATCTTTAAGAATAGGAATGGAGGCAAACCAGAAGACTTAAGCAACCTTGTTAGGGTTGAGATGTTAACAAATTTAAGTACCAAATGAATTAAAATTAAATTTTTTTAAAGTATCAGAAACAAAATCCAGATTATTCAGTTACTCTAGGCTCTCATTTTGTTTATCTCAAGAGGATAAGCAAGAACTGGCTCATGTAAGAGTTTATTGACTTGTAAAAAGTATGTTTATAAATTTTCAAGTTACTGTAGAGAACAGTCACATTTTTTTTTTACAAAAAGTTCTTTTGTGCTAGTACATTGTCAACAAATTAGATTATGGGTCCTACTTAATATGGCAGTTTTTATCTTAAAAGCAAAGAGTGCTCATTCTAAATGTTGAAAAACAGTTTTCC
>CM053603.1:128853736-128890371 GCA_028646535.1 Procyon lotor | reverse complement strand
TCCCATTCGGTGGGTTGCCTGTTTGTTTTGTTGACTGTTTCCTTCGCTGTGCAGAAGATTTTTATCTTGATGAAGTCCCAAAAGTTCATTTTCACTTTTGTTTCCTTTGCCTTTGGAGACATGTCCTGAAAGAAGTTGCTGTGGGTGATGTCGAAGAGGTTACTGCCTTTGTTCTCCTTTGGGGATTTGATGGATTCCTGCCTCATGTTGAGGTCATTTTGAGTTTATTTTCGTGTATGGTGTAAGAGAATGGTCAAGTTTCATTCTTCTACATATAGCTGTCCAATTTTCCCAACACCATTTATTAAAGAGACTGTCTTTTTTCTACTGGATATTTTTTCCTGTTTTGTCAAAGATTATTTGACCATAGAGTTGTGGGTTCATATCTGGCCTCACTACTCTGTTCCACTGGTCTATGTGTCTGGTTTTGTGCCAGTACCATGCTGTCTCGGTGATCACCGCTTTGTAGTAAAGCTTGAACTCAGGCAATGTGATGCCCTCAGCTTGGTTTTTCTTTTTCAACATTTCCTTAGCAATTTGGGGTCTTTTCTGGTTCCATACAAATTTTAGGATTGTTTGTTCCAGGCCTTTGAAAAAAGCCGGTGTAATTTTGATCAGGATGGCAATGAAAATATAGATTGCTCTGGGCAGTATAGAGATTTTAATAGTGTTTATTCTACCGATCCATGAGCATGGAATGCTTTTCCACCTTTTTGTGTCTTCTTCAATTTCTTTTATGAGTGTTCTGTAGTTCCTCGAGTACAGATCCTTGACCTCTTTGGTTAGGTTTATTCCAGGTATCTTACGGTTCTTGGTGCTACAGTAAATGGAATCGATTCTCTAATTTCCCTTTCCATATTTTCATTGTTAGTGTATAGGAAAGCAACTGATTTCTGTGCATTGATTTTGTTTCCTGCCACATTACTGAATTGCTGTATGAATTCTAGTAGTTTGGGGATGGAGTCTTTTGGGTTTTTCACATAAAGTATCATGTCATCTGCAAAGAGAGAGAATTTGACTTCTTCATTGCCAATTTGAATACCTTTTATTTCTTTTTGCTGTCTGATTGCTGTCGCTAGGACTTCTAGCACTATGTTGAACAAGAGTGGTGAGAGTGGGCATCCTTGTCATGTTCCTGATCTCAAAGGGAAGGCTGTCAGCTTTTCCCCATTGGGAATGATATTCTCCGTGAGCTTTTCATAGATAGATTTTATGAAGTTGAGCAATGTTCCTTCTATCCCTATACTTTGAAGAGTTTTAATCAGGAACAGATGCTGAATTTTGTCAAACGCTTTTTCTGCATCAATTGAGAGGACCCTGTGGTTCTTCTCTCTTATCTTACTGATTTGTTCTATCACATTGCTTGATTTGTTAATGTTGAACCACCCTTGCACCCCAGGGATAAATCCCATCTGGACGTGATGAATAATCTTCTTAATGTGCTGTTGGATCCTATTAGGTAGGATCTTGTTGAGAATCTTGGCATCCATATTCATCAGGGATATTGGTTTGAAATTCTCCTTTTTGATGAGGTCTTTGCCTGGTTTGGGTAATGAAGCCAGGGTAATGCTGGCTTCATAGAGTCTGGAAGTTTTCCTTCTGTTTCTAATTTTTGAAACAGCTTCAGGAGAATAGGTATTATTTCTTTTTTGAATGTTTGGTAGAATTCCCCAGGGATTCCCTCAGGTCCTGGACTCTTGTTTTTTCGGAGGTTTTTGATCAGTGCTGATCAATCCCAGCCAGAATGGGCCCCCAAAATAAGATTTATAAGGTATATAAACAAACACGAACAAACATAAAGACTGACAAAAATGAATGACAAGAAATAAAAGAACCTAGTCAGAATGAACCCCAAGAACGAGATTTATATAATATCAGAACAAAAGCAAATACATAGAAACACTGACAAAAGCATAAGATGGGAGATTGGTTATAACTCCTTGCGGGTGAGGGAGGTTATTTCAGGTCTTCCTGGGTTTATCATTGTATTAAGCCTGTAGTTGTAATGTTAAGTAGTTTAAAAATAATAAAAAAGCCAAGAAATGTGAAAATGAGTGAATAAAAAAATGAAAGAAAAAGAAACAAAAAACCTTGTATCTATGAAATATACAGGTTTTAGGGTATTATCAGGAGCTTAATATAGTGATTTCCCCTGTTATTGGGGTTTTATAATTTTATGGGGACCATGTGGTTAATGTCTGTATGTTTTTGGCGTGTCTTCTGGGAAAGGGGCCTGCTGCATTGTTTTCCAGTCAGTCTTGCTTGGGTTGAGTCTCCCTGCCCCCAATCAAGGGGCTATGCTCTGTGGAAACCGGTTTCTCAGTCTTCTGCTCTCTGAAGGTTTTTGGTCTTTTGTAGCTTTTTCACCTTTTTGGAGAGTCCAAGCAAGGAATCTGCCCATACCCAGACCTCCATGTCACAGAGAAGCCTCAGTCTGCTCCCCTCTGGGTGGTCCAGAACACACACTCCCCTCTGCAAAATTCCACTCACACCACAGCCTGCCACAGGCGGTGTGCACCCCTACCCACTGTTCAGTGGTCCTGCCAGACCCTTGCAAGCATCTGCACCCACTTGTGACCCAAGCTGTGAGCTATATTGGTCTAGTAAAGTGGTTTCTGGTGGCTGCCACTGCGGAGACTGCTCTCTGGGCTCCAGGCCCGCACCAGGTGTGCTCAGATTCCTGTGGGAGATTAGGCGGTCTGAGTTCTCTCCTGCTGCAGGTTGGGAGTGCCCAGACCCTGTGGCAGGCAGCGGATGTCCTGCGGTCCTAGAGACTGCAGGCCAGGGCTCTCACTTGGTCTCTTAGGAGCTTGAGGGAGTGCACCCAGTCTAGGGAGTGCTGCACACAGAGAAAAGCTGCAGGCTCCTGGACCACATCAGGCTCTCTAAGGTGCTTGCAGGAGTGTGTCCCACCCATGAAGTGGTGCAAAGAGCAGAAAGCTGCAGGTTCATGAACCATGAACTGCACCCCCCACCCCCCCACCAGTTTCTCTGAAGCAGGTGGTGTCCTTCCTGGGAACGTGGGCTTAGGCCCATGCCTGTGACCAGCCACTTCCACTAGTTGCTCCTTAATATCTTTTGCTCTTTTTAAATTTTTTTTTTAACCGGACTCTAAGTTAATGTTGGTCCCCAACCACAGGGCACTTTCCTTTGGGGTATTACTGTCCTTGGATTATTTCCTGTGGCTCCCTCCCCCTTCTGTTTATCCTCTCATATAGGTTTGAGTGTTCCCACTTTGCTTAACTTCTCCTCTGCTGTCTTCTGCTCCTGTAGAGATCCAGAAGTGAAAAATCTTTCTTCTCAGGCTGATTTCATGGGTGTTCGGTGTGTTCTGGTAAATATCCAGCTCACTTTAGGGGACAGGTTGTAACAGAGTCTCCTATTTCTCTGCCATCTTGCCCCCTCCTCCCTGCTAAGATTAGTTCTAACGCACTATTGTTCTTTTTCTTCATGATTGAATTTTTTCCCCATAGGTTTTCACCTTTCTATGTTCTTTGTTTTTGCTATCCCAGTTGTTTTTGCAAATCATATTCTGCCTCCATTGCCAAATGAAGAATAATTTTTGATACCAATTTCTGTTGAAGCATTAAAAAACTTTTTCAATATTTAAAAAATTTCTTTTAAGATTTCTTCTTTGACCCATGTGCTACTTAGAAGTATATTGTTTAATTTCCAAGTATTTTGGGGTTTTCCAGCTATTTTTCTCTTACTGATTTCTAGTTTAATTCTAGGGTCCTGGGATCAAGTCCTGTGTTGGCTCCCTGCTCAGTAGAGAGCCTGCTTCTCCCTATCCCACTCCCCCAGCTTGTGCTCCCTCTCTTACTGTGTCTCTGTCAAATAAATAAAATCTTAAAAAAATAGTGTATCTGTATATTTCTTATTGTGGTTCTGTTTTGTCTTATGTAATTTGGTGCTATGTTGTTAGATGCATACATATTAAGGGGTTTTTTTTGTCTCTCAGGAGAATTAATCCTGTTATCACTATGTAAATCCCTTTTTTATCTCAGATGATTTTCCTTGTTCTGAAATCCGCTTTGCCTGAAATTAGTGTTAGCTGGCATTTTTCTCCATCCTTTTACTTTCAGTTGATCTGTCTTTACAGTTAAAGTGAACAATATATAGTTGAGGTCTTGGTTTTTTTAATCTACTTTGAAATCTCTCTCTTTTAATTGGTGTATTTATTTTTTTTTTTTTAAGATGCCACTTATTTATTTGAGAGAGAGAGAGCACAAGCAGAAGGAGCCAAAGAGGGAGAGGGAGAATCAGACTCCCCCACAAGGAGCCTGACATGGGGCTTGATCCTGGGACACTGGGATCATGACCTGAGCTGAAGGCAGATGCTTAACTGAGCCCTCCAGGTGCCCCTCTTTTAACTGGTGTATTTAGTCTTCTGACATTTAATTCATGGTTATTTATATAGTTGGATTAACATCTTCCATATTTATCATTTTCTACTTGCACATATTCTTTGTTCTTTCATTTTTTCTTATTCTCTTTTTCTGCCTTTTCAGGTTTTATTTATTTATTTATACATTTATTATTATTATTATTTTTATTTTTTTTAAAGATTTTATTTGTTTATTTAACAGAAAGAGAGAGAGATCACAAGTAGGCAGAGAGGCAGGCAGAGAGAGAAGGGGAAGGCTCCCTGCTGAGCAGAGAGTCCAATGCGGGGCTTGAGGCTTGATCCCAGGACCCTGAGATCATGACCTGAGCCGAAGGCAGAGGCTTTAACCCACTGAGCCACCCAGGCGCCCCTATATTTATTATTTTTAATGATTTTATTTATTTGTTTGTCAGAGAGAGAGAGAGAGAGAGAGAGAGCACGAGCAGGGGGAGGGGTAGAGGGAGAAGCAGTCTCCACACTGAGCAAACAGCCTGGTCCTAGGACCTGAGCTAAAGGTAGATACTTAACCGACTGAGAGACCCAGGCATCCCTTGATCATTTTCTATGACTGAATTTTCTCTCTTCTTAGCAATTACACTTCATTTTATACTTTAGTGAGCTTGTGCCCTTGGACTGACCTTCACAATTACTTTTCAGTTTTTCATTTTTATCCCCCTTAAGTGAGATAGCAAGGTCAGAGTTGATATTTCCCTTATACATCTTGAGGGCTGGGGGACTGGAGTTGAGTATTTCCCTTCCCCAATTGGTTAGGTTCTGATAAAATAGATTTTCTAGAAGGCAGGACTTGTTAAAAACAACAGAAGTTCTGGGCATATTTCTAAATGACTATCTCCTTCTTCCTCCCAGAAGCAGGAGGGAATTTTCTTGTCTTCACTGTGAGGACCTGGTAGGGCTTCTGAAGGAGGTAAAACTCACAAAAGTGTGGGACCCCACTAAAACTGGGTCTGTTGAAGTTTTTTAACTCAAACTTGTCCACAGGGAACCTCCATCAATTTGTCAATAGCAGTTTAGATTTTCCTTCTCTGGTACTGGTCCATTTGTAGAGATTTCTGCTATTAGGCTTCTGTTCCTGTAAGCTGTGATTCTCTATATATGCCTGACTTATCTCCTGTTTTGGGGGCAGTGGTTTGCTCTAGGACCACCATTCTCTGATAGATATAAGAAAAATTATTGATTTTCAGTTTCTCCAGCTTTTTTCTTGGAGATGGGACTTACAACTTCTGATTTCCTTATATGCCAGACTAGAAACCAGAACTTCAGTATTTTTTCTTAAAACAATAAATAAGTTTAAAATCTTGATGTCCATATTGAAATTAATTGAAATAATTAGAAAAGTGTTTTAACATCATAATAATAGTAAATAATTGTTAATAATATACAACTTACTGGATTATTCGTAGACTTTGAATCTGATTTTGAAACCCATTAGTAAAGGTATAAATTTAACTTTTTCAATTATATTGAGGTTTACTATGAGTTATTTTAAATTAAAGAAGTGTTTAGTGAGTATCTAAATGTACCTAGAATTCTTTTTCTTTTAAACTTCTATTTTTTGAATTTTACAAGCAATATGTATTCTTTGTGGCAAAACTAGAAAGTACAGATAAGCAAAAAAAAAGAAAAGAAAACTATTATCTTACCGAGATATTACCACCACTAAAGTTTTGCAGTATTTATTATCAGATGTTTTTCTATGTTTATGATTACATGTAAATTTTTTATACAAAAATGGGATCTGTACATTCTTTGAAACTTTTTCTTTTTCTTAAAGTGTAATGAACATTTTCCTGGTGTGGTTACTTAGGTTTTTTTTCATATGGTTGAGTGGCTGCCTAGAATTCTATTATATTTGTGGATTCTAGCTTATTTGAACAAATCCTCAATTATTTCTGATTTCTTACATTCATGAAATACTATGATATCTGTGCATTTTTATTTGTGTAGGATTTTTCCTTATGATAAATTCCTGGAAGAACAAGTATATAGCTAAAGACGTATAATCAAATTGTCTCACTGAAAAGATATACAAGTTTGTATTTTTATTAGAGTTTTACATTTATTTGTCAAGTATATACCTTAGTACAGATGGGGAGTCGGGAAGAAGCTTGTTTCCTTTTACCTTTGAAAACCCTGGAAATTGCCATTATTTTAAAACCCTGACTATATAACGGGCAAGAGATGGTAACTTGAAATTCTTTTAATTTGTATTTCATCGTTTAGTAATGAATTTTGCATATCAAAATACTTATTGGTCACTTGTATTTCCTCTGTAGTGAATTAGATGTTGTCTTTGAGTATTTCATTTTCGTTTGGCTGTTTCTGCTTATAAAACACTTTATATAGTTCAGATATTAACACTTTGTCTATTGTATTATGCATAAAAAATTGTTACAGCACTTTATTATGTAAATAGACTTTAAGGCTCCCTTAATCTCATATGAATATGGGCCAAAATCAGTTTGTAATATTTTATTGCTTTAGTTTTCGTATGTTTTTTGTAGTAATGCATTTTAATCTATTTTGAATTTTATTGTCACATGGTGTGAGATAGTGATCTAATTTTGTAAAATGATCACTTTTTCCAGTATCAGTTGTAGAATAACTTTTTTCTCACTGATTTGTTACTTTTAATCATATACTCAATTATTTTGTTCACTTGACCTGCTTTTGATACTTCATTTCATTCTATTAATCTGTCTTCCTAGATTAGTACCACAATTAAAATTATTGTTTTACATTTCAGAATTTTAAACCTCTCCCACTGTTTGTCTTTCCTTTTAAAAAATATTTTTGGTTAGTTTCAAGTTTTTTTTTACTCTAGTCTTCTTTTTCTGAAGTTTCATAAAAAATCCAAAAGAGATTTTGATTGTTCTACATTATATTTTCTCCCTTTTTATCCCCAAGTTTTAATTTAAATTACGTTTAGTTAACATACAGTGTAATATTAGTTTCAGGTGTAGAATTTAGTGATTTATTACTTACATACGACAGCCAGTGCTAATCACAAATGCCCTCCTTAATACTCATCACCTATTTAACTCATCTTCCTAGCTACTTCCCCTGCTGTAACCTTCAGTTTATTCTCTATAGTTAAGACTCTGTTTCCTGGTTTGGCTTTCTTTTTTCTTTTCCCCCCTATGTTCATCTGTTTTGTTTCTTAAATTCCACATATGAGTGAGATCCTATGGTATTTGTCTTTCTCTGACTGACTTATTTCACTTAGCATAATACTCTAGCTCCATCTGTGTCATTGCAAATCGCAAGATTTCTATTTTTTTTGATGGCTGAGTAATATTCCATTATACACACATGCACACACACACACACACACACCCCACATCATCTTTATCCATTCATCAGTTGATGGACATTTGGTCTCTTTCTATAATTTGGCTATTGTTGATAATGCTGCTGTAAACATTAGGATGCATGTATCCCTTCAAATCAGTATTTTTGTAACTTTGGGTATATACCTAGTAGTGCAATGGCTGGGTCATATTAACTTTTGAGGAACCTCTGTGTTGTTTTCTAGAGTGGCTGTACCAGTTTGCATTCCTACCCACGGTTTCAGAGTTTTCCCCTTTCTCCATATCCTTACCAACACCTGTTGCCTGTGTTGTTAATTTTAGCCATTCTAGCTAGGTGTGAGGTGGTGTCTCATTGTAAGGTTTTTTTTTTTTTTTTTAAATCTCATTGTAGTTTTGATTTGCCTTTCCCTGATAATGAGTGATGTTGAGCATCTTTTCATGTAACTATTGGCCATCTATATGTCTTCTTCAAAAAAATGTCTATTCATGTCTTCTACCCATTTTTTAAATTGGATTATTTGTTTTTAGAGTGTTGAGTTTTGTAAGCTCTTTATATGTTTTGGATACTAGCCCTTTATCAGATACGTCATTTGCAAATATCTTCTTCCATTCCGAAGGTTGCCTTCTAGTTTCATTGTTTCTTTCACTGTGTAGAAGATTTTTGTGTGTGTGTGTAGAAGATTTTTATGTTGATAAAGTCCCAATGTTTTATTTTTTTTAAAGATTTTATTTATTTATTTGACACAAAGAGAGAGATCACAAGTAGGCAGAGAGGCAGGCAGTGGGGCGGGAAGCAGACTCCCCCCCTGAGCAGAGAGCCCGATGCGGGGCTCGATCCCAGGACCCTGAGATCATGACCTGAGCTGAAGGCAGAGGCTTGAACCCCCTGAGCCACCCAAGTGCCCCATGAAGTCCCAGTGGTTTATTTCTGCTTTTATTTTCTTTCTCAGGAGACATCTAGTAAGAAGTTGCTATAGCCAATGATATTACCAGAATATTACAAGATTACAAGAATGATAGCAATCGCTAATAAAATAGCTAATAAAATTCATATTAGTTCATATAAGGATATACCTTCCCTTGCTAAATTTTCATCAGTCAAAACAAATGGAAAAGAATAGTATTTAGAGTAATCCAGATCTGCTTTACTGGGTTTTCTTTTTCCTTTTCTCATGGCCTAAGGAATAAGTATTGATAAGGAATAATTTGAATGTAATTTTGTGAATGTGTATGGAAATTATAAACCAGGGATTTAGCCTTAATAAAAGGTAACCTTTCTGACATCTATTATTAATCCTTTGTACTCTTACCTTGTACCTGCACTCTTATTTTGAGTTGTCATACTGCACACTGTATTGTGAAAACAAAGTAAAATTATATTTCAAATAAAAAAAAAAGGTTTTTTTTTTAGAAACTTTTCTAGGTTCTAAACATAGGTTCTAACATAGGTTACTGCCTATGTTCTCTTCTAGGATTTTGATGGTTTACTGTATCACATTTAGGTCTTTTTTTTTTTTTTAAAGATTTTATTTATTTATTTGACAAAGAGGAGAGAGATCACAAGTAGGCAGAGAGGCAGGCAGAGAGAGGGGGAAGCAGGCTCCCTGCTGAGCAGAGAGTCCGATGCGGGGCTTGATCCCAGGACCCTGAGATCATGACCTGAGCCGAAGGCAGAGGCTTTAACCCACTGAGACACTCAGGTGCCCCACATTTAGGTCTTTTATCTATTTTTGAATTTATTTTTGTATATGGTGTAAGAAAGTGGTCTAGTTTCATTCTTTTGCATGTTGCTGCCCAGTTTTTCCAGCATCATTTGTTGAAGTGAATCTTTTTTTCTGTTTAATTTTCATTCCTACTCTGTTGAAGAGTAGTTGACCATATAGCTGTGGGTCTGTTTCTGAGTCTTCTGTTCCACGGATCTGTGTGTTTGGTTTTGTGCCAACACCATACTGTCTTGATCACTACAGCTTTGCAATGTAACTTGAAGTCCAGAATTGTAATGCCTCCAGCTTTGCTTTTCTTTTTCAAGACTGCTTTAGCTATTTGAGGTCTTTTGTGGTTCCATACAAATTTTAGGATTGTTTGTTCTGACTTTGTGAAAAATGCTATTGGTATTTTGATAGGGATTACATTAAATGTGTAGATTTCTTTGGGTAGTATAGATATTTTAACAGTATTTGTTCTTCCAATTCATGAGCATGGAATCTTTTTCTATTTCTTTGTGTCATCTTCAGCTTGCTTCATAAGTATTCTGTAGTTTACAGAGTATAGATATTTTACCTCTTTGGTTATCAGTGTTTAGAAATGCAATAGGTTTCTGTAAATTGACTTTATATCCTACCACTTTGCTGAATTCATGTATTAGTTCTAGCAATTTTTTGGTGGAGTCTTTTGGGTTTTCTACATAGAGTATCATGTTGTTTGCAAATAGTGACAGTTTGACTTCTTCCTTGCTGATTTGGATACCTTTTATTTCTTTTTGTTGTATGATTGCATTACTATGTACTATGTTAAATAAAAGTGGTGAGATTGGCTACCCTTGTTTTCATCCTGAATGTAGAGGAAAAGCTCTTAGTTTTTCCTCATCAAGGATTATATTATGTGTGGGTTTCTCATGTATGGCCTTTATGATATTGGGGTATATTCTCTCAATACCTACTTCCTACTTTGTTGATGGTTTTTTTGTTGTTGTTGACGGTTTTATCATGAATGGATGTTGTATTTTGTCAAATGCTTTTTCTGCATCTCTTGAGAGGATAATTTTTTAAAATTATTTATTTATTAGAGAGAGAGAGAGAGAGAGAGAGAGATCACAAGTAGGCAGAGAGACAGGCAGAGAGAGAGGAGGAAGCAAACTCCCTGCTGAGCAGAGAGTCTGATGCGGGGCTCGATCCCAGGACCCTGAGATCATGACCTGAGCAGAAGGAGAGGCTTTAACCCACTGAGCCACCCAGGCGCCCCTCTTGAGAGGATCATATGGTTCTTACTCATTCTTTTTTTTAAATGTGGTGTTTCATATTGATTGATTTGCAAATATTGAACCACCTTTACAGCCCAGGAATATATCCCACTTGATCAAGGTGAATGATTTTTTAATGTGCTAATAGATTAAATTTGCTAGTATTTTGTTGAGAATTTTTGCATTCATGTTCATCAGGGATATTGGCCTATAGTTATCTCTCTCTCTTTCTAAAGATTTTATTTATTTATTTGAGAGAGAGAACAAGACAATAAGTGGTGGGGAAGAAGGGCTGAGGGAGAGGGAGAAACTTCCCTCTGTGCAGGGAGTCTGATGTCAGGCTGTTTCAGGACCCTGAGATCATCACCTGGGCTGAAGGCAGACCCTTAACTGACTGAGCAACCCAGGCACCTTTATAGTTCTTTTCTAGTGGAGTTTTTGTCTGGTTTTGGAATCAGGATAATGCTGGCCTCAGAAGTTTTCCTTCCACTTCTATTTTGTGGAATAGTTTGAGAAGAATGGGCTTTAACTCTTAAAATGTTTGATAGAATTCCCTTGTGAAGCCATCTGGCCTTGGACTTCTGGTTTCTGAGAGATTTATTATTATTTTTATTTTTAAAGATTTTATTTATTTGACAGAGAGAAACACAGCGAGAAAGGGAATACAAGCAGAGGGAGTGGTAGCAGGAGAAGCAGGCTTCCTGCCGAGCAGGGAGCCCGATGTGGGGCTCGATCCCAAGACCCTGAGATCATGACCTGAGCTGAAGGCAGAGGCTTTAACCCACTGAGTCACCCAGGTGCCCCAGGAGAGATTTTTTATTATTGATTGAATTTCTTTGCTAGTTATCAGTCTATTCAAATTTTCTAATTATTCTTGTTTTAGTTTTGGTAGTTTGTATGTTTCTAAGAATTTAACCATTTCTTCTAGATTTTCTGATTTGTTGGCATATAATTTTTCATTATATTCTCTTAGAACTGTATTTCTGTGGTGTCGGTTGTTATTTTTCTTCTCTCGTTATTTCATCTGTTTTTCTCTGTCTCTCCTTTCAATAAGTCTGGCTACGGGTTTATCAGCTTATTAATATTTTCAAAGAACCAGTTCCTTGTTTCATTTTTCTGTTTTTTTTTTTTTTTAATTTCTAGTTCATTTATTTCTGCTCTAATCTCTGTTATTTCCCTTTTCCTTCTTCAGCTCCCAGGCTTCATTTTTCTTCCTTTTCTAGCTCCTTTAGGTGTAAGGTTAGGTTGTATATTTGAGATTTTTCTTGCCTCTTGAGGTAGGCCTATATTGTTATAGGCTTACCTCTGATGATCACTTTGCTCCCTCACAAAGGTTTTTGATTGTCATATTTTATTTTTCATTTTTTTCCATGTGTGCTTTTATTTCTTCTTTGATTTCCTGGTTGGCTCATTCATTCTTCAATAGCATGTTGTTCAACTTCCATGTATTTGTATTCTTTTCAGATTTTTTCTTGTGGTTTACTTTTAGTTTCATAGCATCGTCAGAAAATATGCATGGTATGATCTCAGTATTTTTATACTTGTTGAGGCCTGTTTTGTGACCTGTTTCTAATCTATTTTGGAGAATGTTCCATGTGTACTTGCAAAGAATGTGTATTCTGCTGCTTTAAGATGGAATGTTCTGAATATATCTGTTAAGTACATTTGGTTCAATGTATCATTCAAAGCCATTGTTTCCTTGCTGATTTTCTGCTTAGATGATCTGTGCATTGCTGTAAGAGTGGTGTTAAAGTACCCAACTATTAATACATTATCAATTAATCCCTTTATGTTTGTTATTAATTATTTTATATATGTGGATGCTCCCAACCTGGGGGCATAAATATTTACAATTGTTAGATCTTCTTGGATAGATCCATTTTTTTTATGATGTAATGCCCTTCTTCATCTCTTGTTACAGTCTTTGGTTTAAAATTTTGTTTGTCCTATGTAAGTATGGCTACTCTGGCTCTCTTTTGATGTCCATTTGCATGATAAATATTTCTCCATCCCTTTACTTTCAATCTGCAGGTGTCATTCCTCTAAATTGAGTCTCTTGTAGGCCGTCTCTTGTACGCATCTTGTAGAGATGGGTCTTTTTTTTTTTTTAATCCATTCTGACACCCTGTGTCTTTTGATTTAAACATTTAGTCCGTTTACATTCAGAGTAATTATTGATAGATATGTATTTAGTGCCATTTTATTACTTGTTTTGTCATTGTTTCTGGAGATGTTCTCTGTTTCTTTGTAGTCCCTGTTGCTTTTGGTCTTTCTTTCCCACTCTAGGTGTCTGTCCCCTGTAATATTTCTTGCAGGACTGGTTTAGAGGTCACAGACTCCTTTGTTTTTTCTCTGGGAAACTCTTTATTTTTCTTCTTCTGTTCTGAATGATATCCTTACTGGATAGAATATTCTTGGCTGCAGATTCTTTCCATTCAGCTTGTAGAATATATCATGCCACTCCCTTCTGGCTTGCTGTGGAGAGATCTGCAGCTAGCTTTATGGGTCTTCTCTCGTGGGTTAGGAACCTTCTTTTCTCTTGCTGCTTTTAGGATTTTTCCTTTATCAATATATCTTGCAATTTTAACTACAATATGTCTTGGTGTGGGTGTACTGTAGTTGATTTTGATTGAAATTCTCTCTGCCTCCTGGATTTGGATGTCTGTTTCCTTCTCCAGATTAGGGTGTTTTCCACTATTATTCCTCAAATAAACCTCCTGCTCCCTTTTCTCTCTCTTCTTCTGGGAATGCTGTGATACAAAAATTATTATATTTGATGGAGTCACTGAATTCCCTAAGTCTACTTTTGTGATCCAAAGATTTTTTCTCTTTTTTGTTTAGTTCATTATTTTCCCTAATTCTGTCTTCTCAATAACTTATTTATTCCTCTGCTTCTTCCATCCTTCTGGTCATTACATCCAAATGGTTTTGAATCTTAGTTAATTATATTTTTCTTTTTAAAGCTTTTTTTTTGTCAGAGAGAGAGAGAGAGAGTGTACAAGCAGGGGAAGTGGCAGGCAAAGGGAGAAACAGGCTCCCTACTGAGCAAGGAGCCCAATGCAGAGCTCAAACCCAGGACCCTGGGATCATGACCTGAGCTTAAAGCAGATGCTTAACCAACTGAGCCACCCAGGTGTCCCTCAGTTAATTACATTTTACCTTTCTGACTATTGGCTTTTAGCTGTTTAATCTCTGTGGTAAGGGTCTCCCTGATGTCTTCAATGCTTTTCTCAAGCTCAGCAAGTATCATTATGATTGTTGCTTTAAATTCTTTATCGGACATGTTATTTATATTTGTTTTGATTAGATTTCTGGATATGAACTTTTCTTTTTCTTTAGGATGAATTTCTCCATTTTGGCATTTTGTCTGGGTTTCTATCTTCTCTGTGTTAAAAAAAAAAAGGATGTTATGTTTCCTGTTCCTGAGAATAACGGCTTTTTAAAGCAGAGGTCATATAGTATCTAGTGTGTGGTGCTTCAGGAGGGCATCTCTGGTGTGTGCTGCATGCACCCTACTGCTGTATTTGGCTGTTCTATCCCTCAGATCCGTCATCTGCAGAAGACCTTCTTGCCTGTGGTGGGCAGTGTTTGGACTTTGGCCACTGTGTGGTAAATTTTAACTTGTTCTAGTCTCCTTGTTCAATGAGACCTAATGCTACTTTGAGTAGAACTGAAGCCTTCCAGAACTCTATAGTCAGTGGACATGGTTCATGTAGAGGTTTCTGCTGGTCTGGAGAAGCAGCCTCCTGCATTGGTCCTTAGGCACACTTGTCTGAGAAAAGCAGTGCTGGCAGAGAGCAGGAGATTGGGACTTGGTGTAAGCAGGTTAGGCAGCCAATAGTGGTACTGTGTTGTTTAATGTTGGTTTGTACTGAGGGGTGGGGGTGGGGAATGGTACCAGCCAGTTTTTTGTCTCCAGGGAGAGGACTCAGTGCTTGCTGCTCTGAAGGTAGTACTCCCAGAAGAGCAAGTAATTTCCCTTAGTGCATCCCAGGTGTTTTTCATATGACTGTTTTCATGCTGCCTGTCTCCAAGTTGCTTGCTTGTCTGTAACAGCACAGTGCACTTTGGGATCTATCCCAGCCAAGCCTGCTGACTTTTAAAACTCCAGGCTTTAGTGACAGGCTATGGCAGGTGCCTGTGCTCATCTTCTGGAGGAGAATCTCACCATACTCGGACTGATGCAGGTTTGACTGAGAAGGACAGTTGTTCCAGAATGCAGGGGCATGGGATTCAGAGCAGGAGGCTGAATAGCCAGTGTCTAGTTTAGCTGCCCTCAGCAGATGTCTCTGCACCTATGCTGAGGAGTAGGGGAGGGAAATGGTGCCTGCTGGCTCTTTTGTCCCCTGAAAAACAACTCTACAGATGTCACCTTTCACAGATGTACTCCAAGATGAGAAAACAGTTCCCAGGCACCTTAGGCAATCCTCAGATCGAGCCTCCTGCCCAGGGTTGCTTGCCTGACTTCTCTCCATTAGTAAGGCAATACCCTCAGGTCTCTATCCCAGCCAAGCCTGGGGACCTCTAAAACTCGAGTCCTTGAGCCCTGCTGGTTGCAACAACTCATGAAAATTAGTCCCTCTCATTTCCCCATTGAATGGCTTTGGGGAAGTGTTCTCCTTATGAGTACTGTATGTTACACTCTCTCTTGCTTTTTTCTGGGACCAGGGCTTCCTCTCCTCTGCAGCACCTGTGATCTGTTTTCCCCCAAAGCATGTCTGTGCACTTCTTGTCTTCCTCAATGTGACCTCTCCTTTCTCACTAGTTGTGCAGTTTGTTCTGTCAGTCCTCAGGTCGATTTCTTGGGTATTCAGAATGATTTGATAGTTATCTAGCTGTGTTCAAAGGAGGAAGTAAGCCTAGGGTCCTGCAACTATGCCACCATTTTAGCTATTCCCAAATACATTATAATGTTAATTTGAGGAAAGTTTGACATTTTTAAAAAATATTTTTATTTATTTGTGAAGGAAAGACAGAGAGAGACTGAACCCAAGCAGGGAAAAAGACAAACAGAGGGAGAAGCAGGCTCCCTTCTGAGCAAGGAGCCTGATGTGGGACTCGATCCTAGGACTCTGGGATCATGACCTGAGCTGAAGGTAGACACTTAACCAACTGAGCCACCTAGGTGTCCCTTAACATTTTAAATATTGAAGCTTCTGAGTTTATAGTATCCCTGTCTAGTTACTCATTTTTTTCCATTGATCGATATTTTGTAGTTTGGTTGGCTAGTTGGATATAGCTAGTGAGATAGTTCTTGCTAGGCTTTATCCTAGAATTTTATTGTTTTTGTTTGTTTTGCTATTTTGAGTAGAAATTCTTCCTATGTTTTTTGTTTAATGCTAATTTAGAAGAAAGTTAATATTATGACATATTTATTTTATAACTGTTTCAATAAGCTTACTAAATTCAGGTTAGGATAGAGAGATATTTAAGATATTGTACCAGTTTGTATTTCTCAAATTCTATTTAATCATGTTATACTTTTAAAAATACAATGAATCTTGGAACACTGAAAAAATAAAATAAAAAAAAGTACACTCGTAGAGGGGCACCTGGGTGATTCAGTAGTATAGCGTCAGCCTTTAGCTCAGGTCATGATCCCAGGATCCTGGCATTAAGCCTTGTGTTGGGCTCCCTGCTCAGTGAGGAGTCTGCATCTTCCTCGAATCTGCCCCTCCTCCTGCTCATGTACTCTTTCTCTCTCTCAATCTGAAATAAATAAATAAATGAAATCTTAAAAATACTCTAATAAAATTACTTTTGAAATATTTTACTTGGGACTTACCCTTTATATTTCAAATAGAATTGATGTGTAGTGTGTGTGTGTGTGTGTGTGTGTGTGTGTATAGGCTATATGAGGTTTTTGAATTTGAGTTTAATCTCTATTTTTTTCTATCTGAAGTAAAGTACCTTGTTCCTTGAAAGTTTGAAAAATACTCTTTTGTCTGGGATCAATATCTTGGGGACTTTTTTTGAAACAAAAATTTTATGGTAATTGATCAATGTGGATCATTGGCTTCCCTTTAATGAAATTTTTCTAATTTATATTTTCAGTGTAAATCCCAAGTTTTATCCAGTGTTTTACATTTATTAGTAGAGAGTTATATATTCTTTTTATAATAAAAACTCTTTTGTAACTTTGGTTATATTTCCCAATTTAACATTATGTATTTATATATTTTCTCTTTTTCTTTTTGTTAACTTTTCAAGAAGTTTGTCTATTTTATTGTTTTTTTTTTAAAACAACTAGTTCATGGAGTTGATGCTTAACCATTTAAATTTTTAATTTTTTTGCCTTTTACTAAAAGATTCTCTAGTCTTTAGAGTTTGAGGTTTTTCTTTTTGTAAGTCTGTATGTGATAAACCATTATAAATGTTCCAATAACACTGGAAAGGAGCACTAAGAGTTTTTTCTATTTGGGTTAGGCAAATTTCATCATATATTTGTAAGTCTTAATAATTACATATATAGTGCCTCCATATCCTTGTTTTTGGCTTACCAGATTAGTTATTAACAGATAGATAGATATTGTGTTTCTTTCCATTTTTCTTCTTTTTATTATCTTTTGTATTTCAATCTAGTGATATTTGTGCCAAAGCATTATGATAGATCTCCATTGTGAAGTATAACTTTTAGCTATATAAAATATTTCCGGTCCCATTTAATGTGTTTTGCTTTGAATTCTGATATTAAGAGTATGATCCTAGTTTTCCTTTTTTTTTTTTTTTAAATAGGCACCATGCCCAGTGTGGAGTCCAATGTGGGGCTTGAACTCATGACCCTGAGATCAAGACCTGAGTTGAGATTAAGAGTCAGATACTTAAGTGACAGATTTACCCAGGCACCCCCCAATTTTCCTTTTGTTCCCACTGCTTTAACTTAATATTTGGTAATTAATATTTTACTACATTTCTGGAGTTCATTCTAAATGTTCATTTTTGACAATTTTATAATTAGATTTTGCTTTTTAACACAGACTAAATGTCTTTCTCTTGTTAATATACGCTTAGGTAAAATGTCTAACAATTCCTCTCCCTGAAGGCAATCAATATTATCAGTTTCTAATATATCCTTCTTGAGATAACTTTTGTATGTACATGTAAATCTATTTTAATCCTATAACACAAATTATAACATATTATACATACTTTTATACTGTACTTTTAAAACTTAGCAATATCTATCATTCCGTATAGCTCTACCATAGTTTTAATTGTATAGTTGTGCTGTAATTTGTTCTACCAGTCTCCTATAGATGAACATTTAAATTTTAAAAGACATTTACTATTACATGCTGTAAAAAGCTTCTTGTATACAAGACTTATGTATGTATGTTCCTAGAAATGGAATTGCTTAAACAAAGGAGATAAATATTTTAAATTAGTATTTTAGTGTTTAAACTTATCCTGTTTATATTTATTATTACAATTAATATATCCTTTTCTTTTTGAATTTTATGTTTTTTAAAGTTTTGTTGACACATAATTCACAACCATACAATTCACCTATTTGAAACATGAATTCATTGGCTTTTAGTATATTCACAAAGTTGTGCCTCCATTTTCACAATCAATTGAAGAATATATTCATCACTTTAAAAAGATAGCTGCCACTCTCTACTCCTCTCATTCCACCCTTCCACTATAGGAAACCAATAATCTTTTTTCTATCTCTACAAATATGTCTATTCTGGATGTTTAATAAGAAGCATGATATATGTGGGTTTTTGTGACATTAATTTTTAATACTTTTTCTTTTTCTTGATTTTTGCTATGTGGGTTATATTTTCTTTCCCTTTTCAGTGTTAGGAAGTGTGTGTGTGTGTGTGTGTGTGTGTGTGTGTGTGTGTGTGTGTACATAGGTAGACTTACACATCCGTAGACACAATAAAGGAAAGAATTGCATGCATGTGTATGCATCTGTATTTTTTTATTTATTAAGTGATAACTTCTAGATTTTTCAAAATCTTTAATTCCTCCTTATCTGATTGTCAGAGTTAAGTGTAAAATGGAAACCTTTGGGGTGTGTTTTGGCCTACTTTTCAACTTCATTGTGAGATATGTAGTTTAGCATGCTTTTATCATATACCTCTACTCCCATATAAGATTTTTATTGATACAGACCTGACTTTAGAGTCAAATGTTATTTTGATGAGAGTTGTGTTCAATTTAGAGACAGTTTTTGACTTTTGCATTATTTTATAGCTGCTTTAAAGTAAATTAAATTTAAGTAATTTAATTTAAGTAAATAAATATTACAGTTTATTATTTGTTTCCATGCCAACCATTAATCTTTTTATACCAACATTTCTCTATTCATTTTGTTTGAGATTTTTCTTCTTAAGGTAGGCCTGTATTGCTGTAAATTTCCCTCTTAGAACTGCTTTTGCTGAATCCCAAAAATTTTTGATCCATGTACTTTTATTTTCATTTGTCTCCATGTATTTTCTACATTCCTCTTTGATTCCTTGGTTGATTCATTCATTGTTTAGTAGCATGTTATTTAACCTCCATGTATTTGTGGTCTTTCCAGACTTTTTCTGTGGTTGATTTTTAGTTTCACAGCATTGTGGTCAGAAAAGATGCATGGTATGACTTCAAATGTTTTTGAATTTGTTGAGATTTGTCTTGTGGCCTAATATGTGATCTGCTCTTGAGAATGTTCCATGTGCTTCTGAAAAGAATGAGTATTCTGCTATTTTTAAGATGGAAAATTCTGAATATATTTATTAAATCCATCTGGTGTATTGTGTCATTCAAAGCCAGTTTCCTTATTGATATTCTGTTGTTGTTGGTTTTTTTTTGATATTCTGTTTGGATGAGCTATCCATTGCGGTAAGTGAAGTCTTAAAGTCCCCTACTATTGTATTGCTATTGATTAATTCCTTTATTTTTTTTATTAACTGACTTGTGTATGTGGGTGCTCCAGTGGTGGGTGCATATATATTTACAATTGTTGCATCTCCTTGTTGGATTATCCTCTATGATTTTACAGTGACCTTTGTCTCCTGTTATAGTCTTTGTTTTAAAGTCAATTTTATCTGATATAAGTATTGCTACCCCTGGGTTTTTTTGACATCCATTTGGATTATAGATGTTTCTCCGTCCCTCCACTTTTAATCCGCATGTGTCCCTACAAGGGATTAAATGAATCCCTTGTAGGCAGCATAAAATGGGTCTTGTTTTGTTTTTTTTTTAATCCATTCTGTCATTCTGTGACTTTTGATTGGAGCATTTAGTTCATTTACATTCAAAGTAAATTGATAGGTGTGTGTTTATTGACCTTTTTTTTGTTTATTTTATGGTTGTTTTATGGACCTCTGTTCCTTTCTTCCCTTGCTTTCTTCTCTCACCATAAATTGGCTCTCTTTAGTGATATACTTGGATTCCTTTCTCTCTCTCTCTCTCTCTCTTTTATTTTTTGTGTATCTTACTGTTTTTGCTTTCTAGTTGTTAGGTTTATATGTATACATACAACATATATACATATAGCAGTCTATAGTACATTGATGGTTGTTGAAGCTTGAACTCATTCTTTACTCCTCTCCCCCAACTCTATACCCATGTTTTAGATATATGATATCATACTTTGCATCCTTATATTTTGTGTGTCCCTTGGCTCATTTTTACCAACATAGATATTTTTACTGATTTTGTGCTTCCTACTTTTCTTACTTTTACTTATGGTTTTTTCTTTGCACTCATAGTCCCTTTTAACATTTCTTGTAGGGTTTATTTAGTGGTCATGAACTCTTTTAACTTTTGTTTGGGAAACTCATTATCTCTCTTCTGTTGTTGGATAGAGTATCTTGGCTGCAAATGTTTCCCTTGGCTGCAGATTTTTCCCTTTCAGCATTTTGAATATATCATGCCACTCCCATCTGGCCTATGAAATTTCTGCTGAAAATCCCACTGATAGCCTTATAGGGGTTTCCCTTTATGTAACTGTCTTCTTTTGTATTGCTGCCTTAAAAATTTTCTCTTTATCATTACTTTTTGCCATTTTAATTACTGTGTTTCTTGGTGTGGACTTCCTTGGGTTGATTTTGTGGGAGGTTCTCTATGCCTCCTAGATCTGGATTTCTGTTTCCTTCCCCATATTAGAAAGTTTTCAGCTATCATTTCACCTAATGCATTTTATACCCCCCTTTCTCTCCCTTTCTAGGATCTCTATAATGTGAATGTTATGCTAGATGGAGTCACTGGGTTCCCTAAGTCTATTCTCATTTGGCATATTATTTTTGCTCTCACCTTTTCAACTTGATTACTTTCCATTACTCTGTTCTCCAGGTCACTGGTTCATTTTTCTTCCTGCAGCCTCCTATTTATCCTATCTAGTGTATTTTTAATTTCATTAATTGTGCTTTTCATCTCCGATTCTTCCTTGTCCATCTTGTAAATGATATTATGTACAACACCTTCTGAGCTCTTTGCATCTAAGAATATTTTTTCCATAGTCCTAATATATAAATAAAACATTGTATGGTTAAAAAGTCCTCATTATAATTTTCCCTTCAAAATTTGTGTTGTTCCATTTCTTTTCAAAATTTTTGAGCAGCAAAAATATTTTTTTTAAGTTTAAGACAAACCCTGAGGCTTCACATAAAATAAGGAGTAACATATCTTTTGAATTGCTTGGTAATAAGGTAAACCTAGTGGTAATTTACCTTTCCCTCTTGGATATTTAAGTTGTCTTTTTATATGATAAAATATATAAGAAGTCCTGTGGTATAGAAAGCCATTTACCTGTGTTTAACTGAGCACTTTCTAAATTTATGTGATCAATGTCAAACTTTGCCACTAATTTTCAAACTTATGTGATTTATGTTGGTGGTTATATGGCATTTTAAAAAATTAAACATTTTATTTTTAATTAATCTCTACACCCAATTTGTGGCTTGAACTCACGACCTTAAGATCCAGAGTTATATGCATCTTCTATTGAGCCATCCAGGTGTGCCTATGTGACCTTTTTGATATAACACCACTTAATATCCTGTGGAACTAATGTCCCAAAGAAAGAAATTAGTGTTTTTTCCCCATAATTAAGTAATCACCTTATACAACACATTATTGAATATGTGAATACATATATCGAATTTATGACTATTCCACTTGATTTGTAAAATTGGGATGCAAATTGAAGACATCCAAATCATGGGAAACCATTAAACCTTTGGAAATAGTTTGAAATCATTACAAGATTTTAGTCTCAGAAGAGAATTTAGAGATAATCAAATCAAATGTATGCCTTTTGAAGGTGCAGAAGCCAAGCTCAAAGACATTAGTTACATTATTAAGGTAACATTAAGGTTAGATAATGTTTTTATATTTTTGCTAGGTTTCTGGAAAGTAAATAATGTATTCTGTGTTCTTGATGTAGAGATAGAGTTTAGGACTTTATTTGAGTAAATATCTTATAATGTATAATTCAATATAACAGAACTACTCCATATCACATCAGTGTCCTTTTGTTAATTTCATGAAAGTCAGTTCTTATTCAAATATTGCTCTCATATGTCTCTTTGCCTTTAATAAAGTGTTCAATAAGGCTGTATTTTTATTAGGCCATTTTTGTACTTGGCAACTACATTTTGGAATAACCTTTTATTTTAGTTTTAAAAATAAGAAGCTGACATGTTTTTCAAAAATTCTGTTGACAGTATAAATGATTACTGTCTTTAAAGTTATAGGATTACATAATGGGGTACTTACCTCATCCCTTTGATAAAATGTCTGCTTCTCGCATATCATGAGTAGAAAATATCAGATTTCAGAGAATAAAATTTTTAATTTGAAAAAGTTAACTAGAAACCTAGCTTTTGACGGTTTGTATCAGGTATGCTGTTTGCTTTGGTGTGTGGTTCAGATAGTTGACATGCCTTTAAGATGTTTGAAGTTAGAAGAGAAAAAAGAAGTTGAAAGTTATTATTGCTCGGCTTATTGTGAAAAAGTAAATCAGTTCAGTTTTCCCTTCTCTGCTTCCTAACTTTACTTTCATAGTAAGTTAGCAACTAATAATTTATAAACAACTTAATGATTTTTTTGTATTTTGTTAAATTTAAAGTTGGTACTGAAAGGAAAACTAGATAATGTTCTTCTCTTAGTCTCCTTAATAAAAGAAATTTTAAAATAACTTCAGACTTGGGAATTAAAATTCTGTAAATATTTAGTGAATGAACCCCACTGCTTTTTATGAACTGGAAATAGGAAGAGAACTTTATGGAGAAATTCAGTCAGCTTGCAAGGCTTTCAGTGAGAGATTGGGAAAGCTAAAGTATTTTGGGGGAATATGGATGTTTTTGAACTCTTGATGTAAATTTTAACTTTTGTTTTCTTGGAATGGTTTCTAATTGTCTCTATGATAAAGAGGGTGCTCAAGAAGCAATGAGGGGATATGAGTGAGCCTCTGTTTTGGATGAAGGGGACCATGATTACTGTTTGAAGTACTATTTGACAATATGAAGCACAACAGATATATAAAATGTCAACTGACAATGTAATTTGGATGAGTTTTAGTTTCTTATCTTGCTACCACCTTAGGGTAGGTCAGTTATCCTAAGCTGACCAATATCACCTTCAGTTTTAGCTTCTTTTGGCATTGAATTAAAACACTTTCTAAAAGCAAATACCCCATATTATGCCCCAAGACATTGATAAAATAGCCTTGTTAAAAGTGCACGGTAGGAAGGAAAACACCTCCGGCTATGGAGCACCCCTTTGTACAATATCTTTCTTACCCCTATTTACTTGGAAAACATAATGTATACTTGATGTTTTCTTTATTTAAGATTTTTCTTATTTGAGAGAGAGAGTGAGAGAGAGAGAGCGCATGTGCAGGGGGAGGGGCAGAGGGAGAAGCAGACTCCCTGCTTCTCAATGTGGGGTCTGATCCTAGGACTCTGGGATCATGAACTGAGCCAAAGGCAGACACTTAACCAACTGAGCCACCCAGGAGCCCCTGATGTTAATAAAAACCAATACTAATAAGGACAGCAAATATCTTCTAATACAGCATTGGACAATTCTTCTTAGTGAGATGTTTTTTGTTTCTTTGTTTTTTTATGTTATGTTAGTCACCATACAGTATACCATTAGTTTTTGATGTAGTGTTCTATGATTCATTGTTTGTGCCTACACAAATACACCCAATGCTCCATGCAATATATGCCCTCCTTAATACCCATCACTAGGCTAATCCATCCTCCCACCCTCTCCCCTCCAAAACCCTTAGTTTATTTCCTGGAGTCCATAGTCTCTCATGGTTCCTCTCCCACTTTAATTCCCCCCACCCCTTCATTTTTCCCTTCCTTCTCCTAATGTCCTCCATGCTATTCTTTATGTTCCACAATTAAGTGAAACCATGTAATAATTGACTTTCTCTGCTTGGCTTATTTCACTTAGCATAATCTCCTCTAGTTCTATCCATGTTGGTGCAAAAGTTGGGTATTCATCATTTCTGAATGGCTGAGTAATATTCCATCCTTTCTAGATGGCTGAGTAATATATGGACCACATCTTCTTCTTTTTTTTTTTTTAAGAGTTTATTTATTTATTTATTTGACAGGGAGAGAGAGAGATCACAAGTAGGCAGAGAGGCAGGCAGAGAGAGAGGGGGAAGCAGGCTTCCTGCTGAGCAGAGAGCCCGATGCGGGGCTTGATCCCAGGACCCTGAGATCATGACCTGAGCCGAAGGCAGAGGCTTTAACTCACTGAGCCACCCATGCGCCCTGGACCACATCTCCTTTATCCATTTGTCTCTTGAAGGGCATGTTGGCCCTTTCCACAGTTTGGCTATTGTGGACATTGTTGCTATGAACATTGGGGTGCATGTGGTCCTTCTTTTCACTACATCTGTATGTCTTGGGTAAATACCCAGTCATGCAATTGCATGGGGTAGCTCTATTTTTAACTTTTTGAGGAACCTCCATACTATTTTCCAAAGTACATTCTCACCAACAGTGTAAGAGGGTTCCCCTTTCTCTACAACCTCTCCAAGGTTTGTTGTTTCTTGCCTTGTTTTAGTTTTTGCCATTCTAACTGGTGTAAGGTGATATCTCAATGTGGTTTTGATTTGAATTTCCCTGATGGCTAATGATGATGAACATTTTTTCATGTGTCTGTTTGCTATTTGTATGTCTTCTATAGAGAAGTGTCTATTCATGTCTTCTGCCCATTTTTTGACTTGATTATTTGTTTTTTGGCTGTTGAATTTGAGAAGTTCTTTATAGATCTTGGATATCAGCCCTTTGTCTATAGTGTCATTTGCAAATATCTTCTCCCATTCCATAGGTTGCCCTTTGTTTTGTTGACTGTTTCCTTTGCTGTGCAGAAGCTTTTTATCTTAAGTCCCAAAAGTTTCGTTTTTTCTTTTATCTCCCTTGCCTTTGGACATGTCTTGAAAGAATTTGCTGTGGCCAATGTCCAAGAGGTTACTGCCTATGTTTTCTTCTAGGATTTTGATGGATTCCTGTCTCACATTGAGTTTTTCATCCATTTAGAGTTTATCTTTGTGTCTGGTGTAAGAGAATGGTTGAGTTTCATTCTTCTCTATATAGCTGTCCAATTTTCACAACACCACTTATTGAAGAGAATGTCTTTTATCCACTGGATATTTTTTCCTGCTTTGTCAAAGATTAGTTGACCATAGAGTGGAGGGTCCATATCTGGGCTCTCTATTCTGTTCTGTTGGTCTGTGGGTCTGTTTTTGTGCCAGTACCATGCTGTCTTGGTGATCACAGCCTTGTAATAGAGCTTGAAATCAGGCAACATGATGCCCTCAGCTTTATTTTTCTTTTTCAGCGTTTCCTTGGTGATTTGGTTCCATACAAATTTTAAGAGTACAGCACTTTGAAAAATGCTGATGGTATTTTGATCAGGATGGTGTTGAAAGTATAGATTGCTCTGGGCAGCATAGACATTTTAACAACTTAGGTTTTTGAAATATCTTTGAATTGTTAAAAGGTATTTCAATTTTATATGATTCCTCTGAAGGACAGTACTAGTCTGATTGGTAAAATAGTCTATATTCTAGAGGATCCTAGAGATAAATAAACTGAAAGATGAGGAAAGCCTATTTATCCTCTGATCTATCCATTTGACCAACTGAGCATTGTTGGTTTTTTAAAGATTTTATTTCTTTTTTTTTTTTAAGATTATTTATTTATTGATTTGGCAGAGAGAGAGAGATCACAAGTAGTCAGAGAGGCAGGCAGAGAGAGAGGGCGAAGCAGGATCCCTGCTAAGCAGAGAGCCCGGTGAGAGGCTCGATCCCAGGACCCTGAGATCATGACCCGAGCCGAAGGCAGAGGCTTTAACCCACTGAGCCACCCAGGTGCCCCTGAAGATTTTATTTCTAAATGATCTCTATACCCAATGTGGGGCTTGAACTCACAACTGTAAGACCAAGAATTGCATGCTCTACTGGGTGAGCCTCCCAGGTGCCCCCCCCCCACTGAACTTGCTTAACAAAAAGTTATTATATTGAAAATTTTAAACATATGTGAAAATAAGAGTATAAAAAACTATGTATCCATCACACATTTTCAAAAAATTATCACAATTTGTTGTCCTAATTTTATCTATTAATTTCCCATTTACTCAAATATGGAACTTTAAAAAAAATAGTATTTTTAAGTTTCATTTTGAAATAAGTTCAGACTTAGAGAAAAGTTGCAAAAATTGTACAAAAATTCCATATATCTTCACCTAGATTTGACAAATATTATTTTGTCATATTTGAGTTACTATTCTTTCTCATTTTCTGACTGTTTGGGAGTACTTATAGACTCCCTATAGACTTATAGGGAGTACTTATAATGCTTTGTCCCTAAATGCATATATTTTTATTTCCTTGAAAAAAGGAAATCAAGATGTTTACATCAACTTAATATTATCTAATCTATAGACTTTATCCAGATTTGCCATATGTCTCACTAATGTCCTTTATGGCGAGATAAAAATAATTTTTTTCTGAACCAGGATCTAATCCAAGATCACATATTTAGCTATCATGTCTTTTTAGTCTCTTTTAAAATGGGTGCAATTCTTAGTCTTTTTCTTTTTTTTAATTTCTATCATCTTTGTATTTTTGAAGAGCACATACCAGTTATTTTATAGAATGTGGAAATAGTTTGGCTTTTCTGAAGTAGTTTAGAACAAATCCTAGATATTTATTATTTTACCTAAAAATACCTATGTATCTTTAACATGTAAGGTTTTAAAAGAAGCAATCTTAGTGCTACTATCTCACTCAGAAAAATTAGTAATAATTCTTTAATATTATTTAATATCTAATCCTTGTTCAGTTTTCTCTGATTATCTTAATGATTGTCCCATTGCCTTTTCATAATAGATTTGTTTGGATAATGATACAAGTTCTACATTCTACTTCTTTGCACATGTCCCTTAAGATTCTTTTAATTTATACTAGTTCCCTCTCCTTTTTTCCCCATACTATTAATAGTTGGAGAAACTAGGTCATTTTGTCTTACAGAATTTCTCAGTTGTGTATTTGGCTGATGCTCAACTGAGTGCTCATATCCTCATGCTTTTTTAAAAATGAAGGTGGTGGTAGGGCGGCTGGTTGGCTCAGTAGGTTAAACCTCTACCTTCAGCTCAGGTCATGATCCTGGGGTCCTGTGATTGAGCCCTGCATTGGGCTCTCTGCTCTGTGGGGAGTCTGCTTCTCCTTCTTCCTCGGCCCCTGCTTTTGCTGTCTCTCTTTTTCATAAATAGATGATAGATAGATAGATAGATAGATAGATAGATAGATAGATAGATAGAGCTCTGTGGGGAGTCTACTTCTTCTTCTTCCTCGGCCCCTGCTTTTGCTCTCTCTCTTTCTCATAGATAGATAGATAGATAGATAGATAGATAGATAGATAGATAGATAAGGTCTTTTTTTTAAAAAATGGAGGTGGTGACATAAGAAGGAAATAATGGTACAAAGCACCTATTCCCCTTGATCCCCTTTGGATCCTCTTGGTTCCAAAGTATGTTATTTTCATGATGGAGGCATTCTTTATCATTGTTATAATGATGATGATTCTTAAATCATGATTGCCTTTGCTCTTCAGTGTCTGTCAACAGTACCTAATATTGTTATTTTAGATTGGATCAAGTCCAGTCTAAAAGTATTAGTTGAATTAACATGATGGTCATTGCAAAATTTTAGTATATGATCAGGGCTTTTTTAGTCTCATAATTGTTTCATTCCATCTAATGTGGAATTAGATGTGACCTCCTCTATTCCTACTCTCAAAGTTGTTATAACAATAACGAAAGATTATTTTTCATTAGATTGTTCTACTCCTAATAATTATTTAAAAGCAGTGGACTGTTATCAAAGCATCTGCTTTATCTTGTCTAGGGAAAGACAATTGAATAAAGTAAAATATAAACTATTCTTGTCAGTAATGACCAGTTCAAGTTAATGCTTTTCAGCCATTCCATAGAACTTAAATTGGCATTTCAGTGTTTTTCCCCCCATTTTTTTCAATGTTTCATCATGCACAGAAACATAAACATACCCAGATGCCTCACTAACTAGTATAGATCAATAGCCTGTCAGAGAGAAGGGGTAATGGTAAATTGAGAGTTTAAACATAGAGAAAGTAGATTTTAAGAACCAGATGAAGCCAAGGATAGTCAAAATGAATGTCTGATATAATTTTTGATGTTACATTTAAATAATAGAAGACGGTAATTATAATAATAGTTAACATTTATTGAGTGCTTACATCTGGTCTGGGATTGTAAAGAGCACTACAGAAGAATTACCTCTTTTGATTGTTGTCACAACACTATTGTGAAGTAAAAAGTTCTTATTTTTGTAAATCAGATAAGAAATTGAGACCTAGGAAGATTATATAATTTTCCTATAGTAACATAACTAATAAGTGTGGAATTTTGTTTTAAAATCTGTTTAAAGTTCTGTTTAACTTGAGAAGAAACTTTACAGCATGTCAGATTGGCCAGTTTTTGTCATTTCTTACACTATTGCCAAGTTATTTATTACTAGTTGTTCTGACTCTTAATTTCTGCTTATTTATCTGAAAATAACCTCCAACCACTTAAATATTTGGTTCTTTTAGACTCTTGTGGGTGGACAGATCTGCCCAGTAGTGAAGGCAGGCCTATCTGTAAAATAGGTGGTTCTATCTACAAAATCTTACTATTGCCAAACTTTTCTTCTTTCTTTTCCTTTTCTTTTTGCTTTCTTTTCTCCTTTTTCTCTCCTTTCCTTTCCCTCCCTTACTCATTTTCTCCTTCTTTCCTTCCTTCCTTTCCTTCCTTTCCTTCCTTCCTTCCTTCCTTCCTTCCTTCCTTCCTTCCTTCCTTCCTTCCTTCCTTCCTTCCTCCTTCCTTCCCTCCCTCCCTCCCTCCCTCCCTCCCTCCCTCCCTCCCTCCCTCCTTCCGGTATTAAAAATAATCATTTATTTTGCTTATGATTCTGTGAGTTAGCTGGGCAGGTTTTCTGGTCTGGATCCACTAGCTGACTACAAACACAGGCTTGGCTGTCTCCCACATCTAGGATCAGCTGATGGGTTGGCTGGCAGCTATGATAGTCTAGGATGATCTAGGATGGCCTCACTCATGTCCGGTGGTTTGTGCTGGCTGTTAGCTGTGATACCTTGGTTTTCCTCACCGTGACTGCTTCATCCTCCAGTAGGCTAGCTACTGGTTAACCTGTTCATTCTTTAGTAGGATGTTCTTTAACTTCTCCATATTTGCCTTCTTTCCAAATTTTGTCTTGTAGTTGACCTCAAGTTTCATAACATTGTTGTCTGAAAATATGCATGGTATGATCTCAATCTTTTTGTATTTGTTGAGGCCTGTTTTGTAAACCAGTATGTGATCTATTCTGGAGAATTTTCCATGTGCATGAAATGAATGTATATTCTGCTGCTTTAGAATGAAAAGCTCTGAATATGTCTGGTAAGTCCATCTGGTCTGGTGTGTCATTCAAAGCCCTTTTTGATGATCCATCCATTGCTGTAAGTGGGGTATTAAAGTCCTCTATTATTGTATTATTGTGTTATTATCAGTGAGTTTCTTTATGCTTGTTATTAATAGGTTTATATATTTGGATGCTCCCAAGTTGGGAGTATAAATGTTTATTATTGTTTGATCTTTTTGTTGAATGGACCCTTTTAACATGATGTAGTCTTCTTCTTCATCTCTCGTTACAATCTTTGGTTTAAAATCTAGTTTGTCAGATGTAAGTATGGCTACTACAGCTTACTTTTTCTTTCCATTAGCATGATAAATAGTTTTCCATCCCCTCGATTTAAATCTGGAAGTGACTTTGTATCTCATATGAGTCTCTTATAGATAGCATATATATCATTCTTATATTTTATCCACTCTGTTACCCTGTCTTTTGATTGGAGCACTTACTACATTTACTTTCAGAGTATTGATAGATATGAATTTAATCCCATTGTGTTACCTATAAAGTTGTTGTTACTGTAGATTGTTTCTGTTCCTTTCTGGTCTTTGTTACTTTTGTGTAACAACATTACTTTTAAGTTACTTTTAGTCTCTTTTTCCTGCTCAGTCCCCTTTAATTCTTGCAGAGCTGGTTTAGTATTCATAAACTCCTTTAGTTTTTGCTTGTTTTGGAAACTCTTCATCTTTCCTTCTATTCTGAATGGGAGTCTTGCTGGATAAAATATTCTTAGCTGCATATTTTTCCCATTTAGCACATTGAATATTTCATTCCAGTCTTTTCTGGCCTGCCAAGTTTCTGTGGACTGGTCTGCTGCTAATCTTACATGTCTACCTTTGTAGGTTAAGGACCTTTTGTCCCTAACTGTTTTTGCAAGTTTCACTATGATATGCCTTGGTTTTTATTGATTTTGGGGGATTTTTAGGGTATTTCTTGTGCCTCTTGGGCTTAAATGCCTTTTTCCTTCCACAGATTAGGGAAGTTCTCAGCTATAATTTGTTCAAAGAAACTTTCTGTCCTTTTTCCCCTTTCTTCTTCTGGGATCCTATGATATGGATATTATTGTAGTTTATCACTGTAGTACAATAATATCACGGAGTTCCCTAAGTCTATATTCATGATCTAATGATTTTCTTGCCCTCTTCTTTTTAGCTTCATTATTTTCCATAATTTTATCTTCTGTATCACCTATTCATTCCTCTGCTTCTTCCATCATCAATGTGATTATATCCAGTTGTTTTTACATGTCAATTGTAGCATTTTTTATTTTGGCCTGACTAGTTTTTGGGTCTTGTATATCTGTAGCAAGGGTTTCTCTGGTGTATTCCATGGTTTTCTCAAGCCCAACTAGTATCCTTATGATTGTTGTTTTAAATTCTGTTTCAGGCATATTACTTATATCTGTTTTGTTTAGCTGCCTGGCCATGACTTCTTGTCCTTTATTTTGGGATGAATTCCTCTATTTGGCATTTTTTTTTCTAGGTCCCTGTCTTTTCTGTTAGGAAAGCCTTTGACTGGTCCTGTTTCCATTGGAGCTGAAGCTTCGTAACACTATGATCAGTAGACCTGGTGCATGTGGGGGGTTTGTGCTGGTCTTCTGGTGGAGGAACCTGCTGCTGCTCTGGCTCTCAGTAATATTTGCCCTAGTGAAATAGTGAAAAAGGCACCTGCACTTAGTACAGGAGGATGGAGCTTGGTGTAAGCAACTCAAGCCTTGACTGTTTTTGCTGTGTTACTGGCTGAAGTATATTCATGCTAATGGGAGAGGTGAAAAATGGTGACAGCAGCACTCTTCTCAGAAGAGAGGAGTTTGCACCCTCTGCTGTTCAGGAAGTGCTCACAGAAGAACAAACAATTTCTCCTTTTGTGTCCCAGGCTCTCATCAGATCCCTGCCTTCACCTTGTCCGTGTCTGAGTTGTCTACCTATCTGGTGGTATAGTGCCCTGTTTTATCTCAGGCATGTGGCTGAGTTTCAAAACTCCAAATTTTAGAGACCTTGCATAGTGGGGACCTATGCTGATCCTCTGAGTGAGGGTTTCACTGCACTGTGGCTAGTACCAATTTGCCCCAGAAAAGCAATTGCATGACTTCACATGGATTTGGATTTTATGGTAAAGCATAGCAAAAAGCAGCATCCAGGTTAGCTGCCCTCAGCAAGTGTTTTGCTCATAGGTTAATGAACAGAGCAACTCAATGGCATCTACAGCTCTTTTGGCCCCAGAGAGGCAGTGCTTTCTCTCCCAAATGCACTCCAAGAGGGGGAACTGTCTCCCAGTGTGATCCAGGGGACCCTCAGAACATACTCTCTGCTTCTGGGCCTCCTCCCTCCTTCTCCATAAGAGCACAACTATGCCCTAGGCTTGACCCTGGTGATGGTGCAGATTTGTTAAACTTCAGTCTTCCAGCCCTGCTGCTTGTAAAAGCTTGTGATGATCAGCCCTTCTCATTTTCCCAGTCAGCAGTTTTGGGGAAATGTTTTTCTTGTGCAATCCTCTTTGTGTTGCTTTCAGTCTTCTCCCCCCTCTCTCTCCCCCAATGATCAGAGCTCCCTCCCCTCCACAGCACCTATGATTCTTTTCTCCCCACATCATGTCTCTGTACCTTTTACCTTTCACAATGTGGCCTCTTTTCTTCCTTTAGTTGTGCAATTTGTTCTCTCAGTCCTCAGAGGATCAATGTCCTGGGTGTTCAGAATGATTTGATAATTACCTAACTGTGTTTAAGGAACCAGGCAAACATAAGGTCCTCCTCCTACTTCACTATCTTAACTCCTCCTCCTCCTCAATTTGGCTTAGTTTTTTCTTGTTACACTTTTTTTTAAAGTGTATATATTTCTTTTTTTTTTTTTAGATTTTATTTATTTATTTGACAGAGAGAGAACATGAGTGGGGAGGAGGGGGAGCCCTGATGCAGGGCTCAATCCCAAGACCCTGGGATCATGACCTGAGCTGAAGGCAGACACGTAATTGACTAAATCACCCAGGTACCCCGAAGTGTATATATTTCTTATTTAACTGAAGAAGCTCCAAATTTATCTCCTCCAGCACACGTAAAATGCACTGAGATTTTTATTTTTAAAAATTGTATTAACTATAGAAATGAATTTGAGAAATAAGTAATAATATAGATATTTCCTACCTATACAGTAATGTGATCCTTCTCCATTTGTTCAAATCTTAATATTGATCTTTTTTATCCCATACTTTTCTTGTTATGATTCTTGATTCCCATATCACAGAGTTCTTGTTTCTTGTTGCTTCTATGAATAAGCATGGTTATCCTGAATCTAGATCATTAAGTGAAATTAATTAGCAGGTTTTAAAATTTATTTACTTACATTTTGAAAAATAAAAATTGTGTATATTTAAGATATACAACATGATGTTATATACTACAACAACATGATACAAGTCACATTATGAAATGATTACTATAATCAAACTAATTAAGAAATCCATCGCCTCCCAAATAGTTACCATTTTTTTTTGTGATGTGTGGTGTGAACCCTTGAGATCTATTCTCTTAGCAAATTTCAAATATATAAAATAATATAATTAACTATAGTTATCATGTGGCACATTGGGTCTTCAGAACTTATAACTGAAAGTTTGTACACTTAAATCAGTATTTCCCCTTTCCTCCCACCCTCCAGCCTCTAGTAATCACCGTTCTACTCTCTGTTTCTCTAAGTTTGACTTATTTTTTTTTAAAAGATGCCACATAAAAGTGAGATCATCTGATACTTGTTGTTCTATGTCTAGCTTATTTCACTTAGCATAATGACCTCTAAGTTTGTCCATGTTGTCACAAAGGCAGGATTTCTTAATTTTTATTTATTTTTTTTAAAGATTTGGTTTATTTGATAGAGAGAATACAAGTGGAGTGGGGGCAGTAGAGGGAGAGAGAGGAGCAGGCTCCCTGCTAAGCAGGGAGTCTGATGCGGGGCTTGATCCTAGGACCCTGAGATCATGACCTGATCTGAAGGTAGATGCTTAACTGTCTAAGCCACCCAGGTACCCAGCTTCCTTCTTTTTAAAGGCTAAATAATATTCCAGACGGTGTGTGTGTGTGTGTGTGTGTGTGTGTGTGTGTGTGTGTGTATACACACCATATTTTCTTTATTCATTCATCTATCAGTGGACATATGGGTTGTTTCCATATCTTGGCTACTATGAATAATGTTGTAGTGAAGATGGGAGTATATATGTCTTTAAGATAGTGATTTTATTTCCTCTGGATATATATCTAGAAGTGGGATTGCTGGATTATATGGTAGTTCCCTTTATTTTAAGGGGCCTCCCTACTATTTTGCATAATGGGTATATCAGTTTACATCCCAACCAACAGTGCACAAAGGTTCCCTTTATTCCACATACATACCAACATTTTTATCTCTTGATTTTTTGGTGATAGCTGACCTAACAGGCGTGAAATTATACCTCATTGTAGTTTTGATTTTTATTTCTCTAAAAATTAGTGATGTTGAGCAACTTCTAACATACCTGTTGGCTATTTGTATATCTTTTTTGGCAAAAAAAATCTATTCATTCCTTTGTTTATTTTTTAGCAAAGTTATTATATTATTTTTTTAGTATTGAGTTGTTATGAATTCCAAATATATTTTAATATATATGAATTCCATATATATTAACCCCTGATCAGATTTATGGTTTGCAAATACTCTCCCATTTCATAGGTTGCCTTTTTATTTTGTTGATGGGTGAGCCTTTTTAATTTGTTGAGTCTTTTTAATTTGATGTAGTCCCACTTGTTTATTTTTGCTTTTGTTACCTGGGCTTTTGGTGTGAATTCCAAAAAATCTTGTCAAGACCCATGTCAAGGTGCCTTTGTTTTTTGTTTTCATTTAGGAGTTTTATGGTTTCAGGTCTTGCGTTTAAGTCTTTAATCCATTTTGGGTTGATTTTTGTGTATAGTGTTAATATAAGGATATAATACCATTGTTTTTAGAAGATTTACTCATTTATTTTAGAGCAAGAGAGAGCGGGGGGGGGGTTTGGGGAGGGATAGAGGGAGAAGGAGAGAGAAACTCTGACTTCACGTTCAGTGTGGAGCCAGATCTGGGGCTCAATTTCAAGACCCTGAGATTGCAACCTGAGCCAAAACCAAGAGTTGGCTGCTTAACTGACTATGCCCCCCAAGTGCCTCACAATATCATTCTTTTTCATGTGGCTATATAATTTTCCCAATACCATTTATTGAAGAGACTGTTCTTTCCCGAGAGAATATTATTGGCACCTTTGTTGTAAATTAGTTGTATATGTATGGGTTTATTTCTGGGCTCACTATTCTGTTCTATTGGTCTGTCAATTTTTATGCCAGCACCATACTGTTTTGATTAATACAGCTTTGTAATATGGTTTGAAGTCAAAGAGTGAGATGCCTCCGGCTTTGTTCTTCTTGCTCAATATTGCTTTGACTGTTTTGGGTCTTTTGTGGTTCCATATGACTTTTAGGGTTATTATTCTATTTTTGTGAAAAAAATCATTGGAATTTTGATGGGGAATTGCCTTGAATCTGTAGATTGTTTTTTATAGAATGAACATTTAAACAGCATTATTTCTTATTCATGGACACAGGGTATCTTTGTATGTATTTGTGTCATCTTTGACTTTTTTCATCAATTTTAAAAAATTTAATTCAGTTTTTGAGAGAGAGAGAGAGAAAGAGAGAGAGAGAGAATATACACAAGAGGAGGGAGGGGCAGAGAGATAGAGACAGAAAGAGAATATTAAGCAAGCTCCACTCTGGGTATGGAGTCTGATGGGTCTTGATCTCACAACATGATCTCTCAGATCATGATCTGAGCTGAAATCAAGAGTTGGATGCTTAACTGACTGAGCCATCCATGCGCCCATTTCATGAGTATTTTAAGAAAACTATAAGCTAGTATTCCTGGCAGTGGGCATTAGTTAAAAAATCCTCAACAAAATAGTGGGAAATTGAATTTAACAGTATATTAAAAGGATTATACACTATGTGCAAGTAAAACTAATCCCTGGGATGCAAGGATGGTCAACATATGCAAAACAATAAATGTGATATAACACTTAACAAAATAAAGAATGAAAGCCATGTGATCATTTCAATAGCTACAAAAAAATTTGATAAAATTCAGAATACTTTTATAATAAAAACTGTCAACAAATTAGGTATAGAAGAAATACACCTCAACATAATAAAAGCTATATATGGTAAGTCAAAGGTAACATGATACTCAGTGGTGAAAAGCTGAAGAAAGTATTTCCTCTATGATTAAAAGAATACAAGGGTGTCTACTCTTGTCACCTCTGTTCAAGATAGTAATGGAAGTCATAGCCAAAGTAGTTAGGCAAGAAAAAGAAATAAAAGACATCTAAGTTGGGCCCTTCTGGTTGGCTCAGTGGATTAAGCCTCTGCCTTCAGCTCAGGTCATGATCTCAGGGTTCTGGAATCAAGCCCCGCATCAGGCTCTCTGCTTAATGGGGAGCCTGCTGCCCCCCTCTCTCTGCCTGCCTCTCTGCCTACTTGTGATCTCTCTCCCTCTGTCAAATAAATAAATAAATAAATAAATAAAGAAAACATTTTTTTCTTTCTTTTTTTTCCCCCAAATATGTTTTATTTTTTCAGTGTTACAAGATTTATTGTTCATGCACCACACCCAGTGCTCCATGCAATACATGCCCTCTCCAATACCCACCACCAGGCTAGCTCAACCCCCACCCCCGTCCCCTCCAAAACCCTCAGTTTGTTGCTCATAGTCCACAGTCTCTCATGGTTCATCTCCCCCTCTGGTTTCCCCCATTCACCTTTCCCTTCCTTCTCACAATGCCCTCCATGTTTTTCTTTACGCTCAGCATGTAAGTGAGACCATAAGGTAATTGGTTCTCTCTGCTTGACTTATTTTACTCCGCATAATCTCTTCCAGTCCCATCCATGTTGATACAAAAGTTGGATATTCGTCCTTTCTAATGGAGACATACTATTCCTTTGTATATATGGACCATATC
>CM053603.1:128830559-128853236 GCA_028646535.1 Procyon lotor | reverse complement strand
TATATATATATATACAATGGCATACTATGCAGCCATCAAGAGAAACGAAATCTTGCCATTTGCAACAACATGGAACTGGAGGGTATTATGCTAAGTGAAATAAGTTAGTCAGAGAAAGACAATTATCACATGATATGAAGAATATGAAAGGCAGGGCAGGGGATCGTAGGGGGGTGGTGGGGGACAGAAATGAAACAGGATGGGATGGGGAAGGAGCAAACAGTAAGAGACTCCTAAACTCACGAAATGTACTAAGGGTGGCTGGGAGGTGGAGGTAGGGATAGGGTGGCTGGGTGATAGACATTAGGGAGGTTATGTGCTATGGTAAGTGCTGTGAAATGTGTAAGCCTGAAAATTCACAGACATGTACCCTGGGGCAAATAATACATTATATGTTAATAAAAAAATAAATTAAAAAAAAAGAATCACTCGTTCTAAACAAGGTAAAATAGCACCTTTTCTCCCTGGTCCTCTGTCTTACAACTAAAAAACCCTGGATATAAGATAAATTATGCACAGTTAAAAGCTGAGAAGATGGCAAAATAGGAGGACCCTAAAATCAGCTTGTCCCACAGGTACAACTAAATAACACAACATAAATAACATCAGCATGAATAATTCAGAAAATGAGAGGAAGATTGGCAGAACAAACTCCAAAACTAAAGGTAGGAAAGAGGCCACATTGAATAAGGTACGAAAGGTGAAGACACAGACTGGGAGTGAAATGGACCATGGCCATCTGGGTGGGGAGGGAGCTAGTGGCATGGAGAAGGGTGAAAAACAGACAATCATACTGGGCACTCCATACATGGAAGTGGAATCTCCTCTAACATTTGGTTTTGAAAGTCAAAAGGGCCCAATCTTGTGAGTTCTTAGAACTAGTGAAATCTAAAGCCTGGAATTTTTTAAATCGCAGGCTCCACTTTTGGAGAGCCCAGAAAGCATCAGGAATGAAGTCCCTGACCTTAAGGAGATACCTGGCAAACAGCCACTGGAGATATAGAGTGGAAGCTCCGTATGAGAAACACCAGGGGCAGACAGGAGGGAGAGTTATTTACTCATCTCAGAAATGGCCTGGAGAGGCAAGGATCATGGGGAGACCCCTTCAGGAACAAGGGAGATGGCAGACACCACTTTCCTCCCCAGGTCCCCAGCATGGTATAAACACATGGCCACTTGCAAGAACCAGCATGGCACCAACTCTACCTACTTAATGTGTTTACACCAAGCCCCACTTCCCTGAATTTAAGCAGATCTACCTTTCCCAGTCATGCTTTTCTCAGTTCCAGTGCTGCAGGACCTCTCTCCCAGAAGACCCCACCAACACCTCATCTCTTGACCTGCATATTTTGTAGGGCTTCAGTTCTAGTGCAGCAGCAGGCCTCATTTCACAACACCAGCACACACCTTGTTAAAACCTTGTTAAAATATGCCATATCCAGCCAGGGACCAAACATAGCCTAAAACAGGCAAAGAGAGCTTCTGCAGATGACTGGAATGAAGGGAAAAACAACCAGGACACAACAGCAAGGCACACACAAAGCACATAGGAGATACTCCTGAATTGTCAGGTCCTAGAGAAAGGAGACACTTAACTGCAGGACACTACAGGATACTACTTTTCTTCATAAAGCCATTACCTTCAAGAGCAGGAGGCATAGCTGACTTTCCTAGCACACAGAAACAGAAACAAAGAATTAGACAAAATGAAAAGACAAAGGAATATGTTCCAAATGAAAGAACTGAACAAAACAACAGAAAGAGACCTAAGCAAAATGGATATAGGTCATGTATCAGAGAGAATTTAAAGTAATGATCATAAAGGTACTCACTGGACTTGAGAAAAGAGTAGAAGACATCAGTTAGACCCTTAACAAAGAAATAAAAAAGAACTAGTCAGATATAAAGAGCACAAAAAATGAAATTAAAAATATACTTGGAATAATCGGCAGGCTAGAGGAAGCAGAAAATGAATTAATGACCTCGAAGACAGAGTAATGGAAAGTAATAAAGCTGAAGAAATGAAAGAAAAAAGAATTATACAAAATGAGAATGGACTTAGGGAACTCCATGACTCCATCAAGTAGAATAACATTTGTATTACAGGGATTCCAGAAGAAGGACAGACAGAAGAGGTGGAAGGAAATTTATTTGAAGAAATAATAGCTGAAAACTACCCAAATATGGGGAAAGAAGCAGAAATCCAGATCTAGAAGGCAACTCCAAGAGACAATTTTTATGTTTTTAATTATTTTTTAAAGATTTATTTATTTATTAGAGAGAGAGAGAAACAGAGAGAGAGAGAGAAAATGCACAAGAGCATGAACAGAGGGAAGGGCAGAGGGAGAAGCAGTCCCAGGGAACCCAATAAGGGGCTCTACCCCAGGACCCTGAGATCATGACCTGAGCTGAAGGTAGACACTTAACCAACTCAGCCACCAAGGTGCCCCAAAGACATAGTTTTTAAAAATGGCAAAAAGTAGTGATAAAGAAAAAAATGTTAAAGCAGCAAGAGAAAAGGAGAGTTACATACTAGGGAAACTCCATAAGGCTATCAGCATATTTTTTAGCAGAAACTATGCAAGTCAGAAGAGAGAGGCGTCATGTATTCAAAGTGGTGAAAGGTAAAAAATCTACAGTCAAGAAGACTATCCAACAAGGTTATCATTCAATATAGGAAAGATAAAGAGTTTCTCAGACAAAAACTAAAGGAGTTCATGACTACTAAATTATCCTACAAAAAATATTCAAGGAACCTTTTTAATGGAAAGGAAATATTAGTGAGATTATAAAAAGGTGGAAGCACATAATCAGTAAAAATAAGTGTATCTGTAAAAATCAATCAAGGAATTAAAAAATGAAAGGATTTAAATTATGACATCACATATCTCAAACATTGGTAGGAGAGGAGTAAAGAATGGATTCAAACTCAAGTGGCTATCAATTAACAAAGGCTGTTATATGAACAAGATGTTATATACAAACCTAATAGTAACCACTAATCAAAAACTACTAACTGATATGCAAAGAATAAAGAGAAAGGACTCCAAGTATGTCACTAAAGAAAGCCAACAATCCATGAAAGAGAGCAAAAGAAGGATCGATCAGAGGAAAACTACAGCAATGACAAAACAAGTAAGAGAATGGCAATAAATACTCACTATCAATAATTACTTTGAATCCAAATGGGCCAAATGCTTCAATCAAAAGACATAGGGTGACAGAATAAAACAAAACAAAACAAGACCTGGGTGCCTGGGTGGTACAGTTGCTTAAGCATCACACTCTTGAATCTGGCTCAGGTCATGATTTCAGGATTGTGAGACTGAGCCCTTCCTCTGGCTCTGTACTGGACATGAAGCCTGCTTAAGATTCTCTCTCTCCCTCTGCCCTTCATTGCCCTCACAAAAATACTACTAATAATGATGATGATGATAATAATAATAATTTATAAGCTGCCTACAATGGACTCATTTCAGACCAAAGACACCTTCAGATTGAAAGTGAGAGGATAGAGAAATATCTATTATGCCAATGGATGTCAAAAGAAAGCTGGAGTAGCAATACTTATATCAGACAAAACTGATTTTAAAACAAGACTGCAATAAGAGACAAAGACACTCTATAATTATAAAGGGGACAATCCAACAAGGAGATACACAATTGTAAATATTTATGCACTCAACATGGGAACACCCAAATACATAAACATAACAAACAAACACAAAGGAACTAATAGATCCTAATACAATAATAGTAGAGGTCTTTAATATCCTACTTACATCAATGGATAGATCCTGATTAAAACTCTTCAGAATCTAGGGATAGAGGAACATTCCTCAATTTCATAAAAATTATCTATGAAAAGCCCACAGTGAATATCATCTCAATGATATCTCAATGAATATCTCAATGATATTCAGAAAAGCTGAAAGCCTTTCTCTTAATATCAGGAACATGACAAGGATGCCTACTATCTCCACTATTGTTCAACATAGTCCTGGAAGTCCTAGCAACAGCATTCAGACAACAAAAAGAAATTAAAGGCATTCAAATTGGCAAAAAAGTTAAACTCTCTCTCTTCGCAGATGACATGATACTTTATGTGGAAAACCCAAAAGACTCCACCCCCAAACTACTAGAACTCATACAGAAATTCAATAATGTGGCAGGATACAAAATCAATGCACAGAAATCAGTTGACTTCCTATACAAGAATAATGTAACTGTAGAAAGAGAAATTATAGAATCAATTTCATTTATAATAGCACCAAAAACCTTAAGATACCTGGGAATAATCCTAACTAAAGAGATAAAGGATCTATACTCTAGAAACTACAGAACACTTATGAAGGAAATTGAAGAAGACACAAAGAGATGGAAAAACATTCCATGCTCATGGATCAGAAGAATAAACATTGTTAAAATGTCTATGCTGCCCAGAGCAATCTATAATTTCAACGCCATCTCAATCAAAATACCAATGGCATTTTTCAAAGTGTTGGACCAAACAACTCTAAAATTTGTATGGAACCACAAAAGACCCTGAATCACCAAGGAAGTGATGGAAAAGAAAAACAAAGCAGGGGCATCACGTTGCCTGACTTCAGGCTCTTAAAAAGCTGTGATCACCAAGACAGCATGGTACTGGCACAAAACAGACACATAGACCAATGAACAGAATAGAGAGCCCAGATATGGACCCTCCATTCTATGGTCAAGTAATCTTCAACAAAACAGGAAAAATATCCAATGGAAAAAGTCTCTTCAATAAATGGTGCTATGAAAATTGGACAGCTACATACAGAAGAATGAATCTTGACCATTCTCTCACATCAGACACAAAGATAAACTCAAAATGGATGAAAGATCTCCATGTGAGACAGGAATCCATCAAAATCCTGGAGGAAAACATAGGCAGTAACCTCTTCGACATCAACTACAGCAACTTCTTTCAAGACATGTTTTCAAAGGCACGGGAAACAAAAACAAAAATGAACTTCTGGGACTTCAACAAGATAAAAAGCTTCTGCACAGCAAAGGAAACTGTCAACAAAAGAAACAGGCAACCCACGGAATGGGAGAAGATATTTACAAATGACACTACAGACAAAGGGCTGATATTCAAGATCTATAAAGAACTTCTCAAACTCAACACCCCCCCCAAAAAAATAATCAAGTCAAAAAGTGGGCAGAAGACATGAACAGACACTTCCCCAAAGAAGACATACAAATGGCTAACAGAAACATGAAAAAAAATGTTCATCATCATTAGCCACAAGAAATTCAAATTGAAATCACATTGAGATACCACCTTACACCAGTTAGAATGGCAAAAATTGAAACAAGGCAAGAAACAACAAATGTTGGAGAGGCTGTGGAGAAAGAGGAACCCTCTTACACTGTTGGTGGGAATTTTCTTTGGAAAACAGTGTAGAAGGTCCTCAAAAAATTAAAAATAGAGCTACCAGCAATTGCACTACTGAATATTTACCCCAGAGATACAGATGTAGTAAAAAGAAGGGCCATATGCACCTCAAAGTTCCTAGCAGCCATGTTCACAATAGCCAAACTGTAGAAAGAGATGAGATGCCCTTCAACAGATGAATGGATAAAGAAGATGTGGTCCATATATACAATGGAATACTACTCAGCCAACAGAAAGTCTGAATATACAACTTTTGCATCAATGTGGATGGAACTGGAGGAGTTTAGGCTAAGTGAAATAAGTCAAGGAGAGAAAGTCAATTATCATATGGTTTCACTTATTTGTGAGACATAAGGAATAGTAGCATGGAGGACATTAAAGAACGGAAAATGAAGGGGGGAAACCAGAGAGGGAGATGAACCATGAAAGACTCTTGACTCTGTAAATCAAACTGAGGGTTTTAGGAGAGGGGGTGGGGGTATGGGTTAGCCAGGTGATTGGTATTAAGGGGGGCATGTATTGCATGGAACACTGGATGTTATATGCAAATAATGAATCATGGAACACTGCATCAAAAACTAATGATATACTATGTGGTGACTAACATAACAAAACAAAAAAATCATTCACTACAATCAAGTGGGATTTATTATTGGCTTGCAAGGGTGATTCAATATTCACAAATCAATCAATATGATACATCACATTAATAAGGGAAAGAGTAAAAACCATTTCCTCATTTCAATAGATGACAAAAAAGTATTTGAGAAAGTATAACATTTATTTATGATAAAAATCCTCAACAAAGTAGGTTAGGAGGGAAATTACCTCAACATAATAGCCACAGCCAATATGAAAAGGCCACAGTCAATATCATACTCAACAGGGGAAAACTGAGACCTTTCCCGCTAAGGTTAGGAATAAGACAAGTATATCTACTCTCACCACTATTATTCAACATAGTACTGGAAGTCCTAGCCGCAGCAATCAGACAACAAAAATAAAATGCATCCACAATTGGAAAGGAAGAAGTAAAACTTTCCTTATTTGCAGATGACATGATACTATGTAATAGAAAAACTTAGACTCCACCAAGAGACAAGTAGAACTGATAAATGAATTAAATAAAGTCACAGGATATATCAATGCACAGAAATCTGTTGCATTTCTATACACTAGTAATGAAGCAGGAGAAAGAAAAATTAAGAAAACAATCTCATTTATAATTGCACCCAAAATAATAAACTACCAGAGATAAACTTAACCAAGGTAAAAGACCTGTACTCTGAAAATTATAAAATACTGATGAAAGAAATTGAGGATAACACAAACAAATGGAAAGATATTCCATACTCATGGAGTAGAAGAACAAATACTATTAAAAAATCCATCTGACCCAAAGCAATCTACATATTTAATGCAATTTCTGTATTAAAATATCAACAGCACTTTTCACAGAACTAGAATAATACTAACATCTGTATGGAACCACAAAAAAACCTATATAGCCAAAGCAATCTTGAAAGAAAAACAAAACTGGATACATCACAATTCCAGATTTCAAGTTATATTACAAAACTGTATTAATCAAAACAGTATGGCACTGGCACAAAAATAGACACAAAGATCATGGAACAGAAGAGAAACACAGAAATAAATCCACAATTATATAGTCAGGTAATCTTTGAAAAAGCAGCAAAGTACATGCAATAGGGAAAAGACAGTCTCTTCAACAAATGATGTTGGAAGAACTGGACAGATACATGCAAAAGATTTAAATTGAACTACTTTCTCACTCCATACACAAAAATAAACTCAACACTGATCTAAATGTAGGACCTGCAATCATAAAAATCCTAGAAGAGAGAAAAGACACAAATTTCTTTGACATCAGTTGTAGCAACATTTTTCTAGATAGTTCTGAGGCAAGGGTAATAAAAGCAAAAAATAAACTATTGGAACTTCATCAAAATAAAATGCATCTGAGGAGCAAAGGAAACAATCAACAAAACTAAATGGCAACCGACAGAGTGGGAGAAGATATTTGTAAATGATATATCCAATAAAGGCTCAGTATCTAAAATATATATGAAACCTGATACAACTCAACACCCCAAAATGGGCATAAGTTATGAATAGACATTTCTCCAAAGAAGACTAACAGACACATGAAAAGATAATATTCATCATCAGGGAAATCAAATCAAAATTACAATGAGATATCACCTCACACCTCACACCTCACATCACCTCACACTAAACATTCACACATTTAGTCAGAATGGCTAAAATCAACAACACAGGAAACAACAGGTGTTGGTGAAGATGTAGAGAAAAGGAACCCTTGTGCACTTCTGGTGGGAATGCAAACTTGTGCAGCCACTGTGAAAAATGGTATGAAGGTTTCTCAAAAAGTTAAAAATATTGTGTAAGATTGATGATTCACAGACCTGTACCCCTGAAATAAATAATACTTTATGGGTTAATAAAAAATTTTTTTTAAAATTAAAAATAGAACTATCCTATGATCCAGTAATCACACAACTGAGTATTTACCTAAAGGAGACAAAAATACTAATTCAAAAGTATACATGGTCCCCCATGTTTTTAGGAGCATTATCTACAACAGCTAATTAAGGAAACAGCTCATGTCTATCGACTAATGAATGGATAAAGTATATGTGGAGGGTGTGTGTGTGTGTGTGTGTGTGTGTGTGTATACATACTGTGGAATATTACTCAGCCATAAAAAAGGAATGAAATCTTGCCATTTGCAACAACATGGATAGAGCTAGAAAGTATTATGCTAAGTGAAATAAGTGAGTCATGAAGATAAATACCGTATGATTTCACTCATACATGGAATTTAAGAAACAAAACAAGTAAGAAAAGGGAAAAAAGAGAGAGACAAACTAAGAAACAAAAATTTTTTTTTTTTTAAGATTTTATTTATTTGACAGAGAGAAACACAGCGAGAGAGGGAACACAAGCAGAGGGAATGGTAGCGGGAGAAGCAGGCTTCCTACTGAGCAAGGAGCCCGATGCGGGGCTCGATTCCAGAACTCTGGGATCATGACCTGAGCCGAAGGCAGACACTTAACGACTGCGCCACCCACGCGCCCCCAAGAAACAGATTCTTAACCACAGAGCATAAACTGTTGGTAAACAGAGGGGAGGTGGGAGTGGGATGGGTAAAATAGGAGATGGATATTAAGGAGTCACTTGTTTTGATGAGCACTGGGTGATGTATGGAATTGTTGAGTCACGAATTGTAAACCTGAAGTGAATATTACACTGTGTGTTAACTATACTGAAATTTAAAAAAAATGTTTTTGACTAAACCTAACAAAAATGTGGAAGACGTCAGAAAAACTCTCATAAATGTTATTTAGAGAATCAAAGAAGACTTAAGGAAATGGAGGATATAACATACACCATGGTTCATTGAATGATTCAGTATAGTCATTGTGAATGACAATGAATCAATATTGCCATCTTGCATGGGATATGTTAGTGCTCTTCAAACTAGTCTATAGATTCAAAGTATTTCTTTTTTTTTTTTTTTTCTTATTTATTATGTAACTGGAGGTTTGAACCTCTTAATCTCATTTACCTATTTTGCTCACCACTTCCTTCTCTGGGAACCACCAGTTTGTTCTCTCTATTTACAAATCTATTTGTTTTGTTTTGTTTAGATATCACATGTAAATAATATCATATGGTATTTTCTTTTTCTGTCTGATATATTTCATTTAGCATAGTACCCTCTAGGTCCATCCATGCTATCACAAATGGTAAGATTTCATTCTTTTCTTTTTCAATCAGTAATATTCTATTCTATCTATATCACAAACACACATATATACATACACATGACACATCTTCATCTATCCATCTATTGATGGACACTGAGATTGCTTCCATACTTTGGCTGTTATAACAGCTGCAATGAACATGAGTCCATATATCTTTTCAAATTAGTATTTCTAATCAAAATCTCAGTAAATGTGTTTGTGGAATTGGACAAGTTATTTCTAAAATTTAAGTGGAAATACAAAAGTTAAGTTTAAAGAAGAGAATTAAAGTAGAATGGTTAATCAAATTGAAGAATATTCACTAAGTTGAATACTACATAACAATGAAAGTAATAAACTATAGCTACATGCGACATGGATAAAATTTATAAATACAATATTGAGCAAAAGAAGCCAAACAAAAATAAGAATATGTATGATATCATTCCTATAATTTTCCAAACAACAGGTAAAACTAATTTATAGAGTTTGTTTGTTTATTAAAGATTTCATTTATTCATTTGACAGAGAGGAGAGAGATCACAAGTAGGTGGAGAGGCAGGCAGAGAGAGAGGGGGAAGCAGGCTCCCTGCTGAGCAGAGAGGCCATGCAGAGCTGGATCCCAGGACCCTGAGATCATGACCTGAGCTGAAGGCAGAAGCTTTAACCCACTGAGCCACCCAGGTTCCCTTATAGTGTTTAAAATCAGGATAGTATTACACCTGGGGATTAGGTAGTGCTTGAAAGGTAAAATGGTGGTGGGGGGGTGTTTGTGAGTCTAGTAATTTCCTGCTTTTTGATTTTTGTGTTTGTTACATGGGTAAATTATTCCATGGTGTAAACTTAATATTTACACTTTTTCTTTTTTTTTAAAGATTTTATTTTTTAAGTTATCTCTAGACTCAACGTGGGGCTTGAACCCACAACCCTGAGATCAAGAGTTGCATGCTCCACCAACTAAGCCAGCCAGGTACCCCTACAGAGTTTCTTGATTTGGTAACATTTACATGCACATCAAAAAGAAAAAAAAATAAGGAAGTTTTTTTATATACTGATAAGGCATGATCTTTATAATAAATTCCAAAGAGAATGAAACAAGGTACAAAACTGCATAACATGCTACAATTTGTGTAACAAAATATAAATATTCATATTTACTTATATATACATAAGAAAAATAATTATGTTACATATAATTGCCTTTATGTGTACATAATTAATCTCTGGAAATATATAATAAATTAATAAGTAACACTCTTTTCTGCCATCAATGGGGACTAAGTGTCCAAGTAACAGGAGTGGAAGATAAACCCCTCACTGTCATCTTTTGAATGTCAAATCAGGTAAATATGTTAATTATTGAAGAAAATTTTAAAATAAACATAATGCAAATTTTGTTTATAAATTTTTATAAAGTAAAATATTTTATTTTATAATATTTTTATATTATATATATATATATATAACTTTATAAAGCAACAGTATATTTTAAATTGGAGTTATAAACTTCCCCAAAAGACAACTCTGATGGATCAAGTTTGCTAGATAATTTCATAAATTATAGGGTTCTTAAAATATTCCTTCCCTTCAGCTTAGCTAATAGTCCTTAGAAATACTCTGATGATATCAACTAGCAGAACACCACAGATAGAAAAGAAAAAACTCTGATACAATAAGTACAAATAAGTTAATGTCTTTATGTCATAGTCTACCTATTGAATGTTACTTGAAAACCTTATAAAACAGTGTTATGCTTTTCCCATTATACAATTTATGATCAGTGTTAGCAAGGACTATTTACATGTCTAAAATATGAAAGTCTTATTTTATTCATTTTCAGATCATGCAACATAGAAATCAAAACAGTTGTTCTTCCAAATTTAGCTTTAAAATCAGATTTGAAAGGAATCCAAGGATCATTTCCCAGAAACAGCTGAAATATCTAAACCTAGTTCTCAAGTTACTGCCTTCAAAGACTACAGGAACAAAGGCTGATGGTGCCCTATAAAAAATAAATAAAAACCTAAAATGTATAGTATAAACTATATAAATTAAATATATATATGGCACAAACATAAGGATATATAGAAATTTACATAGCCAACTGATTAGGATGGCTTAGAGTTCCAAAAGACGCTTGGTTAAGTTCTCCTTTACAGACCTAAATCTCCATTCATTTAAAAATACATCCCTCCCTACAGTAATTGTGATAGTTAATGGTTATTTCAATTCACGATAATGATTATTTTCAAACTCAAGATAATAAATTTATCTTCAAAAAGATAGATATCATATTTTTGAAAGCATTAAAATAAGCAATGCCTACAAAATTCCATGATTCTATGATACTTCCAAAAACTGTCAGCTTGGTCTTTTATGTTGCTAACAGGTAAATCCACATCAATTGAGATAATAAAATTTTAACTAAAAATCATCACCATCAAAATCTGGCCATAACAAAAAGGGCCAAAACATTTCCTTTCACATTCCAACTGTGAGGGTAAAAAAACTATTTTGTCCATCTACACAAAAGTGTAGGGCCAGATCTACTTAAATCATTAAACAAAAATCTTACAAGCAGAGAAAGTGATATAATCAATATGTCAGTATCTGAGTAGGAAATATTTTTAGAGATAAAAAACAGGAATAGTATCACAAATCTTGACTAATCATTAAATTTTTTAATATTCTGAAATTTCTGCTACATTACTTACTTTAAAATTTAAGATAAAATAACCAAAATAAGACCTAATCTAAATAAAGAAATTCTATCTGGTTTTAGCAGACATCTAAAATATAAATTCCCTCCTCTCAAAATATACTAGATATAATAAAAATTTCCATTGATGCTGAATCCTAAAATACTAGACATAATACTCTTGATTATTACTCAGAATATTGACGGTTAATGACTTAAATAGTACAGTATGCACACAAGTAGAAAAAGAAAAACTTCAGGTAAATAAAAGAATGCATAACTGCCATCCTTTTTTCTCACATACTTATAAAAACAGATTTATTTCTTCCAACTCTGTTCATATAGTGACAATTCCTTATTAAACTATTACCATTCAACAAAATAAAATAAGCACTATCTTGAGTTCTTCTCAGTAACTGCCTGCCTCCATTATTCACCTACCTCAGTTTGAATAGTACTTGCTAATCTGTGTAAATTTACTTCTCAGGGGTTTCTTTTTCTTTCATTAACACCAAATTTTCCTGTGATGACCCTTCTCATTCACTGCAAAGAGTTAGATTGTTTTCCAAATAATAAACAAATATAAGGTTATTTTTCAGTTAAATTACAGAGACAATGAAATACAAATTTTACTTATCTCCAAGTGGATTATCAGTTGAGTAGATGTAAATTATGTTCTAGGTTTAATTGACACCAACATTAGAAACATTAAAGTTTGGTAGTTTGTTACAAATAAAATCTAGTAACTTTTCCTATATCCATTCATTTAATTTTCTCTTTTGATTATTAATATTTCATTCTAAATTGGGAGAATCTAAATTCTGATCAAATCACCATCTTGGAAAACATTAAGCTTTTATGTGTAGTATTGCTCAACACTTAGTACCAACATTTCTGGAATCTAAAACTTATGTCTCAAAGTTTTTTCATGTTAAAATATTTAAGCAAAAGAGTATAGTGTAGGACATAACTGCCATGATCAAAAGGTATAAAAAACATTTAGTATTTACTTGACTTTTAAATTTTAAGTCTGAGTTTTCAGCACCATGGCCTAGGGAAAAAAACGCATCATTGCTGCAGTGCCAGTTTATAGCAAGAACAGAAATGTTAGAAGTTCCCCATTAGATGACTGAATCTAATCAATTATGAATTTTCTATGAAAATAAACTACTATAAAAACAAGCATATCCTCAAAATTTTTCTGGATTTTAAGATTCTGATAAAACTAGTCTTTCAGAAGTTAACCTGAAACTCCTCAGGAAATACTTTTCTCATATATCAAGAAATTGTTTAACTCAGATATTCTTACCGTTCTCGGTTAAATTTAAGAGAATGAAGAATAGCTGGCTTTTTTTGTCTAAGATTCCACAAATGAAGGGTATCATCTGAACTTGCACTAACCAAAGCACCCTGAAACAAAAAAGAAGACAAGGTGAATGACCTCCTTAAGAGCTTTTTGTTAAGCAAAAACAACAAGCTAATTTACTGAATTTTTCCTATTTGATAAGTTATTTGTGCCTATATAACCTACGAATATAAGGAAAAACAATTGTACATACTTCAATCAGGAAGGTTAAGAATGCTGAGTAGAAGCAAGTGAACTACTACATGCTCTGGATGACTAGCTCAAGAAATATGCATTTACCACCACAGAAATAATCATTATAAGCATCACTAGGACTATTACGGATTTTGGTATTTTCTTTGGGAAAATTAAGTTTAATTTTCTTGTCTCTAGTATTCATACACATACTATGTAGCTTCCAGAAAAGAAAATATCCCACCCAGTTTTAAAATTGTAATCTGGTCATAAAAAAATTCACCATTTGTAAGGATTTTCTTTACAGTTGGAAAGTATATATTCTTTCTAAAAAGTATATTTGGTATAATTTATTTTCAATAAGTAACTTGCTTCAGGAAGCTTCATCTATGGGGCAACTGCGTGACTCAGTTGGTTAAGCGTCTGCCTTTGGCTCAGGTCATGATCCCAGGGCCCCAGGTCAACTCTGCTCAGCAGGGAGTCTGCTTCTCCTTCTCCCTCTGCCCCTCCTGGCCTCCATTCATGCCCCCCTCAAATAAATGAAATCTTTTAAAAAAGAAAAAAAAAGAAGCTTCATCTATGATAAAAGAAAACATCTTTAATAAAATAAAATGTTTCTCCAGTTAAAATTCAGTATAACTACAAAAATAATACTAATACTATTTTTCTACATTATATCCAAATACAGATGAATTATATTTCAAATATAATTGGATGTTTTCTATCTCTTAATATGGCAGACACCATAAGGGCAGATAACTAGTGGCCATGATATATATATATTTTTTTATATATGTATGTATATATATTACATTTAACTAAACTAAAAGATGGAGGACATTGGGAGAAGAAAAAGAAGGGTGAATTGGGAGAAACTGGGAGGGGAAGACAAAACATGAGAGACTGTGGACTCAGATAAACAAACTGAGGGTTTTGAAGGGGAGGGGTTTGGGGGGTCGGGTGAGTCTGGTGGTGGGTATTGAGGAGGGCACATATTGCATGGAGCACTGGATGTGGTGCATGAACAATGAATCTTGGAACACTGAAAAAATAAAAGTTTATAAAAAAAATTAAAAATAAACTATTCATTTGAATTAAGTAAGAACATCTTAAACTATGTCTGAACTTTCACTATTGTGAGTTTCCCAGCTAAAAATGCTAATACTTATGGAAGGGAGGGGAGGAAGGTGGGGTGATAGGTGAGCCTGGTGGTGGATACTAAGGAGGACATACATTGCATGGAGCACTGGATGTGGTGCATAAACAATGAATCTTGGAACATGAAAGAAATAAAATAAAATTAAGATTAATTTTAATTAAAATAAAAAGTTAAAAAATAGTTAAAAAATAGTTAAAAAAATAAATCCAATTTAATAATTTTTAAAAATGCCAATGCTTGCCCTATGATGAAGTCTGAAGGTACTCTAGAGTACTGAATGTGTTCTGTAAAAGAGATCTTGCAGAATCATGGTATCCTAATATACCCAAAATACTTTTCAGATTTTCCAAAGTAATCTGTTACAAGTAACCTTTCATAGTTTATAATATCAACTACATATATAAAATGATTATCCCATTTAGATGCTCATTTATAGTTATACTGAAATTCCTAGTATTTATTTCTTCTTTAGGAATTAAAGGAAAGAAGATAGAAACTGTTACAAGATGATTTAGATTCCTAAGACAAAAATGCTCACGTATCCTATCATGCTTCTCTTCATATTGTGTACCTATGATTTTAGGCTCAGAGAATAGCTTTTAAATCACAAATCATAATCTAAGAGTATATCCATTAAAATACATTTTAAAATGTATATAATTTACATATTTGTATGTAAGTATATAAACACACATGTTAAAAGAGGTATACATTGATACATACATTTTAACATGCACTCATAGATAATTACATTCCATGCAATAAAATATACTCTATACACGCCTTGAGGAATTTTATGTTTGTTTGCTTGTTTTATTTATAAACCATCCCCAAATGTTACTTATATACAAACTGGAATGTTATTAGGATTGCTTGCAAGTACTTGATAAGCTCAATTTTTTTTATTTTTGATACAGGATAGCGATCTCCTTTCTAAAGACAATGGAAATTCACTTAGAATTGGGTGAGGATAGAACATGACATAAGAAATTAATAAAACATTCTCTAAATAGTTATATGCTACACAAAAGATATAATATGCCAAAGGCAATAGAATTAAAGCAGCATATATTCAATAATATATGATAATAATAGGCAAATAAATCTAGGAAGGAAGTCAGTATTATTCTATGATAAAAAATAGGAGGCAACTTATCATTTTGGAGGGATATGAACAGGGCCACTGAGCATAACACCAACAGAGATTATAAGTCACATGAAAGTAAGCACATCAGCAGGGTGTCTAGGGCTTATTTACAAAAACAAAGTGAATCTATAAGAAGTACAAGTAATAAATATCTACAAAAAAGATTAAAAACTGATTAAAAACACCAGCCGGGAGGTCAGAGTTTAGAAGTTTCGGAAAAGGTAAAGAAACTGAGTGGATCAGGGTGACTAGTTCAGGCTAGACAATGTAAACAACTGGAGGATGTTGAAGGCTTGTCATTTTACTTATTCAGTACAGAGGCAGATTTAGGGACTTGAAGATGATTCTCAGAGGACTGAAACCAGAGAAAAACACCTGGAAACAAGTTAATGTCTGCTAGTACACATCCAGGCATAAGGCAAAAGGCTGAGATATCTCCACTAGGAGGAGCTAAAGAGTAACACTGAGATTTCAAAAAGGTTGGCATTTTAAATATTAATGACAAGTATTACAATAAGATATTTTTCTGAATTTCCCATTTCTTATCTTCCTCTCTTATTGTGGTACCCCATAGCAAGTATACCTACAAGGTAAAATATGCTAGGTTTGTCAGTAAGGGGAATCTCACTGACTTCTGAGAAAGAGTTTAAACTGAGAGAACTAAAAAGTGGACATCTGCCAACATCACATATTTTTCATGCCTTAAGTGTCTCTGATATAAAAGTCTATGAACCATTATACCCATATTTATGATTATAAAATTCTTAGAGGAAAACATATGAAAATATATGGAGATATTGAATAAAAGATCATTCATACCATAAGAAAACAACTAGCAGTACTTCATTTTTTTTTTTCCACAAGGCATTGAGTTCAGTCTGCTAAGTGCCTGAATTTGGTATAGCACAAATTTTTAAGGCATTTGTGTGTTGACAGCTCACTTAACTGAAAACAGCTAAAAGACACAATGATCCACTTAAAATGTGAGTAATAACTATGAATCCAGAAGACCTTAAGAAGCCTTTAACTAATGGAAAATCTACAACTTTTCTAAGCTTTATAAATACATACTCTGTTTTTAGGAAGTTCCTCATCACCACAGGGTGATGTTCTATAGAACAGGGATAGAGTAGGGAATCAATCGTCATAATAACTATGGATGTATAAATAAATACAAATGCATATATGTACCAATAAATATATCTGAATACATATACAGATAGCAGAACCCACAGGTGAATAATTGAAAAATTATTTCATGAAAGATAAGGGCAAAACATGAAGTTAATGCTGATTATAAAATTTAAATTTGTATGCTAAAGTTTAATAGTCAATGGAACAATCAGAGTTTTAGTAATTTTTTTAAAAAATGTAAATAATTAACCTGTAAATTATGCTGCATAATAATTGGATCTTCTGGTATATGCAACCTTTCTCCTTTAAAATTTAATAGACAAACACTGAAGTAGTCTTTTATAAGAAATGTGACCATGAGTAATATTGCACAAATATATACCTTTAAACATTTAGACTATATAAAAAAATAACATATTTAAAAATAATATGTTTTATATAACATAATATAAAAAAAGGTCACATCAACTAATGTAGCATGTATATGTACATCTCTGTGATAAATAGTCAAGAAAATCCTTACCTCATTGATCAAGAACTGGAGCTGCAGGACAGCTGCACCACTTTCATGTTGGCAATAACAATCAACGCCAGGTCTCCCAAGTCTAATATATTAAAAGTCAAGGATTCTAACATTTTAATTAGTACTAATATTGAGTAAAGTAAAAACTAACTTAATTATCTAATGTTTTGCTTTTTAGTTATCCTTATTTCTGTAAATATAGGGTCAAAAAATCTTAGTTGATACAAATTACATTATATGGCATAAAACATCTCTTGTTTTATGGCCAAATAAGACATCTCTTGTGCATATCGCACCTTTGACAACAATAATTTGCCATCCATTCACAAACAAAAGTGCCTTCCTGGGAGCTTCCAGATCTAGATAGACTGTGAAACACAGTGCAGTCTAAGAAAGAAGAGAGTTGTTTTGAGAAGGCAGGCTTATGCCAGGCAGCTGATTTACTGACTGTAGTCTTAGCTACAGAAAAATACAAAGAAATACCACTGTACCCCTGAGAATTCACCTATAGAAAGCCTATTCATCTTGGGGTCTGTCACCAGCATGTGCTTTATGCCGAGATCTGGAAGCATTACCTATGCATCAGGTGATAGTTATACAGACCTCATTTCAGCTGTGGATCCAAAAGTGGTATTTGAACCAGCTCTAGCTCTTCTTGGCTGCAGTGTGGGAGCTGCTGGAGATAAGCTTACCAAATTCAGGTAGATCAAAGATTCTGAAATGGCCTTGTAACTGGGCTCCAGCCCATCCCAGCCACAATCTAGGAACAATCTTGCTGGTGCAGAGACCCTGTTGAAGATATTCTTCTGTCTCTGGCAGTATGTCAGTCTGCAGCAGTCCTGAGGGTCCAGGGTCCCAGCAGAAGACATTCCCATCTGTGCATCTAATGTTCTGGAATGGCCCTCATCCTCTATTCCTGCCCCTTCCAGTCACAGTCCACAGGTAGGCCTGCTGGCATGAAAACGAGGCTGCAGACATCCCATCTGTGCTCACAGGGATCCTGAAAGGGCCAAAACATGAGCCCAGCATCCCGACAGTCATAGTCAGTCAGCAGTCCTGAGGGTCGAGGGTACCAGTGGGAAACATTCCTGGCTACAAACCTGATGACTCTGAAAGGGCCTTATATTCAGCTCCAGCTCCTCCAACTGCAATCTGTGAATAGTCCTGCTGCCACAGAGACCTAGCAGGAGACATTCCTGTTTGTACTCCCAGAGATCCCTATACTGGGTACCAGCCCCTCCCAGCCTCAATTCATGAGCAGTCCTACAGGCACAGGGATCTGGTAAGAGACATAACTATACCCCCAAAAGATCCTGAAAGGGCCCTATGCTTGGCTTGAGCCCCTTGGCCATGGTCAGGGGCCAATCTAACCTATCAAGTGACCTAGAGGGAGACATCCTGTCTGTGCCCCCAGAGCCAGGTCTGCAAACCTTAATCTTGGCTGTAGAATGTGAAACAGCCCTGAAGCTCAGTTCCAGCACCTCTCAGCCACAGTTCATGATCAATCCTGCGCACCCAGGGAGCCAGCCAGTAATTAGGCAGCAGTTTTCCCAGGGATCTGATGGGAGCCATATTCAACATTTACCTAATCATAGGCTCACTGACTATTTACCTGATGATAGGACACACATGTGCATCCTTGTCCAGTACCACCCTACTGACAAGGTAGTAGAGGCAGGTGCATGCACCCAGGGACCAGAAGTGATACACACTGGCCTAAGCCCTTATAATAAGCCCAACCACAAAATCCACTGCAGATCCAGTGACAGCCATGTAACTGGCTCCAACACAGCACACCTGCAAGTCTGGAGTTAATACTACCAGCCCAGGGAATAAGATAAGAAAGGTCTTTATTTTCCAGTCTGTAAAGACTGAAAGAGGCGTTTGCCCCTACAAACGCAAGGACATCAATGCAAGGCAACATGGATCATAAAGAATCCAATATATATGAATGACATCACAAAGGACGCTGATAGCACTACAGTAATGGACCTCAAAGAAATGGAGATCTATGGTTTCCCAGCAAAGAAATCAAAACAATCAACTTTAAAAAGCTGAATGAAAATGCAAAAGAACACAGATAGCTAGATAAAAACAGGAAAATAATTCATGAAAAAAATGCATTTAATAAAGAAACAGAAAGTATAAAAAAGAATCAAACAGAAATCCTGGAGTTCAAGAAAACAATGCCAGAAATAAAAAATTCAAAACAGGGGGAGGAGGAAGATGATGGAGGGGTAGGAGACTAAGATATTATCAGATACCAGAAATTCAGCTATCAAATTCAGTTATCAAACACCTACAAACTCAACAGGAGATAGAAGAGAAGAAGAACAGCAATTCTAGGAACAGAAAATTGACCACTTTCCAGAAAGTAGGACATAGGACATGTGGAGAAGTGAATCCAAAGCAAAGGGAAGATAGACTGTGGGGGAAGGGGCTGGCTCCCCGCAAGTCACAGAGCAGCGGAGCACAAAATCAGAACTTTTAGAACTCTGCTCCACTGAGGTACATCCATCCAGAGGCTAAGCAGGGGGTGGGGCCCTCACTGGGACAGTGTGGTCTTAGGACCCATGGGGATACAAAAAGACCAGGGGTGTCTGAGGGTAGCAAAGCTCCCAGGTATCAGAGCAGGGAAGCCCTTGACAAAGAGCTGAGCAGTGGGCTATCAGCTCAGGAATACCTTAAACCATAATATGAGGCACAGTCAGGCCACTGTTCTTTGATCAAGGACTCCACAAGGGGCAGCTCCAGAGAGACCACTTCCTTCCTCCTTCAGGAGGAGTGGCTGCAAGAATCTGCTAGGATTGGTGACTCTAAACGAGGCCGTAAACCAGAGACAGAAACACTCTGTCACAGGCTGGCTGAGCTCGGAGTGTGGCCACAACCAGGGAGACGGAAGTGATTGACTGCTTTTCTCTGAAGGTGCACGGAGGAGTGAGGCCCTGAGCTCTTAATTCCAATGGGTGAGAGATTGGGAGGCTGCCATTTTCATTCCCGTCCTCCAAAGCTATACAGAAATTGTTCGGGGAACAAAAGCTACAAAAGCAAACCTGAGCAGATTACTTAGCCCAGCCAGTGGCAAGGGCGGTGCAATGTGCCTTGGGTAAAGACATTCGAGAATCACTGTAACAGGCCACTCTCCCAGAAAATCAGCAAGAATATCCAGCTAAGACCAAGTTCATTGACCAATGAAAACTGTGGAATTCCAGAGTTAGGAAAAAGTAACAGATAGAATTCATGCCTTTCCATGATCCTTTAGTCTTTCAGAGTTAAATCTTTTTAATTTTATTTTTTTCTAATTCTGTTTATTTTTCCTCTTTCTGATTTTAATGTTTTTTTTTTTTTTTAAAGATTTTATTTATTTGACAGAGAGAAACACAGCGAGAGAGGGAACACAAGCAAAGGGAGTGGTAGCGGGAGAAGCAGGCTTCCTGCAGAGCAAGGAGCCCGATGCGGAGCTCGATCCCAGGACTCTGGGATCATGACCTGAGCCGAAGGCAGACGCTTAACGACTGAGCCACCCAGGCGCCCCTGATTTTAATGTTTTTTAACTAGTATCTTATCAATACCATTTTAAAAATCTATTCTAATTATCACTGTTGTATTCATATTTTATCCCCACATTGTATTTAACCTTACTTTCTGTTTATGTATTGGGTTTATTTTTCTTTAAAATTTTGGGATACAACTTCTTCTAATAGATCAAAATATACCCTAAATCTAGCACACAGCTTTGTTCTAGTCTCTAGACTGATTACATTTTTTCCTCGTTTTCCTTTTTTTTTTCTTTTTTCAACCAACCTCTTATTAATCTCTTTTTTAGAATCTTTTTTAATTTTCATCTTTACACTCTATCCCATCCCTTCATAGTGTTTACCCTTATTTTTGTATTTTATAAGTTTTTCTTTAAAATTATGGGAGGTAGTTTCTTCTAACAGACCAAAAAATACCCAAAATCAAGTGAGGGGCTCTGTTCTAATCACAAGTCTAATGTATATATGTATTTTTTTTCTTTTACTCTTTTTTTTTTCTTTTTCTTCTCCCACCCCCCTTTCCTTCAACCCCTGGTTTTGACCCCCTTCTGAACTGGTTTGTGTATATTTATCTGGGGTCATTGCTACCCTTTTAGTATTTTGTTCTCCCATTCATCTATTCTCATCTCAATAAACTGACAAGACAGAAAAAGTCACCACATAAAAAAAGAACAAGAGGCAGTAGGGACTTAATCAATATGGACATTAGTAATATATCAGAACTAGAGTTCAAAATGACAATTGTCAAGGGGCTAGCTGGGCTCGAAAAAAGCATGGAAGATATTAGAGAATCCCTTTCTGGAGAAATAAAATCCCTTTCTGAAGAAATAAAAGAACTAAAATCTAACCACATTGAAATCATAAAAGCTATTAATGAATTGCAATAAAAAATGGAGACTCTTACCGCTAGGATAAATGAGGCAGAAGAAATAATTAGTGATATAGAAGACCAAATGATGGAGAATAAAGAAGCTGAGCAAAAGAGAGACAAACAACTACTGGATCTCGAGGGGAGAATTTGAGAGATAAGTGATGCCATAAGTACTAGAATAATTGGGATCCCAGAAAAGAAGAGAGAGGGAGGAAGAAGGTATATTGGAGTAAATTATTGCAAAGAATTTCCCTATTTTGGCAAAGGGAACAAGCATCAAAATCCAGGAGGCAAAGAGAACCCCTCAAAATCAATAAAAATAGGTCCACACCCCATCGTCTAATAGTAAAGCTTACAAGTCTCAGTGACAAAGAGAAAATCCTGAAAGCAGCTTGGGACAAGAAGTCTGTAACATATAAACATAGAAAAAAACACTAAACCATCCCTATAGGAAATATTGAAAGGTGTCCTCTAAGCAAAGAAAGACCCTAAAAGGAACACAGACCAGAAAAGAAGAGAGACAATATACAGTTAACAGTCAACTTACAGGCAATACAATGGCACTAAATTCATGTCTGTCAATAGTTACCCTGAATGTAAATGGGCTAAATGCCCCAATCAAAAGACACAGAGTATCAGAATGGATAAAAAAAAAAACAAGACCCATCGATATGCTGTCTACAAGAAACTCATCTTAGACACAAAGACACCTCCAGATTTAAAGTGAGGGGGTGGAAAACAATTTACCATGCTAATGGACATCAAAAGAAAGCTGGGGTGGCAATCCTTATATCAGATAAATTAGATTTTAAGCCAAAGACTATAATAAGAGATGAGGAAGGACACT
>CM053603.1:128814596-128830059 GCA_028646535.1 Procyon lotor | reverse complement strand
AAGCAGTCATCAAAAATCTCCCAACAAACAAGAGCCCAGGGCCAGACAGCTTCCCAGGGGAATTCTACCAAACATTTAAAGAAGAATTAATACCTATTCTTCTGAAATTGTTCCAAAAAATAGAAATAGAAGGGAAACTTCCAAACTCATTTTATGAGGCCAGCATCACCTTGATCCCAAAACCAGACAAAGACCCTGTCAAAAAGGAGAATTACAGACCAATATCCTTGATGCACACAGATGTAAAAATTCTCACCAAAATACCAGCCAATAGGATCCAACAGTACATTAAAAGGATTACTCACCAAGACCAAGTGGGATTTATTCCTGGGATGCAAGGTTGATTCAACATCCGCAAATCAATCAATGTGATTCAATACATTAATAAAAGAAAGAACAAGTACCATATGATACTCTCAATTGATGCTAAAAAAGCATTTGACAAAGTACAGCATCCGTTCTTGATCAAAACTCTTCACAGCATAGGCGTAGAGGATACATTCCTCAAGATCAAGGCCATCTATGAAAAACCCACAGCGAATATCATTCTCAATGGGGAAAAGCTCTCAGCTTTTGAGAGATCAGGAACTGAGATCAGGAACATGGCAGGGATGCCCACTATCTCCACTGCTATTCAACATAGTACTAGAAGTCCTAGCAATCAGACTAGCCTCAGCAATCAAGACAACAAAAAGAAATCAAAGGCATCCAAACTGGCAAAGAAGAAGTCAAACCCTCACTCTTTGCTGATGATATGATACTTTATGTGGAAAACCCAAAAGACTCCACTCCAAGACTGCTAGAACTCATCCAGGAATTCAGTCAAGTGTCAGGATATAAAATTAATGCACAGAAATCAGTTGCATTTCTATACACCAACAGCAAGACAGAAGAAAGAGAAATTAAGGAGTCTATCCCATTTACAATTGCACCTAAAACCATAAGATACCTAGGAATAAACCTAACCAAAGAGGCAAAGAATCTGTACTCAGAAAACTACAAAGTTTGGACAAGTGTGTATATATATATATAAGTGTGTATATATATATATATATACACACACACATACATATACACACACAATGGAATACTATGCAGCCATCAAGAGAAATGAAATCTTACCATTTGCAATGACATGGATGGAACTGGAGAGTATTATGCTAAGCGAAATAAGCCAGAGAAAGAAAAGTATCACATGATCTCTCTGATATGAAGAATTTGAGAGGCAAGGTGAGGGTTTGTGGGGATTTGGGGCAGAAAAATGAAACGGGAGGGGATGGGGAGGGAGACAAACCATAAGAGACTCCTAGACTCATGAAACGAACCAAGGGTGGCTGGGAGGCGGGGGGTAGGGATAGGGTGGCTGGGTTGTGGACATTGGGGAGGGTATGTGCTATGGTAAGTGCTGTGAAATGTGTAAGCCTGATGATTCACAGACATGTACCCTGGGGCAAATAATACATTATACGTTAATAAAAAAAAAATTGAGGTCAATGGCCCTTAACATGAGCATTTGTGTTAATTTTTCTAGGTTTGTTTTATGTTTTATGTAGCTATTTATGTCAGAGACATCAAATATCTCTATTGTCTTTTTTCATCACTCTTGACTTTAGACTTCCCTGTTACTCCATATAAAGAGCCCACATCTGTAAACCATACCAGAGCCTGCTTAGTGCTTTGATAAGGTACGGGGGTGGGGAGTGTTAACTAATACTGTGATTAAATTCCGGTCTTTTAATAGCTCTGTGTATCTGAGGTATGATCTTCACAAGTGTTTCTCCAGTGGTTTAGTCTTTTCCCCCACTTTGTGAGAGGGAAGCTAAAGGGAGGTAAAGTTGGAGCACTGCCCTTCTCTTAGTTGGGATAAGGCTCTGGCAGTCTTTTCCCCAAGAAATTAGATCTTTGTTATAGAATATACCCTGGGTGCATTTTATAATGATTATTCTTCTCCTTTCCTGTTCAGAGCCCTGAAGAGATCATTCTCAGGCCATTACCATAAGAACCTACTATACTCCTCAGCGGTAAAAGCCCTTGAAAATATGGAGTTCCAATAACACTTTGGACTCCATGAGCTTCTTTCATGATAGGCCCCAGTCAGCATCCAACAATTTGAGAAAATTACCATTTGAGTGTTCCTACCAGTTTGTCTCCAGCAGCTTCTGTACCAGCTGAGACTTTCCAGATTTGTTTTTCTTTCCAAATTTTGGGGTAGAGATTTTTCCCTGTAACCTCAGTACTCCAATAGGTCCAGGAAAAGTTAGTTTTAAGTCTGATCAACATTTTATTGTTGTAAGGATGGGAGTGATGATTTCCAAGCCATTTGTATGCAGAAGTTGAAATCAGGTCATAAAACAAGCCTCAATAAATTAAGGACTGAAACATAAAATTATGTTCTCTGATGACAATGAAGTTCAAAATCAGTAACAGAAAGTTATTTGGGAAATTTACAAATATGTGGAAATTAAACAGAATACCCCTATATAACCAGTAGGTCAAAGTAGTCATAAGAAAAATTAAAAAATTATTTGAGATGAATGAAAATTAAAACAGCATAATAAGGGAAAGAAGGGAATACAGAACTAAAGCAGTTCTGATATTGGTGGCTCAGTGGGTTAAGCCTCTGCTTTCTGCTCAGGTTATGATCTCAGAGTCATGGGATTGAGCCTCACCGTGCGCTCTGCTCAGAGGGGAGCCTGCTTCCCCCTCTTCCTCCGCCTGCCTCTCTGCCTACTTGTGATCTCTTTCTCCCTGTCAAATAAACAAATAAAATCTTTTTAAAAAAAAAAAGAAATTAATAGCTGTAAGCAACTATACAAGAGATCTCAATTCAATAATCTAACATTCCACAATGAGAAATTACAGAAGCAGTACAAACTAAAACCAGACAGTCAAAAGAAAGGAGATGATAAAGATGTGTACATAAACGAAGAATAGAAAATTGAAAGAGAATCAATGAATCCAAAAGATGATTCTTTCTAAAAAAAAATCAATTTACATTTAGCTAGATCAACTAAGAGTAAAAGAAAGAACACTCAAATAATTAAAGTTAGTAAAAAAAAAATTGGACAAACCAAAGATTAAAAAAGATTATAAGGGGATACTATAAACAACTACATGCCAAAAAACTAGATAATTGATATTAAATGAGGAGATTCCTAGAAAGTCACAAAGTACTGAAACTGACTCAAAAAGAAGTAAAAAAAATCTTAACAGACCTTTTAAAAGATTAGTTTAGTAATCAAATAACTACTCAGAATGAAAAGCACAGAGACAGAGGGCTTCATTGGTGAATTCTACCAAACAATTAAGATTTATACTTGTTCTTTATTAATTCTTCTAAAAATCAGAAGAGGAAACACTTTGAAACTTTATTAGGCCAGTATTATCCTGATACCAGAAAAAAAGACATCACGAAGACAGACAACCAAAGATCAATAATTTATTAATATACACACAAAGATCTTCAACAAAATAGAAGCTAACTGAAACCAGCAATATGTAATAAGAATCATTTATCATGACCTGGTGAGATTTACCCCAGGAATGCAAGATTGTTTTAACATTGGAAAATCAATTAATATAAAATATCAGTAGAAAAAAAAATAACTTGGTCATCTCAATAGATGCAGAAAAAGAATTTGAGAAAATACCTTCAAAAAACTCTCAATGAATTAGGAATATAAGGAAATTTCCTCAGTCTTATAAAGCACATACACAAAAAACCAACGGCTAACATCATACTAATGAAACAGTGAATGCTTCTCTGAGATCAGGAAGAGAGAAATGCCTGCTCCCGCCACTTCTATTTAACAATGTATTGGAGTTTTTACCCAGGACAGTTAGGCAAGAAAAATAAATAAAAAACATTCAGATTGGAACAAAAGAACTAAAACTATTTGTAGTTGACAAGATCTTGCACATACCCAATCCTAAAAAAAAAAATACTAAAAATTATTAGGACTAATAAAGGAATTCAGCAAGGCTGCAGGTTACAAAATTCATGTACAAAAATCAACTGTTTCTGTATACTAACAATATCCAAAAGTGAAAATACAAAAGTAATTTCATTTACAGCAGCATCCAAAGGAATAAAATATTCAGGAATAAAATACCCCAAAGAAGTGCAAAACTTATATTCTAAAAACTATAAAATACCATCAAAAAAATTTAAGAACTAACAAGTGGAAAGACATCCTATATTTATAGATCAAAACTTAATATTGTTGGAGTGGCAAATTGATCTTCAAAATCAATGCAAATCCTATCAAATTCCCAGCTGGCTTTTTTTTTTTTTTTTAACAGAAATTGAAAAGCTAATCCTAAGCCTCATATGAACATTCTAGAGACCCATAATACCTAAATGATCTTGAAAAAGAATAGAGTTGGAAGACTCAAGCTTCTCAATTTCAAGATGTAAAGAAAGCTACAGTAATCAAAACAATGATATCCAATATTCTACTAGATAAGGACAAACATATAAATAAATGGAACAGAACTAAGATTCTAGAAATCCTTACGTATTTAGGAAGTTGATTTTCAATAAGGATATCAAAACAATAAAGTGGAGATAGAATTTGTTTGTTTGTTTCAGGAATTGGTTCTACAACTGAATATCCACATGCAATAGAATTAAGATATATCCCTTCCTTACACTATATAAAAAATAACTCAAAATGAATCATAGACTTAAATGTAAAAACTAAAATTATAAAACTATTAGAGGAAAATAGGAGTAAATTTTTGTGACCATAATTTAGGCAATGACTTCTTAGACACTACACCAACACAACATTAACAAAAAAATTACACACACACACTGAACTTCATAAAAATAAAAAATCTTGGTTTTTTGTTTTTAAATTTTTTTATTTTTTTAAATAAAAAATCTTTGTGTTTTAAAAATATACCATCAAGAAAATGAAAAGACAACACAAAAAAAGATTGGAGGAAAATATTTACAGATCATAAATCTGATAAAGGACTTGTATCCAGAATTTATAAAGAAATCTTACAAATTAAAAACGGAAAAAACAATTAAAAATGGGCAAGGAATTTGAAAAAATATTTCTCCAAAGAAGATATATAAACTACCAACAAATACATAAAAAAGTACACGCCATCACTAGTCATTAGGGAAATGCCAATTAAGATCAATTCATAAAATACCACTTCAGATCTAATAAGGATGGTTATAACAAAAAAGACAGATAACAAATGTTGGCAAGGATATCCATATGGAAGATAGGAAAGACATGGAGAAATTGACCTAATACACTGTTGGTGGGAATGTAAAACCATTTAAGCACAATGCAGAATTTCCTCAAAATGTGAAATACTGTTACCATATAATGCAGCAATTTTTCTTCTGAGTGTATACCCAAGAGAAAGTAAAATATGTCTACACAAAAATCTGTATACAAAAGTTCACAGTATTATGTATAACAACCAGAAAGTAAAAATAACCTAAATGTCTAGCAATTGATTAAATAACATAAAAAGCAACTGGGTAAATAAGAATTGTTATAGCCATACAATGGAATATTATTTGTACAAAGTTAACTACGCCAGTCACAAAAGACCACATATTATGTGATTCCATTATATGATATGTTCAGAATAGAAAAATCTATAGAGATAGAAATTAGGTTGGTGCTAGCCTGGGACTGGGAGGACTGAGGGAAAATATAGAGTTACTGCTAATAGTTACAGGGTTTCTTTATGGGGTGATATAAATGTTTTAAGAGTTATTATGGTGATCATTGCACAATTCTAAAAACATAGTAAAAACCATTGAATTTTACACTTTACATGGTTGAATTATATGGTAAATTATATCTAAAAAAAGAGTTTAAAAAGTTGAACAAAAACAGCAAAAAGAAATACCAAATTATGATAAATGACTAGATCTGGATAGAGACAGATTGAAACTGGGCTGAGAAAAGAAATTAACTCTCAAATCTATCTGCAGTATTTTAGTTATTTTCTTAAAAAGGAGTATTACAAAAAAATAAATGTTAAAAGAAATTAACATTTGTTTATTTTACTTATTAGACTTACCAAATTTATCATACCATCCTTAGATTTTCTATATTTTTTAATTTATAAAACATATTATTTCAGGAATGAGGAGATAGGATATGCAGACTACTGTCAATACATTTAATTTTGGTATAAATATTGAAAACTATAAAACTACATGATAAAGGAAATTTAAAAATCACCCAAGTTAATGGAGAAATATAGCATTTTAATGTATTGAGAAATACATTGAAAATCATTAAGAAAATCATTATTTTTGAAAATTCAAATTATTGAAAATCATTAAGATATCAATTCTTCCCCACCTCATCTACAGACTCAAAGAAATTCAACCAAAATCTCAACAGATGTTTGGTAGAAAATGGCGATATGATTCTAAAATTCTAATGTAAAGTCAAAGAATGTAGAAAGGTAAAAAAGTTTTGAAAAAGAATAAATTTCCTGATTTTCAGACTTATTCTAAAGCTAAAGTAATCAAAACAATACATTAGTATAAAAAAACAGTGAGTCCATAAATATATCCACACAGTTATGTAAAACTGATTTTGACCAAAGTATAAAGGCATTCAGTGGAAAAAGGACAGTCTTTTCAACAAAAAATACTGGATCAGTGAAATATTTATGTTATTTATATGTTTAATATTTATATGTTCAAATGAAATGTGCTTCATACTTTACAGTATAGACAAAAGTTAACTGCATGTGGATCACAGACTTAAAAAACAAAACTTTACTATTAGAAGAAGATACAGGAGAAAAATCTACCTGACCTCACGTTACACAAAGAGTTCTTAGACATGACACCAAAATATCATTAAAAAGAATTGGTAAGTTGAACTTCATCAAAATTTTAAAATTTTACTCTGCAAAAGATAGGATTAAAAGAATGAAAAGACAAGCTATAAAGTATTCAAAAATATTTGCAAAACACATATTTAACAAAAGCGTTATATCCAGAATATATAAAGAAACTCAAAATTCAGCAATAAGAAAACAAACAGGGGCGCCTAGGTGGCTCAGTGGGTTAAAGCCACTGCCTTCAGCTCAGGTCATGATCTCATGGTCCTGAGATTGAACCCTGCATAGGGCTCTTTGCTCAGCAGGGAGACTGCTTCCCCCTTTCTGTCTGCCTGCCTCTCTGCCTACTTGTGATCCCTCTCTCTCTGTCAAATAAATAAAAAAAAACTTAAAAAAAAAGAAAACAATATAATTTTAAAATGTGCAAAAGACAGACACTTCAACAAAAAGGATATAAGGGTGGCATGAATAGGCAGTTGTTAGGAAACGGAAATTAAAAACCATATTGCAATACTACTATACCTGTTAGAATAGATACATTTTTAAAATATTGACAATATCAAGCCCTGGCAAAGCTGTGGAGCAACTACAATTCATATTGCTGGTAGAAATTTCAAAATGATACATTTCTGGAAAATGATTTCAGTTTCACATAAATTTAAACATATCACATGATCCAGCAATCCCACTTATCAGACTTACTATACAAATGGAAAGCTTTATTTCCACAAAATCTACACATTAAGGTCCAAAGAAGTTTTATTTATGATACCTGAAGGCTGGAAACCATCCAAATATCATTCAGAAGGTGGATGGATTAATGAAATGTAGCATATCCATAAACAGAAGACTACTCCACCATAAAAAGGAATTTCCTTTTAATGCATACATAACTATGATGAATCTAAAAGATATTATACTGAGTGAAAAAAGACAGATCAAAGAGTAACATACTATGTGATTATCTTAGGTAGAAGCTAGACATGAGCAGTGAAAGGAACACCAGAAGTGGAGTCCCAAATCCTTGAAAGGAATGATAGAGACATGAGCTGAAGGTGAGGACAGTGATAAATAAGCTACACATTAAAAGCCTAGGGGTATAATAACCTGATCTTGGGGGTTCCCAGACCTTGGGACTGACATCAAGAGTCACAGTTGCAGAATATGTGCTCTTATCTTCCACTTCTACCCCAGGGTAACCCTAGACTCCTTATAATGAATTTGCATTGCAGGTATAGCACCTATCTACCACCCATGGAGAAAGGCTGCCATGACATTACAGTACAAATGTTGTAGGGTCAAAAACTCCCCCTCCCAACCTGTGGGAGGAGTCTCTCAAATGATAGGAAACAGTCTCTATTACAGACCCTCCCCTGCAGGTCACAGTTCCTCCCAGCCTAGAGCAATGCAACAAATATCCCATTCCAAAACAACCGGAGGCAAGTTCCACCCGCCACAGCACTTTACACCAATTAAATCATGAGTCTATTTTTAACTACTTTTTATTAAGGTATAATTACATACAGTGTTATATTAAATATCAAGATATACTACAGAGCTGTACTAATCAAATCCATATGGTACCAGCACAAATATAAAAACAAATTAATGTGACAGAATACAGAGCCCAGAAATAAACCCATGCTTATATAGTCATATTAACCTACAATAAAGGTAGCAAGAATAAACAATGGGGAAAAATAGTCACTTTAACATATAGTGCTGGGAGAACGGGACAGCTACATGCAAAAGAATGAAACTAAACTACTGTCTTACACCATACACAAAAATAATACTTACATAGATTGAAAACCTAAATGTGAGACCTGAAATCATAAAACTTCTTAAAGAAAATGTACAGAGTAATTTCTTTCACATCAGCCATAGAAATATTTTTCTAGGTATGTCTCCTGAAGCAAGGGAGGCAAACACAAAAATAAACAAAGGTACTATACCAAAATAAAAAGATTTTGCACAGTAAAAGAAACCATCAACAAAACAAAAAGGTAACCTATGGAATGGGAGAAGGTATTTGTAAATGATATGCCTAATAAAGAGTTAATATCCTAAATATATAAAGAACTTAGACAACTCGACATCAAAAAACCCCAAATAATCTTATTTCAAAAAGTCTCTTTTTAATATAAAAATAAATTTAAAAATTATAAGTTTAAAGGACAGAAATTGTCAAATTAAACAAACAAAAAAAACCAATTCTATGCTGCCTTACAAACACACTTGAGGTATAAAGACACAAATAGGTTAAAATAAAAGAAATAGAAAAAGATATACATATTAAGAGTAATCAAAAGAGGGATGCCTGGGTGGCTCAGTGGGTTAAGCCTCTGCTTTAGCTCAGGTCTTGATCTCAGGGTCAAGCCCCGCATTGGGCTCTCTGCTCAGTGGGGAGACTGCTTCCCCCTCACCTCTACCTACTTGTGATCTCTCTCTCTCTGTCAAATAGATAAATAAAATCTTAAAAAAAAAAAAAAGAGTAATCAAAAGAAAGCTTCAATGGCTACATCCATATCAGAAAAAGTAAAATTCAGATTAGAGAATATTACCAGAGACAAACAAGGTCATTTCATAATGTTAAGAGTCAACACATCAAGATGACTTAACACTCCTAAATATTCACAAAGCTAATAAAGCTTCAAAATACATGAAATGAAACAAAACTGATAGAACTGCAAAGAGAAACAGATCAGTTTACAATTATATTGAGAGCTTTTAATACCACTCAGTAATAGAAGAAATAGTAATAAAGAGAAAATCAGTAGAAATGTAGATCTTAAACACATCATCAATTTACAGATCAATCCACTGAACCATAGTAGTATACATATTCATTTCAAATACACATTTAACATTTATCAGGACAGACCACAGAAAGGGCCATAAAACAAGTTTCAATTAATTTAAAAGGATTCAGGTTATACAGAGTATATTCTCTGACCACAATGGAATTAAATTAGAAATCAGTAACAGAAATATCTCTAGAAAAACATCTAATATTTGGAAACTAAATAACACACAAATGACCTATAGGTCAAGAAAAGAAATCATATGGAAATTAGAAAATATTTAAAACATAATGAAGGGAAAATACATTAAAATTTGGAGGTGGGGGCGCCTGGGTGGCTCAGTGGGTTAAGACTCTGTCTTTGGGTCAGGTCATGATCTCAGGGTCCTGGGATAGAGCCCTGCATCAGGCTCTCTGCTCGGCGGGGAGCCTGCTTCCTCCTCTCTCTCTACCTGCCTCTCTGCTTGTGATCTCTCTCTCTCTTTCAAATAAATAAATAAAATCTTTAAGAAAAAAATTCGGAGGTGGAGAATTCCAAATCTGTGAAGATGAAGTAGCTCCATTCCTCCCAGTTTCTGCCTCTTGCAACAACAACAGATCCCTGTATATAACATTACAAACAAACATAGGAAGAATCTGAAAGGTAGAAAGAAGAATGACAAAGAACTCAGGACTTGAGGAATGACACAGCAGTGATTTCCTTGGGTTTCCTTATCATGTCTATGTATCCTAGACGATGCACAGAAGTCTCCAACCCAGAACCATCAAATGATACAAACAAACAAACAAAAAAACAGAAACAAAAACTCCAAGAAAAGGCTGTTTTCCCAGGCAAAGGACTGAGAAGATAGGATGGTCTAAAAACAAATTTTGGCATCACCGACCTCAATCTAGCAAACAACAAAGAAAAAACTCTCCTCTTCCTGACTCCACAGTTTAACAGGGTTGACTGGGGAACTGATCTTCCACCTTATCCTGCCCCAATCCTCCAAAGAGCACACTCCAATTGCCTCAGCAGGTAGTGCTTAAAGGCACAAAGAGGGAATTAATCACCCATCCCCTGTCTGGCAGAAGCAGGAAACACTCTGTTCCACTGTCAGGTAATATTACTACACTAAAGAGAAAGCTAACCAGACATCTCCAGACTAGTGGAGGCAGGTGGGAGTAATCCAATTTGATGGGACAGTATTAGTGAGTCTGAATGAGCACCTGATTTTACATTCCTTTGCTAGTATTTAAAAAAGGTGTTCTAATTCTTCTACTAAGGTAGCATCAGTGAAGTTCAGGAAAAATAAGATTAATGAGATGGTACAAGGTGAGGATGCACACATCCATTAGGCTTCACACATACTCTCCTAGCTCTTCATGTCAGCAGGGTGGTCATTGGAAAGCTGAATACCCACATCCACCTGACAGCAATAAGACTGAATAAGGTGGGCAAATAAAGGCTAGTCAGGACCCATATTGTGTCAGAAGATTCTAATAAGAGCTGAAACTCTACTCACATCGATGAGTTGGAACAAGGTGGTGCAAGGAAGTGTGCTAGGAACCATGCTTCCTATCTCTCCTGACGTCACTGGGGCCCTATAGGAAGATGAACTTCCATTCTCACACATCGGAAAAAGAGGTAGATGAGTCAGTACCTGCTTATGTTGAGGTGGGTGTGTTGACAGGGCCCCCACAAAACCTGAATATATACTCCCACCTGATCCTCAAGTTACACCTGAATAGGAGGACTTAACTAGTTAAAAAAACTATTAATAGCATCCAAGTTTCATAATATCCAAAATATCCAGAATAAAATTGAAAATCACTCACCATACAAGAACCAAGTTATAGCAGTTGAGTAAGAAAAGATAATCAGTACATGCCAACATAAAAATGAATTAGATGTTGTAATTATCTAAAAAAAATTTTTTAACAGCCATCACAAAATCCCTCAATAAGCAATTCTGAATCTTCTTAAAACAAATGAGAAATAAAGATCAACATACAGAAATTCTAAAAAAGAAATTAACTGAAAAATATAATAACTAAGATAAAAATGGATAGGCTCAGTAGTAGGGTGGAGATGACAAGGATAAAATAAGTAAGCTTGGGAAGAGATCAATGAAATTTACCTGATCTGAACAACAGAGGGAAAAGAGACTGAAGTAAGGAAACGCAATAAACAGTGTTAGGGGTCTGTGGGACAAGAACAAAAGATAAAACATTCATATAATTGGAGTCCCAGAGGGAGAGTAAAAAAAACAGTGGGATTGAAAAACTAGTATAAAATATAATGGCTGACTACTTCCAAATCTGATGAAATACCTAAACCTACACATGCAAAAAGTGGAGCAAACACCAAATAAGATAAACCCAGAAATATACATGTTGAGAAACATCATATGTAAGCTTCTGAAAACTAAGGGGATAAGTTTTGGAAAGCAGCCAAAGTACTATAAATGAACATGAATTTGAGTGACAGTAATTTCTTATCTGAAACCACAGAGGCCCGAAGAAAGTGGTATAACATTTTTCAAATAATAAAAGAAAGTAACTCTCAACTGTGTATATACAGCAAAAATATCCTTGAGGAATGGAGAATAAATACATTCTCAGATGAAGAAAAACTAACACAATTTGTTTCTAACAAATCTACCCTTTAAAAAAGTCTAAAGTGCTCTAACCAGAAATAAATGAAAGTTCTCAAATCAACAACACATATTTCACCTTAAAAACCCTGGAAAAAGACTGAGCTTCAGAGAGGAAATAACAGTAATGGGTAAAAATTTGGGTAAATAATAATAGATTATCCTACTTTTTTTTAAAGATTTTATTTATTTGACAGAGAGACAGAGATCACAAGTAGGCAGAGAGGCAGACAGAGAGAGAGGGAAAAGCAGGCTCCATGCTGAGCAGAGAGCCTGATGCAGGGCTTGATTCCAGGACCCTGAGATCATGACCTGAGCCGAAGGCAGAGGTTTAACCCACTGAGCCACCCAGACACCCAGAATATCCTACTTCTTATGAGTTTCTTAAATCATATTTGGTACTTGAAGCAAAAATGATAGCACCATCTGATGCAATGCTGCTCAGGACATTTACAGGAAATACGTAAGATAATTGTACTTTAAAAGTAGACAGGGTACAGGGACACCTAAATGGAAGAAAGGTTTCAGTTTTCCTCAAAGTGAAAAAAATGTTGATATCAGTAAACTGTGATAATTTGTGTATGTTTATTTTAAGACCTAGAGCAACAACTGAGAAAACTCTACAAAGCAATCGAAAATAACATAAATAAATCAAGACTGAATTATTTAAAATATTCAAAATAACCCACAGGAAAATTGGAAAAGACAAATAGGGACAAGAAACAGAGGAAACAAGCAGAAAACATAAATAAAATCACAGAATTAAGCCCTAACATATAAATAATTACCTTATAGTAAATTACCATCGTATACCAATTAAACAAAGTAGACTGACATAGTAGATTGAAAAGAAAATGATCCTACAGGGGCGCTTGGGTGGCTCAGTGGGTTAAAGCCTCTGTCTCTGGATCAGGTCATGATCTCAGGGTCCTGGGATAGAGCACTGCATTAGGCTCTCTGCTCAGCAGGGAGCCTGCTTGCCTCTCTCTGCCTGCCTCTCTGCCTACTTGTGATCTCTCTCTTCTCTGTCAAAAAAAATAAAAATTAAAAAAATGATCCTACAGAATCATTATGCAAAAACCAGTTGCATTTTTATACACTAATGATGAATTATCAGAATGAGAAATTAAGAAAACAATCCCATTTACAACTGCATCAAAAAGAAAATACCCAGGAATTAATTTAACCAAGGGAGTGAAAGACTGGACACTGAAAACTGCAAGATATTGATAAAATAAATAGAAAAAGTTAGAAACGAACAAAAAGATATTCCATGCTCATGGATTGAAATAATACTGTTAAAATATCTATTCTACCCAAATCAATATACAGACTCAATGCAATCTCTATAAAAATTCCAGTAACATCCTTTACAGAAATAGAACAATCCTAAAATATGTATAAAACCACAAAAGACATTGAATAGCCAAAGTAATCTTGAGAAAAAAGGAGAACAAAGCTAGAGGCATCATGCTTACTGTTTCCAAACTACATTACAAAGTTACCATAATGAAAACATTATGGTATTGGCATAAAAATAGACAGATAGACCAATGGAATAGAACTAAGAGCCTAGATATAAACTCATGCATACATGGTCAACTTATATTTGATAAGCGAGCCAAGATTACTCGATGGGGAAAAGACAGTCCCTTTAATAAATGGTGCCAGGAAAACTGGACAGCCACATGCAAAAGAAAACTGGACCACTATCTTATAATACACATAAAAATTAACTCAAAATGGGAGAAGGAGCAAGATAGTGGAGGAGTAGGAGACCGAGATATCATCAGGTCCCAGGAGTTCAGCTATCAAACTATTCTGAACACCTACAAACTCAACAGAAGATAGAAGAGCAGCAATTCTAGGAACAGAAAATCAGCCACTTTCTGTAAGATAGGACATGTGGAGAAGTGAATCCAAAGTGATAGATAGATAGACTGTGGGGGGAGGGGCCAGCTCTTGGCAAATGAGAGAGCAGCAGAGCACAAAATCAGAATTCTTAGAAGTCTGCTCCACTGAGAGATGTCGCTCCAGAGGTTAAGCAGGGGGTTGAGCCCCTGCAGGGACAGTGTGATCTCAGGACCCATGGGGACACAAAATGACCACGCGTATTTGAGTTGGCAGAGCTCCCAGGTTTTGAAGCAAGAAAGCTGGCTGCAGAGATGGAGCCAAACAGTAGGCTCTCAGCTCAGGGTTACCTTAAACCACAATCCAAGGCAGTCAGGCCACTGCTCTTCGAGCAGGGACCCCACAAGCAGTAGATCCAGGGAGACCCCCTGGACCTTCCTCCTCCAGGAAGAGTGTCATGGGAGTGCACTGCGGGAATCTGCTGGGTTTGGAGACTCCAAATGAGGCATAAACCAGAAACAGAAACACTCTGTCACAGGCCGGCTGAGCTCAGAGTGCAGCCAGAGACAAGGGAGACAGCAGGGACTGACTGCTTTTCTCTAAGGGTACATTGAGGAGTGGGGCACTGAGTTCTCACCTCCTATGGGATCAGACATTGGGAGGCTGCCATTTTCATTCCCATCCTGCAAAGCTGTTGGTAAAGTGTTCAGGGAACAAAAGCTACCTAGAGAAACCCAAGCAGATTACTTAGCGGGGCTCCTAGCAAGGGTGGTGCAATTCTGCCTTGGGCAAAGACATTTGAGAATCACTGCAACAGGCCCCTCCCCGAGAAGATCAGCAAGAACCTCCTACCAAGACCAAGTTCACTGAACAATGAGAACTGTGGAATTCCAGAGGTAGGAATTCATGTTTTTTCCCCATGATTCTTTGGTCTTTCAAAGTTAAACTTTTTAAATTTTCTTTCTTTCTTATTCTGTTTTTTTTTTATTTTTTCCTCTTTCCTATTTTAACATTTTAAACTATTTTATGTTATCAATACCTTTTTAAAAATCTTTTTAAATTTTCTTTGTTATAGTCATATTTTATCCCTTCATTGTATTTAATCTTATTTCTTATATAGATATAGGGTTTTTTTTTTTTCTTAAAATTTTGGGATACAATTTCTTCTAATAGATCAAAATATACCCTAAATCTAGCACATAGCTTTGTTTAAGTCTCCAGCCCGATAATATTCTTTCCTCTTTTTTTTTCTTTTTTCAACCAAATTCTTATCTTATCAATTCCCTTTTTACTTTTTTAAAAGATTTTATTTATTTATTTATTTATTTATTTATTT
>CM053603.1:128779947-128814096 GCA_028646535.1 Procyon lotor | reverse complement strand
TGTGGAGCATAAGGAAAATCATAGAGGACATTGTGAGAAGGAAGGGAAGGGTGAATGGGGGGAAATCAGAGGGGGAGATGAACCATGAGAGACTGTGGACTCTGAGCAACAAACTGAGGGTTTTGGAGGGGTGGAGGTGGGGGATTGGGCGAGCCTGGTGGTGGGTATTGAGGAGGGCACGTATTGCATGGAGCACTAGGTGTGATGCATGAACAATTAATCTTGTAACACTAAAAAAATAAAATAAACATTTGGAGATAAAAATAAAACGTGATAAATCTTCGCTTTATATTTAAAAAATAAAATGAGCTGTTTTATTTCCTCAAAAAAAAAAAAAACAAGCTTTTATTTTCATTGATGTGTTCTACTCTATTTCTAGTTTCTAACTCACTGATCTATGCTCTGATCTTAATTATTTCCCTTCTTTTGTGTGGGGTTGGCTTAATTTGTTGTTGATTCTCCAGTTCTTTAAGATGTAAAGAGAGTTTTTCAGAGAGTGTATTCAGAATTTTTCTATTTTTTTGAGTGAGGCTTGGATGGTTATGTATTTCCCCTTTAGGACTGCCTTTGCCATATCCCATAGGTTTTGGACTGATGTGTCTTCATTTTCGTTGGTTTCCATTAGTTGTTTAAGTTCTTCTTTGATTTCCTGATTGATCCAAATATTCTTGAGCGGGATGGTCGTTAGCTTCCAAGTGTTTGAATTTCTTCCAAACTTTTTCTTATAGTTGAGTTCCAGTTTCAAAGCATTGTGGTATAAGAATATGCAGGGAATCATCTCAATATTTTGGTGTTGGTCAAGACCTGATTTGTGACCCAGTATGTCGTCTATTTTAAAGAAAGTTCCATGTGCACTCAGGAAGAATGAGTATTCTGTTGTTCTAGGGTAGAATGTTCTGTATGTATTTCTGAGGTCCATCTGGTCCAGTGTGTCATTTAAAGCTTTTGTTTCTTTGTTGATTTTTTCCTTAAATGATCTGTCTATTGCTGAGAGTGGCATGTTAAGATCCCCTACAATTAATGTATTCTTGTCAATATGACTCTTTATTTTAATTAACAGTTGTCTTATGTAGTTGGCTGGTCCCATGTTGGGGGCATAAATATTTACAATTGTTACATCCTGGTGTATAGACTCTTTAAAAATGATGTAGTGTTCTTCTGTATCTCTGACTACAGTCTTTAGCTTAAAATCTAATTTATATGATATGAGAATCACTTCCCCAGCTTTCTTTTGAGGCCTGTTGGCATGAAAGATGGTTCTCCATCCTTTCACTTTCAGTCTGGGTGTATCTTTAGGTTCAAAATGCATCTGTTGTAGACAGCATATGGATAGGTTCTGTCTTTTTATTCAGTCTGCAATCATGTGCCATTTTATGGGAGTATTTAGGCCATTCATGTTGAGAGTGATTATTGAAATACATGACTTTCTTGTCCATCATGTTGCCTGTGAGGTCCTTATATCTATAGATTGTCTCTGTAATTTTCAGCTCTATATCTCTCTTGGAGTCTTTCTCCTTTTATAAGAAACCACCCCCCCCTTAATATTTCTTGCAGAGCCAGCTTGGTATTCACATATTCTTACAGTTTCTGCCAGTCCTGGAAGCTCTTTTTTTTTTTCCCATTCATTTTGAATGTCAGTCTGGCCAGATAAAGTATTTTTGGCTGCATGTTCTTCTCATTTATTGCCCTGAGTATATCTTGCCAGCCTTTATGGCTTTCCAGGTTTCTGTGGATAGGTCTGATGTTATTCTAATGGTTCTCCCTCTGTATGTAAGGAATCTCTTCCCCCTAGATGCCCTTAAGACATCTCTGAATTTATGGTTCAAATTTCACAATCATATGCTTGGGAGTCTTTCTACCCTCAATGATCTTGAGGAGGGGTGTCCTCTCTGCCTCTAGGTCATGAACACTTGTTCCATTCCCCAGATTAGGGAAATCTTTTCATCCAGAATTTGTTCAACTATATCTTATAGCCCCCCCCACCCCCTCAGCGATCCTAATAATTCTGACATCAGAATGTTTCATGGCTTCATTTATTTCCCTAATTCTGTTTCCATAGCTTCTTAGCTGGTTGTTCCAGGCTTCCCCCTGATCCTTCTTTTCTATCAGTTTGTCTTCTGGATCACTAGTTATATCTTCTGCCTTTTTAACCCTAGCTGTTAGAGTATTTAGATTAGATTAGATCTCATTGATAATTTTAAGTTCTGCCAGATCATCTCTCACCTCTGCCTTAGAGATTCTATGTTGTCACTAGAATGGTCTCCAACCTAGCCATTGTCTAGATAACTGTTATTCTGAATTCTATTTCTGACATATTGTTTATGTCCATATCCAGTAGTTCTGTGGCAGAGGTCACAGTCTCTTAATTTTTCCTCTGTTGGGTGTTCCTCCTCCTAGTCATTTTGGAGAGAGGTGGTTTAGGAGATGTAGAGCTGAATATACCAACCATGATCCAGGCAAGATGTGCCCTGCAAAGTTTTGGAGCAATCAGAAGTCACGAACAAAAAGAAAGAAAAAAGAAAAAGAAAAAAAGGGAAAATACCCAGCCAAAAATGAGCCCAAGAAGTAAGATTTATAAAATACCAAAACAAAAGTGAAGAAACAAAAAGACCAACAAAAGAAAAAGAAAAAAAAAACTCAGCTAATATTAACCCCAAGAATAAGCTTTATAAAGTACAAAAACAAACTCTCAGAAACACTGACAAAAGAATAAGACAGGAAGGTGGTTATAAACCCTGGATGTGGGCAAGAAAGATTATTTCATTTCTTCCTGGGTGTATTTTGTTATCTATTTTGTTATCTTTGTTAAAGGACTCAAGTTTCCAGAGATACCGGGAAATTAAAACTGGTATATATACAGGGGTAGTATTGAGTAGGGAGAAAGGACTACCTTGAAGCTTATATTTATACAAATAAAAAAAAGAAAAAAGAAACAAAGATATATGTATGAAAAAAGTTCAAGTTAAAACATTATTATGGAATATGTTATATTATGTTATATTAAGTATATGTTACATGTTATATTAAATATCTAGTTGAGATGGTAAGTAAAAAAAATGAACAGAATCATGAAAATAAAAAATGGGGGGGAGAGAAAAGTTGTATCTATGAAGTATAGAGGTTTGGGGGCAATACTGGGAGCTTAATATATTGTTTTCCCTGATGCTGGGGTTTTACAGTTTTACGGGGATCCTGTGGTTGTTGTCCTCTTGTTTTTTTGGCTTGTCTTCTGGGGGAAGGGCCTGCTGCATTGTTTTTCAGTCAATCTTGCTTGGGCTGAGTTGCCCTGCCCCCTATCAAGGGGCTGGGCTCTGTGGAAACAGGTTTTTCAGGCTTTTGTTCTCTGGGGGTTTTGTTCTTGGGTGGCTTTTTGTGCCTTTTCGGAGGGTCAGAGCAAAGTAAACTGTCTGCACCCAGACTTTCACCTCAGGAAGAAGCCACAGTCTTCTCTGCTCTGAATGGTCCAGAACAGACAGACTCCCCCTCTGCAAACTCCGTTGAACACGGCAACCTCCCACAAGTAGTTCATATCCCCAGTCACCGTCTCAGTGGTTGCTTGAGGCCCCTGCTTGTCTCTGCTCCCCCGTGCCACTAAAACCACCAGTGATACTGGTCTGGGCGAGCCTGATCTTGGTGGCTACCATTCCCAGGACTGCTCTCTGGAGCCCATGCTCACTCTGGGTGCACTCAGCCTTGGAGACTCCACCTTCAGTCTGCCTCAGGCTCTCTCCAGTGCAGGGGGGCACTGGCTGTGGCCATCCTGGGACTGTGGGCTTATGTCCATGCCTATGGCCACCCCATCCCAGCAATTGCCCTTTAAGACCCTTTGTTTTTGTTTTTTAAGTGCTGTTAACCAGTCTCCAAGTTAATGCTGGTCCCCAAGCACATGGCATTTTTGTATTGGCATATTACTTTCGAATGGGTGGCTTCTGGTGGCTCCCTCTCTTTCTGTTTATCCTCCGATATTAGTCCACACACTCCCAACACCTCTGTACCTCTACACTGATGATCTTCTGCCCCTGTAGAGATCCAGAAGTGTATAATCTTACATCTCATTTTAATAAATTGGGCTTTATCAAAACTTAAAACATTTTCAGTAGGAGGGGGCAAGATGTCAGAGGAGTAGGAGACCTTATTTCAACCAGTCCCCTAAATTGAGCTAATATCTACCAGAGCACTCTGAACACCCATGAAATCAGCCTGAAACCATCAGTTTGTTCATCGCTATTATATACAAACACAATTAAGTTATCTATGTTTATTTTATATGGTATAATGTTGGTGAACTCACTCATTCTAAAAGTTTCTTTGTAGATTCCTTGGGATTTTCTATGTAGACCATCTTGTCTTCTGCAAATAGAAAAGCTTTATTTCTTCCTTTCTGATCTATATGCTTTATTTCCATTTCTTGCTTTCTTGCTCCAGATATAATTTCTAATACTATATTGGAGAAGAGTGATGAGAGGAGACATCCTTCCCTTATTCTTGATTTTAGTGGAAAACACTTAGTCTTTCACTATTAATTATAGGATTTTTGTAGCTGCTCTTTATTAAGTCAACAAAATACCCACTAATACCATTTTCAGAGTTTTTATTATGAATGTTGAATTTTTTCAAATCCTATTTCTTCATCATTGGTATGATCATGCTACTTTTCTGTTTTAGCCTGTTAATATGGTGAATCATATTGATGTAAAGGTGTTGAGCTAACCTTATATTCCTAGAATAAGCTCCTCTTGGCTTTTTTATATATTTCTTAGTTGTTTTTTAATTTTTTGTTAAGGACTTTTATTTCTGTATTCCTGGGGAGTATTGATGTGCAGTTTATTCCTCCTGAACCCACACTCTTTTTTGAGTTCTAATCGACAAATTAAAATTTTATATATTTAAAGTATACAATTAGCTGTTCTTCTTTTAAAGTTTTTATTTAAATTCCAGTTAGTTATATTAGTTTTAGGTGTACAATGTAGTAATTCAACATTCCATACAATACCTATGATCATCACAAGTGCACTCTTTAATATCCATCACCTATTTAACCCATCCCCTGCCCACATCCCCTCTGATAACCATCAGTTTGTTCTCTATAGTTAGGAGTCTGGTTTTTGTTTTTTGGGGTTTTTTTTTTTTTTTTTTTGGTTTACCTCTCTTTTTTCCCCTTTGCTCACTTGTTTTATTTCTTAAATTCCACATATGTGTGAAGTCAGTGGCATTTGTCTTTCTCTGACTGACTTGTTTCACTTAACATAATACTGTCTTGCTCCATTCATGTTGTTGTAAATGGCAAGATTTCATTCTTTCTATGGGCTAATATTCTATTGTATATTTTATATACCACATCTTCTGTATCCATCCTTCAGCCAACAGACACTTGGGCTGTTTTCATAATGTAGCTATTGTTGATATTGCTGCTATAAATGTTGGGATACATGTATCCCTTCAAATTATTATTTTTGGGGGCGTCTGGATGGCTCAGTGGGTTAAAGCCTCTGCCTTTGGCTCAGGTCATGATCTCAGGGTCCTGGGATCAAGCCCCGCATCAGGCTCTCTGCTCGGCGGGGAGCCTGCTTCCCCCTCTCTCTCTGCCTGCTTCTCTGCCTACTTGTGCTCTCTCTCCTCTCTGTCAAATAAATAAATAAAAAATAAAAAATTTAAAAAAAAATTATTATTTTTGTATTCTTTGGGTAAATACCTAGTACTGCAATTGCTGGATCATAGGGTAGTTCTATTTTTAATTTTCTATTGAATCTCTTTACTGTTTTCCATAGTGGCTGCCCAGTTTGCATTCCCACCAACAGTGCAAGAGGTTTCCTCTTTTTCCCCATCTTTACCAACACCTGTTGTTTCTTCAGTTGTTAATTTTAGCCATTCTAACCAATGTGAAGTGATATTGAAGTTTTGATTTATATTTCCCTGATGATGAGTGATATTGAGCATCTTTTCATGTGTCTGTTGGTTATCTCTATGTCTTCTTTGGCAAAATATCTATTCATGTCTTCTGCCCATTTTTTAACTGGATTATTTGGTTTTTTGGATGTTGAGTTTTATAAGTTATTTTATATTTTGAGTACTAACCCTCATTTGCAGTTATCTTCACCCATTCTGTAGGTTACTTTAGTTTTGTTGATTGTTTCCTTTACTGTATAGAAGCTTTTTATCTTGACAGAGTCCCAATAGTTTATTTTTGCTTTTGTTTTCCTCATTTCAAGTGACATAGCTCATAAAAAGTTGCTATGGTTGGATTTCAAAGAGGTTACTGTCTGTATTCTTCTTTAGGAGGTTTATGGTTTTGTGTCTCACATTTTAGGTCTTTCATCCACTTTTATTTTTGTGTATGGTGTAAGGAAGTGGTTCATTTTCTTTTCCCTGTTGCTGTCCAGTTTTTCCAACACCATTTGTTGAAGGAACTGTCTTTTTTCCATTAGGTATTCTTTCTTGCTTTGTCAAAGATTAATTGACCATATAGTTGTGGGTTCATTTTTGGATTCTCTATTCTGTTCCATTGATCTTTGTGTCTGTTTTTGTGCTAGTACCATACTTTTTGATCACTACAGCTTTGTAATATAACTCGAAGTCCAGAATTGTGAGGCATTCAGCTTTGCTTTTTTTCTTCAAGTTTGCTTTGTCTATTCAGAGTCTTTTGTGGCTTCATACAAATTTCAGGATTGTTTGTTATTGTCTGTTGGTATTTTGATAGGGTTTTCATTAAATGTGTAGATTGCTTTGGGTAGTATAAACATTTTAACAACTGTTCTCCTAGTCCATGATCATGGAATGTCTTTCTTTTTGTTTTCTTTTTTTTTTTTTTTAAAGATCTTATTTATTTATTTGACAGATAGGAGAGATCACAAATAGGCAGAGAGGCAGGCAGAGAGAGGGAAGCAGGCTCCCTGCTGAGCAGAGAGCCCAATGCAAGACTTGATCCCAGGACCCTGAGATCATGATCCGAGCCAAAGGCAGAGGCTTTAACCCTCTGAGCCACCTAGGCGCCCCTTGGAATGTCTTTCTATATCTTTGTGTCACCTTCAGTTTCTTTCATCAGTGATTTATAGTTTTCAGAATGCTGGTCTTTCACCTCCTTGGTTAAGTTTATTCCTAGGTATCCTAATGTTTTTGGTGCAGTTGTAAATTAAGGGATTTATTCCTTAATTTTTCTTTCTGCTGCCTCAGTAGTGTATAGAAATGCAACAGATTTCTGTACATTGATTTTGTATCCTTCAACTTTATTGAATTTGTGTATCAGTTCTAACAAGTTTTTGGTGGAACATTTCAGGTTTTCTATATATATATTGTCTTATCTGCAAATACTGAAAGTTTGACTTTTTCCTTGCTTCCTTTGATTCTTTCCTTCCTTGATTTGGATGTCTTTTGTCTTTCTTTTTGTCTGATTGCTGTGGCTAGGACTTCCAGTACTATGTTAGATAACAGTGGTCAGAGTGGACATCCCTGTCTTGGTCCTGATTATAGAGGAAAAACTGTCAATATTTTCCTCATTTAGGATATTGGCTGTGGGTTTTCATAGATGGCCTTTATTGTGTTGAGGTATGTTCCCTCTAACCCCTCTTTGTTTAGAGTTTTTATAATGAATTGTTGTTGAACTTTGTCAAATGTTTTTTCTGTATCTATTGAGATAATCATATGGTTTTTATCCTTTCCTTGTTAATGTAATGTATCACACTGATTGATTTGCAAAGACTGAACCATACTTTTATCCCTGGAATAAATCCCACTTGATTGTGGCAAATGATTCTTTTAATATACTGATGGATTCAGTTTGCTAGTATTTAATTGGGAATTTTTGCATCCATATGCATCAGGGATATTGGCTTGTAGTTCTCTTTTTCAGTGGAGTCCTTATCTGTCTTGATATTAAGTTAATGCTGGTCTCATAGAATGAATTTGGAAGTTTTTCCTCTTGCATTTTCTAGAAAAGATTTTCAATTCTTCTTTAAATGTTTGATAGAATTCACTAGTGAATCTGAGGCTGAAGATTTCTTTTCTGGAAATTAAAAAATAAATTTTCTTAATAGTTATAGGACTATTCAATTTATTCCAGATTTGGGGAATTGTATCAATTTGTGCTTTTGGAGGAATTGGTCCATTCTACCTACAGTTTCAGATATATTTGTATAGAGTTGTTATTTATTATATTAAATTTGTCTGATCTGTAGTGATATTCCTTGTTTCATTCCTAATATTGGTAAATTGTCTTTTATGTCTTTTTTTCTTAGTGCATCTTGCTGGAGAGTTGTCAACCTTATTGAACTTTTTAAGCAACCTACTTTTTGTTTCACTGATTATCTCCATTGCTTTCCTAGTTTCAATTTCATTGATTTCTGCTCTTTATTATTTCGTTTTGTGTACTTGGTTTAGGTTTATTTTGCTCTGACTTTTTTAGGTTCTTGAGGTGGGAGCTTAGTTATTGACCTGAAACGTTTTCTCTTTTCTATAAATACCCCTGTGGCATTGCTTTAGCTGTGTTTCATGAGTTTTGATTTCATATATTTGCAGTATCAATCAGTTCAATGTAATTTTTTCCATGAGCTCAAGATACATATTTTTCGTTTAAGTCTGATTAACATACACTGATATAACATACATTGTTATATTAGTTTTAGGTTCACAGCTTAATGATTCAGCAATTCTATACATTACTCATTGCTCATCAAGATAATGTACCTTTTATTTCATCCATTCCCCCACTTACCTCTCCTCTGGCAACCACCTATTTGTTATCTGTATTTAAGGATCTGTTTTTTGTGGGGTTTTTTGGGGGGGACCCCTTTTTTTCTTTGTTCATCTGTTTTTTCTTAAATTCTACTTGAGTGAAATCATATGGTATTTTTCTTTGGCTTATTTTACTTGGCATTATAGCCTCTAGGTCTATCCCATATTGTTCCAAATAGGATGATCTCATTCTTTTTATGGCTGTTTAATATTCTGTTTTGTATATATGCACCACATCTTTATCCCTACATCTATGGATAGACACTTAGGTTGCTTCCATATGTTGGCTATTATAATGTTGCAAGGAGAAGGCAAAATGGCAGAAGAGTAGGGGACCTTGTTTCATCTTGTCCCTTGAATTTAGCTAGATAACTATCAAACCATTCTGAACAGCCATGAATTCAACCTGAGATATAAGAAAAAAAAATATCTGGAACTCTACAAGTAGAAAAGCAACGGCTTTTTGCAAGGTAGAAGAGGCAGAGAAGTGAATCTGAGTTGGAGATATTGGAAGAACAATGGAGTGGAGAGGGCTACTGGAAAGTGATATAGCTCACAAGAGGAAATATGGAAGGAATTTAAACACTTGAAGATTGAAGAGTATCCTACTAACGTGGGATAGCTCACAAGCTAGCTACTGGAAAGTGATATAGCTCTGGAAAGTGATACAGCTCACAAGAGGAAATATGGAAGGAATTTAAACACTTGAAGATTAAAGAGTATCCTACTAAAGAATGAATGGGTCAACCAGGAAATTAAAGGAGAATTTTAAAAATTCATAGAAACTAATGAGAATGAAAATACATCTGTTTAAAACCTTTAGGATATAGGAAAGGTGGTCCTACAAGGAAAGTGTATTGTAATACAAGCCTCTCTCAAAGAATTTGAAGAATCTGAAATACACAAGCTAACCTTACACTTAAAGAAGCTGGAGAAAGAACAACAAAGTCTAAATCCAGCAGAAATCAATGAAATAGAAACCAGAAGAACAATAGAACAGATCAACAAAACTAGGAGCTTGTTCTGTGTAAGAATTATTAAGATTGATAAGCCCCTGACCAGACTTATCAAAAAGAAAACAGGAATGACCCAAATTATTAAAATTAATGAAAGGAGAGAGATCACGAACAACACCAAGGAGATACAGTTGTAAGAACATATTATGAGCAACTATATGTCAACAAATTAGGCAATCTGGAAGAAATGGATGCATTGTTGGAAATTTATAAACTACCAAAACCAAAACAGGAAAAAATAGAAAATCTGAACAGACCAACAACCAGCAAGGAAATTGAAGCAGTAATCAAAAACCTCTCAAAAATAAGAGTCCAAGACCAGATGGCTTTCCTGGGGAATTCTACCAAACATTTAAAGAAGAAATAATACCTACAGAAGCTATTTCTAATAATAGAAATGGAAGGAAAATTCCAAACTCATTCTGAGGCCAGTATTACCTCGATCCCCCAAACCAGAAAAAGACCCATCAAAAAGGAGAATGACAGACTGATATACCTGATGAACAAGGATGCAAAAATTCTCACCAAGATACTAGCCAATAGGATCCAATAGTACATTAAAGGGATTACTCACCGTGACCAAGTGGGATTTATTCCTGGGCTGCAAGTTTGGTTCAACATCTGCAAATCAATGTGATACAATACATAAATCAAAGAAAGGACAAGAACCATATGATGCTCTCAATAGATGCAGAAAAGTCATTTGACAACATACAGCATCCTTTCTTCATTAAAACTCTTCAACGTGTAGGGATGGGGGAACATACCTCTATCATGAAAGCCATCTATGAAAAGCCCACAGCAAACATCATTCTCAATGGGGAAAAAGTGTGAGCTTTTCCCTTGTCAGAATAACACAACAGGGATGCCCACTCTACCACTGCTGTTCAACTTAGTACTAGAAGTCCTAGCCTCAGCAGTCAGAAAACACAAAGAAATAAAAGGCATCCGAATTGGCAAAGAAGTCAAACTCTCACTCTTTGCAGATGACATGGTACTGTATGTGGAAAACCCAAAAGACCCTACCCCCAAATTGCTAGAATTCATACAGCAGTTCAGTAATGTGGCAGGATACAAAATCAATGCACAGAGATCAGGTGCATTTCTATACACTAACAATGTGACTGAAGAATTTAAGGAATTGATCCCATTTACAATTGTACCAAAAACCGTAAGATATCTAGGAGTAAACCTAACCAAAGAGGTAAAGGATCTGTACTCTAAAAACTACAGAATGCTTATGAAAGAAATTGAGAAAGACACAAAGAAATGGAAAAACAAAAACTGATGGCAAAACAAAACGAAAAAAAAAAGAAAAACAAAACTGATGGCACCACAATGCCTGACTTCAAACTATAGTACAAAGCTGTGATCATCAAGATAGCATGGTACTGGCACAAAACCAGACACATAGATCAATGGAACAGAATAGAGAGTCCAGAAATGGACTCCCAGCTCTATGGTCAACTAATCTTTGACAAAGCAGGAAAGAATAGCCATTGGAAAAAAGTCTCTTTAATAAATGGTGTTGGAAAAATTGGACAACTACATGCAGAAGAATGAAACTGGACCATTCTCTTACACTATACACAAAGGTAAACTCAAAATGGATGAAAGACCTCAGTGTGAGACAGGAATCCATCAAAATCCTAGAGGATTTTGGCAGCAACCTCTTTGACCTTGGCCGCAGCAACTTCCTGCAAGACACATCCCTGAAGGCAAGGGAAAAATAAACAAAAATGAACTATTGGGACTTCATCAAGAGAAAAGGCTTTGGCACAACAGAGGAAACAGTAAAAAACTAAGAAGCAACCTATAGAATGGGAGAAGATACTTGCAAATGACATGTCAGATAAAGGGCTAGATCTATAAAGAACTTCTCAAACTCAACACCCAAAAAACAAATATTCCAGTTAAGAAATGTGCAGAAGACATGAACAGACATTTCTCCAAAGAAAACAATGGGCAACAGACATATGAAAAAATGCTCAACATGACTTGTCATTAGGGAAATACAAATAAAACCATAGTGAGATACCACCACACACCAGTTAGATTGGCTAAAATTAACAAGATGGAACAACAAATGTTGGCAAGGATGTGGAGAAACAGGAACTCTGTTACACTGTTGGTGGGAATGTAAGCTGATACAGCCACTCTGGAATGCAGTGTGGAGGTTCCTTGAAAAGTTAAAAATAGGGCTACCCTATGACCCAGCAATTGCACTATTGGGTATCACTGCAAAGATACAGATGTAGTGATCTGAAGGGGCACCTGCATCCCAATGTTCGTAGCATCAATGTCCACAATAGCCAAAGTGTGGAAGATGCCAAGATGTCCTTCAACAGATGAATGGATAAAGAAGATGTGGTTTATTTATACAATGAAATTATTACTCAGCCATCAGAAAGGATGAATACCTAGCACTTAAACTGACGTGGATGGAACTGGAGGGTATTATGCTAAATGGAATAAGTTAATCAGAGAAAGACAATTTATCATATGTTTTCACTCATCTGTGAAATATAAGTAGTGCAAAGATCATAAGCGAAGGGAGGGAAAACTTAGTGGGAAGAAATCAGAAAGGGAGACAAATCATGAGAGACTCTTGACTCTGGGAATCAAACTGAGAGTTGCAGAATGGGTAGTAGGTGGGAGAATGGGGCAACTGGGTGAAGGGCATTAAGGAAGGCACATGATGTGATGAGCCTTCATCGCATGATGTGATGAGCCTTCATCACATCATTGGATGTTAAACACAATTGATGAATTATTGAACACTACATCTGAAACTAATGTACTATATGTTGGCTAATTGAATTTAAATAAAAAATAATGCTGCAATAAATATAAGAGTGCATATATCTTTTTGAATTAGTGTTTTTCTTTGGGTGAATACCTAGTAATAGAATTACTGAATCATATCATAATTCCGTTTTTAATTTTTTGAGAAATATCCATATTTTTTTCCACAGTGGCTGCAGAAGCTTGTAGTCACATGTACAGTAGGACATGAGGGTTCCTTTTTCTTTACATCCTTGTCAACACTTCTCATTTCTTGTGTTTTTTTAATTCCCTTGTGATCACTTCTTGGACCTATAAATTAGAAGTGTATTGCAAGTATTTGGAGATTTTGTTTCTTTTACTTTTATTGATTTCTAATTTGATTCCGTGTTCAGAGGACACATTCTATATGACTTAATTATTTTAAGTTCGTTGAAACTTATTTTTTAGCCCAGAATGTGGTGTATCTTGTTATATGTCTTACGGTGACAAGAATATTTTGCTGTTGTTTGCCACATTAGTCTATAAATGTCAATTAGTTTTGTTGACTGGTGATTGTGTTGGGTTCTATATCCTTGCTGAATTACTAGGGACAGGTGTTGAAATCTACTAGAATCATGGATTCTCTTTTTCTCTTCTCAGTTTTTGCTTCACATAATTTGCAAGCTGTTGTTTGGGCATGCACATTTAGGATTGCCATGTCTTCTTGGTGAATTGATCTTTTTATCTTTACAAAATGCTATGGTCATTTTCTCTCCTTCCAAGTTTTTTTCTTTAATCTGGTATTGGTATAGCCATTCCCACTTTCTTTTAATTAATGTTTGTATTATATATCTTTGTCCTTCCTGTTACTTTCAGGACATTACCATGTCAATATATTGGAATTAAGTTTCTTGTACATAGCATATAGTAGGTATTTTTTTTTAAACTCACTCTGCCAATCTGTATTTTAATTGGTGTTTACATTTTATGTAATTAGTGATATGTTAGTGCTTAAGTTCTCAATTTATTTTTTGTGGTCTGCTAATTTTTTCATTCAAATGTGGGTTATTTTGTTTTGTTTTTGGCCTTCCTGTGGTTTAATTGAACTTTTTTTAGAATTCTATTTTGATTTATGTATAGTTTTTAATGTATCTTTTGTATCATTTCACTTCTTGAGTGGTTGCTGTAGACATTTCATTATGTATAAACAATTCATCACAATCTCCTGTTATTGCATTTTCTCAGTTTGAATGAAGTACAAAGATCTTTGTTTCTTATTTTTTACTTCCCCACTTTAAATAAGTTTTCTTTCTGTATTTAGAACTGCATCAGACTATATTATAATTTCTACTTCAACTATGAAACATAATTTAGGATACTCAAAGGAAGGAGGAAAACATATTGAATTTAACCATAGTTTTACTCTCTCTGTGGTTTTTATTCACACTTCATATTAAAAAGTCTCTTTGATCTTTTTCTCTGTTTAATGAACTCCTTTTAACCATTCTTTTAGAGTTTGTCTGTTAGTGACAAATTCTTAGTTTTTTTTCACCTAATACTGTCATGATTTCTCCTTTATTCCTGAGGGATATTTTGGGAGGATATAGAATTCTAGTGTTGATAGTTCTTTCCTTTAAGCACTTGAATAGTGTTCTTACTTCCTTTTGGCCTTAGGCGTTCTGGTGATAAATCTGCTGTCATTAGAGTATTTTCCCTTGTAGTTAAAGTGTTATTTCTATTTTGCTGCTTTTAGGATTTTTTTTTCTTTTTTAGATATTTGGCTGACATCTGTCCTAATTTTATTTCTTTGGGTTTATTCTGTTTAGTTTTTCTCAGCTTTTTGAATCTTTTGTTTTGCCAAATTTAGGATGTTTTAGACATGATTTTTTTGACTACTTTTTCAGTCCCATTTTCTTTTCCTTTCCTTCCAGGGCCATGATAACATGATTGCTAGATCTTTTCTTTTCTTTTTTATCTTTTTTCTTTTTAAAGATTTTATTTATTTGACAGGGAAAGACACAGCAAGAGAGGGAACACAAGCAGGAGGAGTGGGAGAGGGAGAAGCAGGCTTCCCACTGAGCAAGGAGCCTGATGTGGGGCTAAATCCCAGGATCCCGGGATCATGACCTGAGCCAAAGGCAGCCACTTAACAACTTAGGCACCCAGGGACCCTACTAGATCTTTTCTTTTTTGTCACAGATTTCTGAGTCTGGGATTTTAAAAAAATATCTATTTTCTGTTTGTTGTTCAGATTGGATAATTTATATTGTTTTATCTGTGAGTTAATGGTGTTTCTTTTCTGTCCCCTCCATTTGGCTATTGAGCTTATGCATTGATTTTTAAATTTTCTTTGTTGTATTTTTCAGTAGTAAAATTTGCATTTGGTTTTTATTTCCTGTTTCTTTGCTGAGTCTTTGATATTTTTCATTTCATGTTATTCATAATTGGTTGTTGCATTTTTATAATAGCTCCTTTTAAATATTTATCTGTGAATTCTAACATCTTTATCATCTTGGTGTTGGTATCTGTTGCCTTTTTTTCATTCAAATTGAGATTTTCCTATTTCTTGGTATAAGTGAGTTTTTATTAAAACTGGATATTTTGTATATTATGTTATAATATTGTAGGTCTTATTTAGATCATCATTTTGTGGTGGGTTGTTTTGACATTGCTCTGGCAGTGGAAGGACAGATGTCATCTTGTTACTAACAGGTGAGAGTAGAAGTTCAGATTTCCCTATTGGCCTTTACTAACTCCTGAGATAGGGAGAGACACTTCATAACTGCTCCTTATTTTACTTCTGTACAGGATGGCATTACTTCATCCTGCCTCCCACATGGCATCCACTAACTCAATTTTCTCATTCAGAAGTTGAAATACTCTGTGAATTTAAAAGAAGGTAGAAAACGTTATTTCTTTTGCTATAGGAGAATGAGAATAAGATTCTCAGACTTGGATTTGCCAGAAATCATGATGTTATTCCCTATGGAAGTGCAAAGATTTGGCTTATTTTAAAAATTTGACTTTGTTGATAGTTTTCCAAATAATTATAGGTAACAAAATTGAGTAAGTTTTTTACTATCTGGTTCATTAAGACTGTGAATGAAACTCAACTAAATTTTCAGTTATCTGTTTAATTTTGTCTCATATTAAAATTCTGTCTAGGTACAGATTGTCTAAAATTATCAGATTCCTTTTCTTGGAGAATTTTTAATTATTTTTTCTTTTATATGATTTGAGTTTTTCCACTAAAACTCCTAAGTATCAATCTTTGAATTAAGATGTTGAGGGAATCTTAGAGAAGATTCCCTAGCTGCTGTTGTGTTCTCATTATCACCATCGTTAGCTCAGTTTGGGGGAACTACATAGCTACAAGGCTTTATCCCTATTACTAACTTAGTAATTTAAGTTCTTAAACTAAAACTTGAATTGTAAATTAGCAGCAGTCTTTCAACCACTGAACAATATCTCATAAAATGTGGTTCATGGGCTATCTGTAATAGAATCAGCCAAAGAAGTGTTAACTAAATTTTAATGTGTATTTGACTAACCTGGGGGTTCTTCAATAAAATGCAGTTTCTGAGTCTGGGATACAGCCTGAGATTCTCAATTTCTACTAAGCTTCCAAGTGATGTCCATGCTGTTATATGGACTTCATTTTGAATAACAAGTACTAAAGTAACTTGTTAAAATATCAGTCATATGTTCCATCTCAAGTCCATGAGTAAAAATTTGTGTATCTGAAATGTAGAAATATGCATTTATACCAAAGATTGAGAATTATTGCCATAATTTAGTAATTCTTAATTGTGGTTATGCATCAAAACCACACAGAAAGAGTTTTAAAACATTGCTAGATTTACTGGAGACCTGCTGAATTTTCCTCTCTGGCATTTATATTTTTAATATGCAGGATACACCTGATTCTGAGTATAACCAGGTTATAAAATATAAATACTATAGAAAGAACTGGAGCCAGAGTCATCATACCTACTAGTAGAGGTTTTACCTAGAATCTGGAGAAAAAAAAAATAAGACTAAAATTGAGCTATTTAGAACTTAGGGGAAAAAAGTTTCAAACTTGAAGTCTCCCACTCAATTTCATACAGCAAATTTTCTATAATTTTAAAGCATTTACTGTGTATGCTTGTGTTTTAAAGATTTTATTTATCCACTTGAGGGAGAGAGACAGAGACAGAGCACCAGCAGAGGGGGGAGGAGGCAGAGGGAGCAGACTCCCTGCTGAGCAGGGAGCCTGATGTGGGGCTTGATTCCAGGACCATGAGATCAGGACCCATGCTGAAGGCAGACACATAACCAACTGAGCCCCCTCGGCACCTCAAACCATTTACTTTTTTAAAACATATTTTTGACTTGTGTTGACAGTGTTTCTCAAATTAGGATCCATAGGCATGGTCTTGGAGTTATGAATTTTCCATAGTGATTTCTGATTGTAATATTTTTATTTTTATAATCACACTAATGGAAAGATTCTGAATGATCTGAACAAACAATTTCATTCAAAAATACTGTCACACAGGTCCAATATGTGAAGTTAAATTTGCATTGATGATTGTGTTAGCACCAAATAGTGTCATTTTAATTGTTGTGGATTAATAAAATAATAGAAGTCAACTATGCCCATGTATTATGTATTCATGCCATAGGATTGTAAAATTATGTGGTGGTGTACTATGTAATAGAATTCAAAAATGTTCAAGTAGAGACAAGTGGTAAAAGGAAAGGGTAGAATGAATATAGATACACTAAATTCAAAAGAATCTGGAATCTGTGCAGTTAGAAACATAGAAACATAGAAACATGTCATAAGGTTATTTTTTTAAAAATCCATCTGTCATATACAATAATGTCATTAATTTGAATTCTAGTTGTAGTTTTATTTGTATTTATTTTGAATTTTTTGTTTTATGTATACATAAGAGTCATAAGTATGAGGAACATATCTTATTTTTATACACGAGTTAAAGAATTTATAAAAGTAAGTCAAAAGTGAGGATAAGGAAAAAAATCTTAAAGGTCTGTATATTCTTTAAGCTTGAAAACATTGATTTTGTTTATTTCATATGCTTATGTAACATATATAACATACATTTCAAACTATAGAATTACTTGATCTTTAATGTTTTCTACTTTAGCTTTCCTTGATTGCCCTTACTGGAATTACTCCCTTCCTTCTTTCAATACTTTATAGCAATTCACACACTTTACTTTTATTTTTCTTACTTGTCTACTCGTCTTATTTCTCCAATTGGATGGCATTTTTATGAGGGGAAAAAGAGTAATGTTTGTAATCTAGGACAGTGCTTTTTATAATTACTTATTTGGTGAAGTTTGAATTAACAAATAAATGGATAGAACACTAATAACGTCTTAGATGATTTATTATTAGAGAATGATAGTGAATATAGACAAAGGAAAAAGATTATTTTTCCAAGGTTCCTATATAACAGAAAATTCTTCAGTTTGCAGGTTATGGTGGTAGAAATGCATTACAAATAAAAGTATAGCTATGCAATACAATAAATTCAATAAAGTATTGATTAATTACTTATTAGGGTTATAAAATATATAGCATAAGTATAATCATGACCTCTCCCTCACCTACGTCAAGTATCTTAAATAAATCCCATTACTCTTTTTTATTGGTATTGAGTTCAAATAAAGTCTGGGGTCTTTCTTCATTAGTTGTTTAACCACTACCCATCAGTTGGACACTGCACATAAGATGAAACCCTGTTGTTTACCAACGGTCTAGTTTCTTGTCAATAAGAATGAGGGAAAATTTCATAGTATTGGTTCAAGGAATACTAATCCTATATGGATCTTTTTCATGTATTCCATTGTTCTTATACTGTAAAGACTGCCCTTTATTGGAATTCTGCCTTTTGCTACAGGTCTTGTTACAGAAACCTGGCAGTTTTTAGACTTTCCTTCTAACCTTAGAAATGACTATGTCATATTGAAGTTTGTTCTTTTCCTACCTGAACTCCTAAATTTTTGTCTACTTTTATGGGATTAGTGTTTTTTTCTATTCTCCTTGTGCTTCAGAAAAGTTGATCTTAAATCCTCTTTAAAATGAGTTTCCTTTTTCAACTTACACTGAATTGAAAATAGATGCTTCATGGCCTAGAAACATGACCATCAAGTTATTTCCTGTGGGACATTATTAAATATCCCTTGGCAACAGCTGTTCTAGACTTTAGGTTTTAATCAGAATTGTCCAATACCATATGGGTTACACTTTAGATCTTCAATTAACCATAAGTGCATATTTAATAGCAGGGTTTCTAGTTTTTTGGTTGTAATGTGCAAGGGGCTTTCAGCAGAATACTTTTGAATAGATGAAGTTTGGTTTAGAGAGGTAGACTGTTGAACAATTCAGTGAACCAGAGTGAGAATATAAATTTGACAGACTGGATGTTCACTTTTATATAAAAAGAGGTACAAGTGAAGGTGGAATTTTGTTGAGAATTTACCATTTACAATCCTTTTTTTTTTTTTTTTTCATGTTGGTCTGTCTGCCTGGCATCAGAATTCTGTCATAACAATGAACCAGCTCTTTTTCTGAATAAATTCTAGGAAGTATGATTCAATAACAGGTTTTGGCAAGGGATAACTGTGAACTTATCTCCCTCCCCCCCTTTTTTTCTTATGAGCAATTAATGAGTGGGAGTAGGCAAAACTAGAGTGATACACAGTGAATAGAAGATTCTGGTAAATTCCCAGATTTCACTGATAGGAATCATGGTTTCTTTGGCTATAGAATAATTTCCAAAATGGTCAGAAAGCCATTGTACAGATAAAGACAGAACAAAAAAAATAAAGCAATAGTAGAGCTCTAATCTTGTAAACTTACTTTATACCACTAAGATGCCAAGCATCTGCATAAAAAGTAAATAATATATGATCTTATGTAAAGAAAGCTACAGATTCTCTGATAACTCTGAAATGTATGTTTTAGATATACCTAATTTCTGTTTGAAGTGAATATTACCAAAGAAAAACCACCAGTGTAGAAATTTGCTCATTTTGCAACCAAACAGGAAGGGATTTAAATTCTGGTTTTGCCACTTACTAGCTGTCAGTCCAATGAAACTAAAATAAAGGTTCTTGGCCTCAGTTTCCTCTTCATAAAATAGAGTTATATATCTGTCTTGGAGTGCTCTAATTCTAAAGAGAATTAGAAATAATATATGTTAATGCCCGTGGTAGAAACTTATTTAATAGTGGTTATTATTATCATTATTATTATATATCTTGTTATTTTATTTGTTTATATTTATTTATCTTCTTGTTATTTATCCTCTACCCTCTACTATTAACTAAATACTAGTTGAGTGTATAGTAAATTTTATTATTTATATAGTTATCACTACCTAATAAGTATAAGGAAAATATAATGCTGACCAAACATAAAATTTAGATATTTTAATTGTAATTTTCTTTCTTTCAGAATTACTTACTGTCATCTACCTTTCCAGAGTAAATGGCTCTATGTTGGAACAGAAAGAGGAAATACACATATTGTAAATATTGAATCTTTCATTCTTTCTGGATATGTTATCATGTGGAACAAGGCAATTGAGCTGTAAGTTTGAACTTGAATACCACTTTATTTGGCTTGAATATTTCATATGGTTATGTAAAGCATGTCAAATTACAGAGTTATTTGAAACATTTATTGCTAATTTATGATTAATTTGAGTGAAAAGTTTAGCTAAAATAATTTAAAACTGTAAAGAATTTTAAAGACTTTTTAAAAATATTGTAGTATTAATACATTCTAATTTTAGACTTTCTGAATACTTAGGAGTTTCTGAATAATTAAAAGTTATATATGTAAATTTGATGATAAAATACTAAGGCTTATTCTAAAAGTTATACATGGAAATCATCTCATTTTTTATAGCTGTTCTTAGTATAGCCACTTCCAATGGGAATGACAAGTGGATTGTGATCACATTTAGTTTTATGTAAAAATAATCATGATCAGTTCATATATTTTTTATTGCTGGTAGCTCATTCTTCACTTGCCTCACTAACATATTGTTTAGGGTTCTAAAAATCAATTTATCGATTTTTTTTTATGTTGTGACATATATAGCTATTTAGATGTGTGCTTAGTGGTAATTACCACTTTGACTTTGGCGCTGATACTTAAGTTTATGCACATGTAAAACGTAATGGAATTCCAAGCCATCTTTTTGTATGTACACTATTAATTCTCTTGGTCACTGTGTTAATCTTAAAAACAAATTTTCTTTAATAAATGCTTATATTCTGTGCATATAGGTCCTTAATTTATGATATTTTTACCTTGACATTGGCTCATTTTCAAATATATGAAATTTTCATATATATATGAAATATAGATATATTCTGAGTTACATAATTATTCTCCAGAACTCTGATTAAAACAGCCTATTTAAATAAGGCTTTGAGTCTGGTTTTTATAATAAATCTATTCCCTATTTTTAATGTTTCAGTGTACCTGTATATAAAAGAAATGTTACTAATTATATTTTTGTAGCAATATTCCGTCTATATTATGTCCTAATGGGTCTTTTGTCAATGATAATTTTTCCTCCATGATTAGATTAAGAACTGCCCCAGGGCAAAATCTTTGTTAATTGCTCCTTTCTTTTTCTTTATACTTGGGTTATTTTGGTGCTTTCCACAGAGTGTGTACTAAATGATGACATTATTGAAGAATTAGTATGATAGTTACACACTAATAATGACTTAGAGCTTTCATTTACAATTATGATTAATATGCACTATTTTACCGATATGTTTTAATGTTCTATATGTGTATTTTAAAACACATTTATTCTATTGACTATATAGAATTATGTCTCCCAAAAAATTATTTAATTTTTAGCTGTTTGGGAAAGGTTTTCCCACTATAATCTGAGTTCTATAAAAGTTGTAAATAGGGCTGAACTTAATGTTTGCTTTCATAATTAGGATATTGATAAAAATGTAAATAAATTTGAGAGATTGAATTATAGAACTTTTACACAAATTTAATTAGTACAAATTATAATATATGTATTATTTGTGTTCAGTTGAACGCTGATAATTATGAAGTTCATTATCTAAATAGATCCACTATTTCACCACTTTTGCTATTTTATTTCCATATTCATGTATTTAACAAATACTTTTCATAGTTTAAATTAACACTACCCAAATTAGTGACCTATTCTTTACCTCTGTGTATTTGTTTTGTCTAAACTTTATGATTTCAGGATTAATGATGAATTTAAGAACTATAAAGGAGGGTGAAATTAAGAGAAACTAAAGTATAATAAAGTACTTTTATTTTTCATAGTATGATCTTAGACACTTGATACAGCATAAGAATAGAAGCTACCATTTATATAAATCTGATCTTTTAGAGAGTTGTACATGCCTCCAAAAATGTCCTGAGATATCCTCTAGAAATTATTATTAGACAACATCACCTCCTGAATGTTTCTTGGTTTACTTAGACCAGTTTTCCAAAAGTGTATTCCAAGGAATTATAAATCCATTTTGATCTATATAATTTAAAATGCCAACTTCCAATCTTCCTAGAACTGTCTTTTAATTGCTCTCTACCTATTGAGATACATTAGAAAATGCATGCCACTTCTTGTTAATATGTGCCAGGTGTATGAGGCAATAATAAAATATTTATTTAAAAGAGTCATTTCATAAATAGAATTTTACATACAGATCTCAACAATACATTTTCTAAGTATGGCAAATACAGAATTGTCTTTAAAAGATATGTGAAATTATTTCAGTTTAAGTTCTTGAAATACTTTTTCAATATTATTTTTCAGTTTGTTTCTATTATTAATGAAGTCTCTTAATTATAATTTTAGGCAGTTCTCATAAATAGTGTTCCCAAAATGTATATATTGATTATTTGGAAACTGGAATATATTTTCCATAGAAACAGTGATATTTGTAGAACATCCTATAAAATAGTAGCATAGACCTAAGTGGACATTAAAAAACTTTTTTGGGGGGGAAAATATATTCCAGGTTATATTATAGAAATAGATGTTTCTGCAGGGCAGCCCCAGCTTTTTAAAAAATGCAACCTGTTTTCCACATATGATTAATGTTTGAGCATGAAATTGATTATTAAATTTTAAGTGTAAAGCTTGTGTTTAACTAACAATCACTCAAAGGTATTTATTGTGCACTGTGGTATGGTCGATACTGGAAACAACTATAAACTGGGAAGACATAATTAGTCCTCTTGGGGCTTTCAGTCTAATGAGATTAATTAAAAAGGCAATTATAATATATTGGAAACAAAATGTGGCAGTTCCATAAGAAGAACACCTAACATGTGGTCTCAGAGAAGTATCTATGAAGGAAATTACATTTATGTTGAGATCTGAAGGATGAGAATTTTAGTTATTTGAATGAAGACTTAGGCAACTGGGGGAGGGGTATTTTAGGAAGAGGGGATAGAAGATTTAAAGGATGCAATGAGAGTTTTTGTTCCATGCACAGGAATTTTAAGTAGTTTAGTTGGTTGGAATACCTGGGAGAGAGTATGATAAAAGATAAAGGATGAAGAAAGGTAATCAGGGTATATAATATGAAAGGACCTGTAGGCCAGTTTGAGAAGTTTGGACTTAAAAAGGCCAGGAGCTGCATTTGGAAAGGTTTTAAGCAGAGAACCAACTTGATCAGGTTTGCATTTAGAAAGATTACTCTGAAGGCAAGTATAGAGAAATGATAAAAGAGAGAAAAGACTATATCCTTGGTAAACATTATCATTGATTTAGGATTGGAGATAAGCTGACATAATTAAATACATAGAAGACAGAAGAGGAAAGACTTGGGTATTATGGGAAGATATAACAATAGAGAATTAAGAGTGACCCCCAGGTGTTAGGCTTGAACAACTATAAGGGCGTCATTTAGTGAAAGAAAGCAGGAGATTGAATAGGTTGGGGGAAAAAAATAGTGAGTTCAATTTTAGGTAGGTTGAGTTGTATGTGTTTATAAGACATTCAAATGGAATTGGTATGGGAAAATGGTAGGAAGTGGGATATATGGATCTGAAGGTAATGAGATAGAATTTATGGTCGTTGAAAAGAGATGATTGTGCAGGAAGACTGTATAGAAAACAGGTAGCAAACTAGCAGACAGTCAACCAACTCTCACTCAACAGATATATTTTTATTTGGCTATCAGAGTATTTAAATATGTTCTGAGCTCTAATATTTGAAAATTAGAGCAATAAAATTTTGGATTTCCAGATTTTCATGAAAATTCATAATGATACAATCTAGTTCAGTATTCTTACATGGCAGTAACCACCTGGAAGTGAGTTAATAACTTTCCTTTTGTAGGTGGATAATGTGCTATCCAGTTTGCAACAGCTCTCATTCAGCATATTTGCTTCATTTGCAATACCAGTCTGGCTCCTGTGTGCTCTTGAATTCATGACCACATTTAATATGGGAATAGATGACAGAGTAGGATAGAATACAAAGGAATATCAATATTTAAGATAAAGGAAGAGAAAGATGGCCCATAAAAGAAACTATTAAAAAGCCATCATGGTAAATGAGAGGAAGAGAGATAAATAGGGATACCTAGAAGAATTATTGGGCATTATTTAGATGGATATTATATGATTTTAAGTTCATTGATAAGTCTATCTAAAGTAATTTTTGTAGAATTTACAGACTCCAGAGTACACCAATGCTTTTTTATTTTTTAAGTCAATTTCTAATGGCCATAAGTCTTTCTAGGAATGGTTTTTGGAAGTATAATGGTTTTTGGAAGTATAATGACGGGGAAAGTCAGAAAAAAATGTATCAAAATCTTAGTAGTCATTATATTTAGGCAGTAAAATAATAGGACAATTTTTTTCTTTTGACTATTAGTATCTTCTAAGTTTGGAATTCTTTTTTTTTTTTAACAAGTAATATATTTTCTATAGTCTGAAAAAGTCAATACAAATAACTGAATTTTGATGCTAAATTATTTTCTGAACTTGAGCGTTTTACAAACTCTGAGAGTCTAAATGGAAGAGTTTTGCATATGGTCTAACTAGTGTTTCTCAAAGTATGTTTCAGTGATTCCCTTAATATGGTCAATGGGAAATAATTCTATGGGCCAGTACTTTGGGAAAATAATGAAGATTTCAGTATTCATTTGCATATTATGGCTCTAAGAAGCTTTGTAGAAGAAAAAAAATTTAACTATGTTTAATTTAGGGTTTCTCAAACTTTTTGATATGGAACACTCTTTATGTGAAATACCTTATATATTCATTAGTTTATCATGGAGTATACTTTGGTATTTGTTGTTCCAATCATACCCAAGAAGCATGAGTTTGTAGTTTTTTGGATATTATTAGTTTCCAAAGGATAATTGAAGGACACTGTTCCTTATGAGAAGCACTTTAATAGAACACAGCATTTAGAATGCAGATAGTACTAGTTTCCAATTATTCCAGTGATGTACACCAGTCATAATACATACTATCATTGAGTACTTACTATGTTTTGACATTATATTAGATGCAATATATAAATATTCTAATCATCATAATTACTCAGTAGGATCAGTACTACTATCTCCATTTTTAGATAAGAAAATTTAGGATAAAACCATTAACAAAATATCTAAGAAGTCTGTATTTATTCCTCTGAGTCTCTGTGAGGAGTCAGTATCTGGGAAACCTGGAGTTATTTTATTTGTCACTTTTGTCTGATCCCAAAAAGTTTTAAAATTTATTCATCTTTACTATTTTGTGAAGAATCTTTGATGGTGTTCATGTATGCATAAGAAATAAATCATGTTTAAAAAGAAATAAATTATAACTATGTCAATATAATCATAATAGGATTAATCTGGCATAATTAAACTTTTGAAAGGATGTGGAAAAATTAGTAATAATAAATCTATGGTCATATCAGATCATACTGTGTTTAAACATGACATAATTGTATTCAACAATGATATGTTAAATTAGGAAATATAAAAGAAACATGCCAGATATCAGAGTAGAATAAATTTAAAGTCAGATTTACAGAGCACAGGTTTTAACAGTATGCACTTAGACACATAGTTATCTGTTCTTGATTACCCTGCATAACCAAATAAATGAGATATAACCAGCAAATTAGGATTCTCCAGTTTGTCAGTTTTCTGTGAGCTGGTTATCACTGGAGAGAGTTTCTTTGTAAATCAAAAGAGCTATATTGTACTTTTCTTAGGAGCAAAATCAGAGGTTTTATGTCAAAGGAAGTTATAAATCAGTTATGTGCTTTGCAATTTGGCTGAAACAGACTAATACTATTAGCCTTGTGGCCATGTAAGTTTTCTTTGTATAAGTTCGGTTTCAAATTTTCAGAGGCTTATATCTGGCAACAAACTTAAATACCAATTCATAAGTTCATAATTTGATGAAAAGACATAATTCATCTTGACTATTCAAAAGACATAATTCATCTTGACTATTTTTCTTTGATAATGAAGAAACAAAGTTGATAACATGGAAAGATCTAAAGCACCACTTTCATTATTAATATTTTCTCTTTAAGTATATAATTTTTATGTTATAGAAATGAAGAATCCTGTTGTTATGTGGATCTATTCTCTTAAACCTGATTTAAAAAAATTATACCTACTTTAATAGAGTTAATAAGAGAAAGAAAAGTAGTCTTAAAGAAAAACAACCAAAACTCAAATGAATCTAAGTTTAAACCTGAGAATATTGGGAGTGTATTCCAGTGTAATTTCTTTGTGTCAGTCTATAATGGTAAGGTGTTTTAATTTTTATTTTTTAATTACTATTTTGAATTGACTTAACAGATCCACAAAGACTCATCCAGGTCCAGTTGTACATTTAAGTGATAGCCCAAGAGACGAAGGGAAAGTGAGTATTACAATACCATTATTCTTGCATTAATTTTCCTCATTCTTGAATGAAGCTGTTTCTTACTATTATTTCGTACCTAACTTGTAGCACAGTTCAAAGCATTCAGAGTTTTCTAAAATTAAAATATGTTGAATGAATGAATGAGCAAATGATGAATAAATGAATTCTTCACACTAATAATGGTCCCCAATTAAGTCTTTATTTTCACCTAGATCTAAAGTTGTTATTTAGTTCTGGAATTTTGAGGAATGTATGGAATATGTGAAACAACTTGAATTTTCAAATATTCTATGCTGGAGCTTAACAATATGTTTATCAATATCATTAATCATTGGCCTCTGCTATTCAGTTTTGGTAATGATAAATGGCCAATAAAATAATCATAAATTAGTCAATCTTGATTTTATAAATAGATAATTATATAGAAAATGTTCTGAGATTACAGAAATAATCCTTATTCATTTTGATTATTCATAATTTTCTTTTGATGATGAAGAAACAAGTTAGAAATATGGAAAGATCTAAAGCATCATTTTCATCATAAATATGGTCTCTTTAAGAGATTATTTTTAGCTAAGTACCATAGAAAACACCTGAGTAAATTAGTTAGTATAGATTTGCTTCTTTGTTTAAATGATATAAACTTTCTTTTATATGATAGAGACTTAATTTGCCTAATAAATATTGAGCCTGAAAGTCAAGTCTGCCTAATGGTAATAGAAAGAACACTGGGTTTCTTCAAATTGATCCTTAATACAGTGATATTCCAATCTGTCATCAGAATTTACTTATTTTTAAAGAAATGATTCTAAAATTCCTAAGAAAACGGTGCGTGGATGGCTCAGTTGGTTAAGCACCTGACTTCAGGTCCAGTCATGATTCCAGGGTTCTGAGATCGAATCTGTATTAGGCTCCCTGCTCCATGGAGAGCCTGCTTCTCCCTCTGCCTCTGCTTCTGTTTCTCTCTCTCTCTGTCTCATGAATAAATAAATAAAATCTTTTTAAAAAATAAAATGGGCACTCCTGGGTGGCTCAGTTGTTTAAGTGACTGCCTTCGGTTCAGGTCATGATCTCAGGGTTCTGGGATCAAGCCCCACATCTGCCTCCTTGCTCAGCGGTGAGCCTGCTTTTCCCTCTCCCTCTATCTGCTAGTGCTCTCTCTCTTTCTCTCTCTGTCAATAAATAAATTTTTTTATTTATATTTTATTTATTTATTTATTATATTTTATTTATTAATTATATTTTATTTATAAATAAATAAAAATTCTTAAAAACTAAAAATAAAATAAAATAAAATTCTTAAGAAAAAGAAAATGTTTTTCTCCATATCCTCACCAATTGTTATTTCTTGTGTTTTTGATTTTAACCATTCTGACAGATGTAAAGTGACATCTCTTTGTGGTTTTGATTTGCGTTTCCCTAATGATGAGTGATGTTGCACATCTTTTCATGTGTGTGTTTCATCTGTGTCTTTGGAAAAATGTCTATTCAGGTCTTCTGTCTATTTTTTTTTTTTTTTTTTTTTGGTGCCGAAACCCGGGTTCTGTCTATTTTTTAATTGGATTATTTGGGTTTTTTGGTGTTGTATCAGTTCTTAATATATTTTGGATATTAATCCCTTATTGAATATACCATTTGTAAATATCTTCTCCCACTCAGTAGGTAGCCTTTTTGTTTTGTTAATGGTTTTCTCCATGGTACAAAAGCTTCTTTGTTTTTAAGATTTATTTATTTATGGGATACATGGGTGGCTTAGTCCATTAAGCTTCTACCTTCAGCTCAGGTCATAATCTCAGGATCCTGGGATTGAGCCCAATGTCATCCATCTCCCTGCTCAGAAGGGAGTCTCCTTCTCCATCTACCTCTTCCTCCTTGTGCTGTCTGTCTCTCTCAAATAAATAAAATCTTTTAAAAAAAGATTTGTTTACTTATTTTAGAGAGAGGAAACATGAGTGTGAGTGAGAGAGAAGGGCAGAGAGAGAGGAATTTTTAAGCAGACTCTCTGCTTAGTGCAGAGCCCTACCCTGGCTGGATCAATGACCCACGAGACCATGACTTTAGCTGAAAGAAACCAAGATTTGAGTGCTTAATGGACTGAGCCACCCAAGCTCCCTCGTACAAAAGCTATTTATTTTGGTGTAGTCCCAATAGCTTAATTTTGCTTTTGTTTTCCTTGCTTGAAGAGATATATCTAGAAAAATATTTCTATAACTGATGTCAAAGAAATTAAATTACTGCCAATGTTTTCTTCTAGGAGTTTTATGATTTCACATCTCACATTTAGGTCTTTAATCCATTTTGAGTTTATTTTTGTAGATAGTGTAAAAAAGTGGTCCAGTTTCATTCTTTTGCATGTAGCCGTTTAGTTTTCACAGAATTTGCTTTGGCAGCACATATACTAAAATTGGTATGATAGAGAGAAAATTAGCATGGCTCCTGGACAAGGATGACATGCAAATTAGTTTTCCCAGGACCGTTTGTTGAAGAGACTATCTTCTCACCATTGTGTCTTCCTCCTTTATCATAGATTAATTGACCATATAAACATTGGTTTAGGGGCGCCTGGGTGGCTCAGTGGGTTAAAGCCTCTGCCTTCAGCTCAGGTCATGATCCCAGGGTTCTGGGATCGAGCCCCGCATCAGGCTCCCTGCTCGGCAGGAAGCCTGCTTCTCCGGGCTACCATTCCCTCTGCTTGTGTTCCCTCTCTCGCTGTGTTACTCTCTGTCAAATAAATAAAATCTTTAAAAAAAAAAAAACAAAAAAACCAACATTGGTTTATTTCTGGACTCTCTATTCTGTTCATTGATTTATGTGTCTTTTCTTGTTTCAGTATCATACTGTTTTGATTACTACAGCTTTGTAGTGTATCTTGAATTCTGGGATTGTGATACCTCCAGCTTTATTCACTGTTGGTGGGAATGCAAATTGATACAGCCATTGTGAAAAATTGTATAGAAGTTCTTCAAAAAATTAAAAATGGAAATAAACCATATGATCCAGTAATTACACTATTCGGTATTTATCCAAAAAACCCAAAAACACCCATTTAAAAAAATACATACACGCCCGTGTTTATTGCAGCATTATTTACAATAGCCAACATATGGTAGCAACCCATGTGTCCATCCACAGATGAATGGAAAAAGAAGTTGTGGTATATATACACAGTGGAATATTACTCAGCCATAAAAAGAATGAAATCTTGCCATTTGCAACAATATGGATGAATCTGGAGGATATAATGCTTTGTGAAATAAGAGAAAGACAGATACAATATGATTTCACTCACATTTGGAATTTAAGAAACAAAACAAATGAACAAAGAGACAAGCAAAAAACCAGACTCCTAATTATAGAGAACAAATCTGTGGTTGCCACAGAGAAGGAGCTTGAGGAGAGGAGTGAAATAGATAAATGGGATCAAGAACACACTTATCTTGATCAGCACTGAATAGTTGTTGAATAATAATTGTTGAATTATACATATTCTACAGTGAAACTAATATAAAGTATATATTAATTATACTTCAATTAAGAAGAAAAATTGGTAACTACAAATAAAGAAAAGGCATTTTTAATTTTTTATTTTCACATTTTTATTTAAATTCCAGTTAGTTAACAGTGTAATATTAGTTTCAGGTATAGTATTTAGTAATTCATCACTTATATCACTTATATACAACACCCAATACTCATCAGCAAGTGCCCTCCTTAATACCCATCACTCATTTAAACCATTCCCACCCACCTCCCTTCTGGTAACCCTCAGTTTGTTAAAGAATCTGTTTTCTGGGTTGCCTCTCTTTCCCCCAGCTCTGTTTATCTGTTTTGTTTCTTAAATTCCACATATGAGTGAAATCATGTAGTATTTGTCTTTCTCTGACTGGACATTTTGCTAATACTCTCTGGTTCCATCCTCATCATTGCAAATGGCAAGATCTCATTCTTTTTTTGGCTGAGTAGTATTCCAGTGTGTGTGTGTATGTGTGTGTGTGTGTGTGTGTGTGTGTGTGTGTGTAATCTTTATTCATTCATCAGTCTATGGGCATTTGGGTTCTTTCCATAATTCAGCTATTGTTAAAAAGAAATACAGTACATTGTAAATTGAACAAGGGGATTCAAAACGACCAATAGATCTAAATGGATATTCCAGAAATGGTTCAGACATTTGATTTAATTTTTCGATTTTGAGAAGATGACTTAGGTCATAATAAACTATTGAATAAGTGGTGTCGAACAATTGGCTTACTATTATGAAAAAAAGAGTAAGGTCTCTACACCATTCACAGAAATAAATTCCAGATGGAGAAAATATGTAAATGTTAAAATCACAACTCAGAAAGTTTTAGAAGAAACTACAGGAAATGGGTTTTTACTGTGAAGTAGGGACATCCTTGGACGAGATATAAAACCTAAAAGCTTTAAGGAATATACAATAACAAGATAGCCATGATAAGAGACAGACAAGAAAGTGGGAGATATTTGCTTACATATTTAGTAGGCAAATAATAAACATGCAAAATATATAAGAAACCTGTACTAGATCCTCATCTTTCATAATCAGAAATCAATAGATAATGTCTAATTAATATATCAAGAAATGGCAATATAAACATGTAGAAATATGGGAGTAAGTCTACTAGAAAAGATAATTGTAAGAGATAAAGATATGGTTGCCTCTTATCTCTAAAGAGCAGAGTTTGGCTGCTAAGAGGAGGAAATAGCTTCACTAATAATTACTAGGGAAATACATTATCCCATTTTTCCATATTAGACTGGCAAAATATTAAAAATATTAATAATATCAGGTAATAGAAAATATTAATAATTGATAAATGGGTATCTAGATACGGCAGTAGTAGGTATATATACCAGTATAGGCAATTTGGCATTATTATGATTTCAAATGTCTCTCATTATGATTTAGAAAATTCATTTCAGATGTCTATTCTATTTATATGACCAAGGGGACAAAATATTGAAAGCAGCCTAAAGTTCAATAGAAAATTGAATAAATGAACACTAATATATTCACACTGTAGAATGCTGTACTGATATGGAAAGTTCTTTAAGCCATGATTTTTTTAAAAGAAAAGTTACAAAACAATAAATACACTATGAAACCACTTAGAAAATGTATTTTTATGTGTATTATATATTCAAATACACAAGAAGAAAGTCCTGAAAGTATGTGTACAAATCTGGGGAGGGTACTGGAAATCAGAACTAGGAAAAATGATCAAAGGTATTGATTATTTCCTTTGTGTTCAAATTTTTATGAAAGAATATAATGTGTTAATTATGTAATTAAAAATTAAAAGGGATGCAAAATAAATCAGTATTAGAGTCAGAAGACTGTATCTTTGAATTTTGGCTCTACAACTAATTAGCATATAATCCTGAATAAATTATTTGACTGTTTGTAGACTAGTTTTTCCATAAATAGCCTTTTGACACAGAAATTTTTTTATTCAGTTTTATCAGTCTTTTCATTTGATTCTTGCATTTTGTTTCTTATTCAGTAAAACATAGCTTCCTGTGGTAAAATATAATCCTTTAAAAAAATCAGTTTAAAATCTTACCATTTCACAATTAGACTTTAGCCTAAATAAATTTATTTTATGTTGGTTTGAGATAAGGGATACTTGTGTTTTTAAATATAAATAGTTCATTTATTGAATCATCATTTCAGTTACCACTAATGTATAAGAGCATCTCACTCATACATCACTTCCCATATTTGGGTAGTTTTTTCCCTGGACTTTTTCCTCTGTTGTATTGATGCATTTATGATTGTAATTTTACTATATCTTATTAGAAATAACTAATAAAAGTTGCAGAAAATATATTGTTATCTGGTAGGCCTGCCCCCTGTCCCTTCTCCATCTAGGCTTTTTCTGATTTTTTATTGTACTATATACATTTTAGAATCACTTTATCAAGCTCTATGTAAATCCCTGCTGAAATTTTGTTTGAAACTTGGACATATTGATTAGAAAAAATTTGCTTCATTAAGATACAAGTGTTCCTATAAACATGATATATTTCCTTTGGTTTTCTTGCCTTTTTCTATATATAGCTTTGAACTTTTTTGACAAAATTCTTTTTCTTTTAAATTACATTATGTTAGTCACCATACAGTACATCATTAGTTTTTTTTTTTTTTTTAATATTTTATTTATTTGACAGAGAAAAACACAGCGAGAGAGGGAGCACAAGCAGAGGGAATGGTAGCGGGAGAAGCAGGCTTCCCACAGAGCAGGGAGCCCGATGTGGGGCTCCATCCCACGATTCTGGGATCATGACCTGAGCCGAAGGCAGACGCTTAACGACTGAGCCACCCAGGCGCCCCACATCATTAGTTTTTTTGAGTGCTTCAAGATTCATAGTTTGCGTGTAACATTCAGTGCTCCGTTCAATATGTGCCCTCCATAATACCTGTCACCGCGCTAGCCCATTATCCCACCCTCTCCCCTCTAAAACTCTGTTTCTTTCTCAGAGTCCATAGTCTCTGATGGTTCCTCTCCCCCTGCAATTACTCCTTCATTTTTCCCTTCCTTTTTCTAATGTCCTCCCTGCTTTCCTTATGTTTCATAAATAAATGAAACCATATGATAATTGACTTTCTCTGCTTGACTTATTTTACTTGCATAATCTCCTCCAGTTGCACCCATGTTGATGCAAAAGTTCAGTATTCATCCTTCCTGTTAGCTGAGTGATATTCCATTGTATATATGGACCACATCTTCTTTATGCATTAATCTGTTGAAGGGCATCTTGGGTCCTTCCATAGTTTGGCTATTGTGGACATTGCTGCTAGGAACATTGGCATGCATATGGCCCTTCTTTTCACTACATTTGTATCTCTGGGGTAAATACCCAGTAGTGCAATTGCTGGGTAGCTCTATTTTTAATTTTTTGAGGAACATCCAAACTGTTTTCCAAAGTGACTGTACCAACTTGCAATCACACCAACAGTGTAAGAGGGTTCCCCTTTATCCACAACCTATCCAACATTTGTTGTTTCCTGCCTTGTCAATTTTTGCCATTCTAACTGGTGTGAGGTGGTATCTCAATGTGGTTTTGATTTGAATTTCCCTGATGATGGTGAACTAATGATGATGAACATTTTTTCATGTGTCAGTTAGCCATTTGTCACTGTCATGTGTCAGTTAGACATGTCTTCTGCCCATTTTTTGGCTTGATTATTTGTTTTTTGGGTGTTGAGTTGAGAATTCATTAGAGATCTTTGATACCAGCCCATTTCCATTTGCAAATATCTTTTTCCATTCTGTGGGTTGCATCTTTCTTTTGTTGACTGTTTCCTTTGCTGTACAGAAGCTTTTTATCTTGATGAAATCCCAAAAATTCATTTGCACTTTTGTTTCCCTTGCCTTTGGAGATGTATCTTTTTTTTAAATTAACATATAATGTATTATTTGCCCCAGGGTACATGTCTGTGAATCATCAGGCTTATACATTTAACAGCACTTACCATAGCACATATCCTCCCCAGTGTCTATAACCCAGCCACCCTATCCCTATCCCCTACCTCCCAGCCACCCTCAGATTGTTTTGTGAGTTTAGGAGTGTCTTACAGTTTGTCTCCTTCTCGATCACATATTGTTTCATTTCCCTCCCTAACCCCCCACGACCCCCTGCCCTGACTATCAAATAATTCATATCAGAGAGATATGTGGTAATTGTCTTTCT